>OY282640.1:133122684-133722684 GCA_958299015.1 Tetanocera ferruginea
TATTTAAAAAAAAATATTTTAAATAAAAAAAAAATTTTTTGTTTGGCCTTGCGGATTTGAACCGTGGACACTCGAGTACTTGACGCACACGTTAGCACACTCGGCCATACATGAACTTTCAAACCAGTGATCAAATTTCAATAAATAAGTTTTTATACGGGTTTCGTGTTCCATAGACCAACAGTCAACCGACTGTTGATTTGAAAGTTTCATTTGTTGGATGGTATTTAACAGTGAAATCTGTTATTTCAGCCCATGATTTGTTTGATAAAACAGCATTTTTTCCCTGAGTGTAGCGGCTGAAAACTTGAAGTTTAATAGCTGTGTTTTTTACCAAGCGAGTTGTTAAAAAACGACCGCTTATCATATGTTTACTCGCTTAAATAACACAGGAAACTGTTACTCGCTTAAAAGTTTGCCGACCAAACGAAAAAAAATGCTTCCAAGTTATGTTTCAATAATTGTATAAATTTCCTACAAAGGTGGCAACTATACCTGATTGATAGTCAATAGTGATGTATAAAATGAAAATTTTTTGTACCCATTACTTTTCACGAAATACTCATTATTTGCTTTAGATCAATATTTCTATAAAAATACATAATAATTTAACAGGTTAGATTAACAAAATTTATCAAATATACTCATTATGTAAAACTTTGTTCTTTTTGTAAGCTTTTAGCATTGCAAATCTTTTGGGTATCGGGTTTATTTTGAGAACCGAGTTGCCAATGCTTAAAATCTGGAAATTTATGCGGCACTAATTGTCAAAACTTTGATATATAAAATAAATTTGTCAAAAATTGATAAGAAAAATTTGATCAGAACATAAACAAAATTTTGGTAATAACCTAGTATAATATATTCAGTCAGCCATACCTAAATTAAGATGAAGAAGATAGCTGGGTAAAATTGTCCTTTGTGCACGTAACGCCGGACGCACTTACATCATTGTCAAGACTTCCGACGATGCCACTTTTCAGAAGCCATTTGGACATGATAGGATCACTGGAATCGACAGCTACCAAGAACCAAGTAGATCGAAAGGTGACCAAGTCGATGCTAAAAAGAACAAGCTAAAGAAAAAGCCCTTCTTCAAAGTGATCAACTCATTCATCTGATGCCAATTCTCCGTTAAAAATTGAATGATCCTGTCAAGAGATAAACATACTGCTTCCAAACACTCGTTAAGTTCGATTCCACATACAAAAAGGATAAAAACCAAAGGTTCTTCCATAAGAACGAGAAAAAGACGAGCGCGAGTGCAGTTTTTTTTATTTTTAACAAAATTGTTTTAAATGTTTGTTATGAACATTTAATTGTTCAAAATGGACAAAAGGAATAAAACATTTAAAAAATCATAGCTCTCAGCTTATTATTCTTTACTCCTCTTTGTTTGAACGTCTTTCTGCTCCTCATTACAAACTCAGTTCCTTGTAATATTTGCAAATTTTTTTGTCAGTTGTTTGTTTTTTTTCAGATTTGTTTTCATTTTCTTGATTACGTTTTTGACTTTTCAAAAAATGCTTCCAAGTTTTAAAAACATTCTTAAGCGAGTAAGCAGTCGTTTTTTGACTACTCGCTTGGTAAAAAACACAGCTAATATTAAATTATAGCTATGCATTTTTTTGTTAAATTTTTAATTGGTTTGGTTAGAAGTTAAAAAAAGTTAAATTCTTTTAAGTTTTCTGGTGTAAAAATATAAAATAATTAGTGTCCGACCGAATATTCGGTTTCGGTTTCGGCCAGTTTCGGCCCTTTTAATCAGTTTCGGCTATTCGGCATCAATATGGCCGAAACCGAAACCGAAACCGAATATTTGATCGGACACTACTAATTCGGTTTTTACATATATTTCAATGGCAGATGTGAGTTCGCTTTCATCAAAATTTTTAATGGTGTTAAGTAGAACAAAAACGTGAAATTCAGTCATTTGATTGACCGTGTGGGTTGAGTCCAGCACAAAACGATAAATGTAGTTTTTTTTAGATTCTAATATTAAGTTATTTAACTTTAAATACTTAAAAGTTCCTTAAAGTGGTATTAAAATGATCTCCATATTTATTATTTTAAAGTTGAACATTAATATTCATACGGTCATATTCATAAAAATATCTTGAAATAGATTTAAAGTGCTCAATAGTCAAAAAGCTTTTTAGAGATAAAATGTTTTTTAAAATTTTGTTATTCATACAAATATTGTCTCAGCTTATTTATTAAAATAGGAACACTCTCAATTTGAAATGGGAACAGTGTCAAGAATGGTTCGTGAATTTGATGAATTCAATAATTTTTTGTTTATTTGTCACAATATTATCAATACTTTGACATGCAAACAGTCAAAAAATTGTTTAATCTATGTTCTTCTGTGAAAAAATTGTCACTTATAATTTTTATTTTCAATATTTTGAAATGTTTTGCCATGTTTTCGTATTTTTTGAAACAGTTTGAAGTATTTTTGACAATATTTGTGCTCACATTAGAGTAAAAATTTTAAAAAGGCTTTATCAAGGGTTTATTGAAGGTTACTCATTTAAGAAGCCTTTATAAGAGATTTTTGTCGTTATTGGACGTTTATGGGTACTGTTTTTGAAATTTTTTTTGTAAAGGCTTTATAAGAGGTTCGTAAATTTTTATGAATAAAGGCAAAATAATATTTATCGAATATATACGTTATTATAACTGTTTCAATTGTTATATATTGAAAGCTTTTAACTAAAAAATTAAAAAAATAATTTGTTTTTTAAAACAATTTTCAAGGAGACATTCAGTTTCGGTTTCGGTTTCGGTTTCGGCCGAATATTACAAAAATGGCCGAAATTCGGTTTCGGTTTCGGTTTCGGCCAAAATTTTGGTTTCGGTCGGACACTAAAAATAATCTATACTATTAAAAAAAATAAGACTCATGGATTTAGTGCGATGTGTTCTCAATAACCGCTGAATCGATTTTTATAATTTGCTTACTATTCAATTGCTATGATAAGCGAAATTGAAATAGGGTACTACGTTTTTTACTAAACTTTTTCTTTAATTATTTAAGAATTCATATGTTTTAATTCATGCTACAACAATGCTTAAGCTCTGGCTGTGAGAGTAACTCACCACACACCACGGCTGCCATGTTGTGTGGGGAGTTGCTCTCAGTTTGGTCTCTTGAGCAATGTTGCCAACAATCTGACATCGTATTTGTTATGGTTTTCATGCCTGATTATGCCTGATATAAAACCAAATTACTATTTTGTTATTTATTGCAAATGTTATTCATCGACAATAACGCAATCTCGACGGATTGAAAGCTAAATACAATAGTTCAGATTTAAAATTTGTTTTTATGGCACCACTAGCTACTTTATTTGAAGTCAACTTCTTGCTCAGGGAGAAATATAAATACATTAAAATCTCACCATAAAATGGCGGAAGAAATTTTTTATTGTTGTAGTTATTTGAGTATACAAATATTCCATTGCATATGCTCAAATGCTTCTAAGAGGATCTCAGTACGATCTGAAATGCAGAGATAAAGAGATGGGAAACTTAAACAAAATTCGTCAAGAAAGAGATAGCCTTCTGTCGAAATTACGCCAATACCAACGTAAATCATATGAATGTGTTAGTAAAATTTTTTTATAAACTCACCAGTAGGGAGGAGTTCACCCCTAGGGAGGCAAACCGATTCTCACCACAAGGAGATTTATTCACCGAAAGCGAGCCTTGGTCACATTCAACGAACTGCATTAGATTTTTCGCTGAATATTTGATGCTTGACACGTCATAATAGTTGTCAAATTGGTGATATGTAAGACAGTAAGCCAACAGTTTGGAACACTTACGAAAATATAATTTATTTTCATCACTTTAAATAAATAAATTTTTTAAAAAATTCTCATCAAATATGCATTTTAACGACCGCAGTATGTTTATTCGTTGTTATTTGGTACTTGGACTTGCATTCGAACAATTTTTCAATATTTTTGAAGTCTGACTTAACAATTCAGTTATAGAAAAAAAGCGCTAAGTTAAGAATCTCTACCAGAGCATTTGTATCGTCTGAAGACGGTCACTGTTTTAATCTGAAAGCCACCACGGCCTGAATCTTAACTGCAGTGTTGCTTGAAAAAGTAGTTTTGTATTATTTGATGTAGGTTTTTTCGATACGAATTAATAAGTACGAATTTATAATAGTACTGTACTAGTACTATTTCATTGAGAATAATTTTATATAGGTCGGGTATGCGTTACAGGACGTCTCCACTAGGTATTACATCAAGGCGCAGAACAATTTAACATTATTTCTGCCCTTATTAAGAATTAGCAGTTTTTCGGTTCTTTTCTCAAAAAAACTATCTTTTTAAATTGAATCGTGATCTTTTCTCTGAAATTTTGATCTCAAAAGTAAGATTAATTGCAGTTTCCTCTAAATATTCTGTCCTCAAATGCTACAAACTGAAGGAACAGAAAAGTGAAATGTTAAGAAATAAATTAACATTATTATTGATATTTCATTTAAGCACCAGCAAAATCCTTGCTAACATGTTATCGATAAAGTAATCCCAAAAATTCGAATCGTGGATTACCATATCGCTTGCGGAACCCATTATTTCTATAAAGACATGTCATTGGAAGTAATCGATGAAGCTTTCGTTTGACACAAAAATAATTATGTTGCATCTCATATATATATCTGTGAATTCAGGACATTAAATGAATAAGTTATCGTCATAAAACTTAACATAAAATTAGCAATAAATTTCACTTAAATATTTAAAAGACGTTTATTTTCAAATATTCAATCTAGAAGGCCATGAGCAGCTTAAAGTAAAAGTATGAGTGCGTTGTATTTTGGCACAACTTTGCTTAAAATGGTAAATAATTTAATGTTAAAATAAGTTAATTATTGAAGTAAGTTTACCGTTTGAATTTATTGTTATGTAGTGAAAATTCGGCAAAAAATTATTTAATTTTCCAAACTTTGATGAGTTTTATCTCCTAAGATATAAAAGAGCTTCTTTTATTTTACCCCCATTGAGTTTAAGAAGCCTATATACATATGATCAGATTCGAAAACAAAATAAAGAGGTGTGGGCCATAAACTAGAATTATGCAAAATATAGTTTGTTGCACTTATCTCGACTAAGAAGAGGTAAAAATTGTTGAGTTCAAAATAAAATTTAAAATATTCTGCACTCTCTGCTTAGAGGGTCAACAGAAAAATGTAATTTATTCTCTATTTCTATTAGAAAGAAAAGAAAATGCCATAAGTCCACCGCTTACGACATTTTAGTTCAAAGCAACTTTGATTTAGGAGTACATTTTTATTTTTTTGCATTGCAACCCTATTTATAAAATCTGACAATAATACTTGACAACTATGAGGTGAATCGCGTACACAATACATGAGCCTTCGAAAAGTATACAAAAAGTTAAAGAAGAAGCATGAATATGGCGGGAAACATGAAAAAAGTCATTGCTAAAAAGAAGTTTCCCATCTCATTATCTCTGCTGAAATGTCGCATTGATATGTAATGATTTGAGTTCATCTGCGCTGAAATTATTTTCATGCATACAGCCTTATTAAATAAATTTCCTTAACTTTTTCAATAGATTTATATTGGACGCAACAGAAAATAATTTTTTGTTTCTATTTTCCAACGTCTTTTTTAAAATCAAATAGAAGGTACTCTGAAATGAAGTTGCAACAAAATGATAACCATAAATTTAGAAAAATACCATATAACTTTTTTAATTTATTTAATAATATTAATTTAATAATATTAAATATTATTTTTTAATTTTTTTATTTCGCGTGTTAATATTTGTTGCACAAAAAAGTGGTTATTGTGATTGGCGTGCAAAGCATATTTTTTATTTTTAACTGACTTCAAAAAGGAGGAGGTTCTCAATTTGGTTGGTTTCTCTGTTTTTTAACCGACTTCAAAAAGGAGGAGGTTCTCAAGTTGGTTGGTTTCTCTGTTTTTTTTTTTTTTTTTTTTTTTTTTGTGAATGTATGTACATCGATTACTCCTAAAGTACTTGCCCGATTGCCGTAATTTTTTGTCAACATATAGAGATTATCAACGCGGAGGTGCCCGTTTATGAAAGGGGGCGGTATTCGGAAAAGGGGCGTGTCTCTATAAGAAAAACACTGTATCTCAGTAAATATTGACACTACGGTAATAAAATTCACAGTAAACTTACAAGGGCAAGCACAAATATTAAAAATGACGATTACTTAAGTGGGCGTAATTCTAAAAAAGGGTGTGGCAATATTGTAAAAACTCTGTATATCGAAGAAAATTGACACTAGAGTACTAAAATTAAGTACAGAGGTAGGTACAATTATTGGAAATTACTATAACAAAAGTGGGCGTAATTCGACAAAGGGGTGTGGCAATATAAGAGAATTACTGTGTCTCGAATAATATTGATACTAGGGTACAGAAATTTATTACAGAGGTAGAAAAAATTGCTACAAATTTTTGTAAAAAAAAAATGGGCGTTAATCGAGAAGGGGAGTGGCAATATTAAAAAAAAACCCTGTATCTCGATTACTATTGACACTACGATACTAAAATTTAGTACAAAGGTAGGTACAAATATAACAAATTCCTGTCAGTAATGTGGGCGGTATTCGATAAAGGGGCGTGTCACTGTAAGAAAAACACTGTATTTCAGTAAATATTGACACTAGAGTAATAGAGTTAATAAAATTCACAGCAAAAATGCAAGGGTAGGTAAAAAATAACAGTCAATTAAGTGGGCGTTAGTCGACAAAGAAGTGTGGCAATATTAGAAAAACTCTGTATATCGAATAATATTGACACTAGAGTACTAAAGTTAACTACAGGGGTAGGCACAGTTATAAAACAATTAATTTCAATACAGTGGACCTTGTTTGATAAAGGGGTGTGGCAATATATACAATACACTGTATCGCAAATAATATTGACACTAGAGTACTGATATTTAGTATAGAGGTAGGCACACTTATAAAAAGTTATTGTGAGTAAAGTGGGCATCATTCGACAAAGGGGTGTGGCAATATTAGAAAACTCTAAATCGAATACTGACACTACTAACTGAAAAAGTACAGACGTAGGCACAATTATTACAAATTACTACCGAAGAATTGGGCGTTATTCGACTAAGGGGTGTGGCAGTGTGTAAAAAACTGTATCATATCGACTTAAGGGTGGTAAAATTCATTGTTAGAATGGGTAGAACTATTGAAAACACTATGACAAAGAGTGTGATATTCTCGACAAAGAGGCGTGTCAATATTATAAACACACTATATTTCAGTCAATATTGACATTGGGGTACTGATAAAAATACAAGAGTAGGTACTGATAAACATACTGACAAAGACCAGAATAAGAAAAGACAGAAAAGCATTTTCCAAATTATGAGCATAAATAATTGGTGTTTAATTAATTTATACACTTTTTTAATATATATCATTTTCTCTAAAAAGAAAGAAATAAAAACTTTTTAACAAAAAAAAAACCTACTTCAAAATCACTAGAAAGTAAAAAATAATTTTAAATTACTTTTACTATTTATTTCTTGGTCAAATTTGTATTTTTATAATAAATATATTTATTTTTTTATGATAATAAGAGCTTCGAAGTCGGCGCTAATATAATCAGATTTTTTGTGCAGCTGCAACACACATATAGCATTTTAATTAAGATTTAAGAAAAATTAAGATTACAAATTAATACAGCGTCACCCAAGCAGGATATTTACAAATAAAAAAGTCTTAAATAGAGTAGGGATTGCGAAAAAATCATGATTTTACGTCAATGATTAGCGCTAACTGGAAGCTTTTATTATCATAAAAAAATAAATATATATATTATAAAAATACAAATTTGACCAAGAAATAAATAGTAAAAGTAATTTAAAATTATTTTTTACTTTCTAGTGATTTTGAAGTAGGTTTTTTTTTTTGTTAAAAAGTTTTTTTATAATAGCATTATAAATAATGCATTTGCATTGGTCTCCGGTAGTTAAAGTGGAACCTTAATATTATAATTCAACTTTTGAATGGTTTTCCATTATATTAGATAGCCTGGCATAAGCTATGCAGCGCATGTAAAACGCATCGAAAACTTATGTTTGACGCAAATTTTAGCTTTTAAAGGATGCGTAACTTAAGCATATGTTAAATAAGCTGTTAACATCTTCTGTGTGTATCAAAATGATTGTGTGTATGTTACAAGTAGACTTCAAAACCGCTAAACCAATTGTTATGACATTTTCAGGGAAACTCTAGCAAAGTCTTGAGAGTGCTCCTTGAGAGTACACGTTTGGAACCGATATAACATGGGGGAGTAGCAACTCCCATACAACCACAATTTTCGATATCGACTAGCTTTAGAATTACATGTTACACAGCTCCAAAATTCTGTATTCGAACTCAATTTCCATGTACTGTTTTACTGGTAACATTTTAAAATCGTTGCAGAAGGGGCATGACACTTCTAAGGAATTCAAACTTTTCAGTATAACTTTCGCAATTTAAGCCACAAATTTGTGAAACTCGGATGGAATATAACATTTAGTCGTGTCCATCGACTGGAAAAATTCAGCAAGCGTTGGGAAATGGAGCGTGGCACCATCAACTCAGTTCAAATGTTTAATATCGAATAGCTATGGTAATGTCTCATAATATTTAAACTCAGTATAAAGTTAATTTTTAGAAATGTCTTTCGACTAGAAAAATAACACGGGCATTGGAAAACGGGATGTGACTCCGCCCATACAAGCCAAATTTTCGATTTCAAATAGTATTGGAAGTAAAAGTCGCTGATCAGTGAAATTCAGAATGGAGTTGCCATTTGGTAATGTTCTTCTACCAGAAAACTGGGCTGAGCTTTGGACAAGTGGGTGCACTTCCCCATACAAGCTACATTTTTAATCGAATAGATTTTGAAGTCACAGATGAAATACATGTGTTTGTCTAAGGCTGCGTGAATTCTAAACGCCGATTCAGACAGACAGCCAGACTGAAATCTGTGTGAACAAATGAGATACAAATATCTATCTATCTATCTATCAGTCTGAATCGGCATTTACTATGCACGCGGCCTAAGGCGTAGCAACGCGCGTCGGGTATTGCTACACTGAGGGAAATATGTGTTAAAACTAAATGAAATTGTATTAACATCAAACGAATTTGTGTTTGAAAAAGAGCTTGAAACAATTTCATTAAAAGTTAAACACAAATGTTTTTAAAGTTTAATTTAAAACAAAAGTTTTTGTTTTTAAAACATTGTTTTTAAATGTAAAAACAAATTTAAAACAAAAATTTTAATATTTAAAACAAATGTTTTAAGCTTGATGTCTTCGATGCCAGTTTTTCATTTTTTCTGCGTTTTCGACACGAGATTCGTATTCAGCCCCTGGGACCCTCCGAATACTGAATTTCAACTCCACTCGATGAAGTTTGACTTCTAAATATTAAAAATATTAATTAGTGATTATTTTATCGTTTATGTTCGTTACTTGCAAAACCAAAATTTCAAAAACTGTCATATTTTTCAGATAGTTATTTTATTGTTTTTTCAAAGACATAAGAAAAATTATAAAAAAGGAAGGAGTTGATAGTTGAAATTTAAACACGTTTGTTTTAAATTTTGTTTTGTAGAAACGCAAATGCTTTTAATTTCTATTTTAAAATTTTTTGTTTAATTTTAAAGTATGTTTTTTTTCTCAGTGTAGTAATTAGTATATAAGTATCAAATTTTATTTTTGTAACTGAAATATAACCCTATATACAGCGATTTTTTTGTGTGGCGGTATGGGAAGTAGGCATGTCCGTGGGCGGATTCCAAAAATATTCCATGCAGGTACTCAAGGACATCTGCATCAAGTTTCATGCAATTATATCAACGGACAACACACAGACGGAAGACGGATGAACTTCTTTGGGTCTGAATTCGCCAAGATGGCCGATTTTGACATTGAGGGCAGGGCTGCCACTAACATTTCGTCAATTTGACAACTTTAAGACGGTTCATATAGCAACCCATAAAGCTAAAACATAGCTCACCTAGGTACACTGTCTCAACAGTTGACTACGCTGAATGTGGTCAGTAACTGTTTTCTTTTTACTGCTGTTTTTGAAAGCAGCCAGTTTCCTTCTGAAGAGAAAATAAGCAGCTGTCAATGCTTTCTGTATTATTGTATCATGGCTAAGATGGATAAGTAAGTTTTTATATTTTTTATAAATTGATTTTCTTAAAATTTATATTCTAAGCGATTATGTTATTTCTGTTTAGATATGTTATTAGACAGAAGGCGAACAATGTGAAAAGCGATGAAACATCTTCAAGCGTATAATTAATGTTAATTTAATTAAAAAATATGTATAAAAGTATTGTTTCTTTGGAACAAGTGAAGAATAGTGGAAATGGTCTTTTTTCTTTTTTTTTTTTTTTAAAATGCGTGTTTTGAGCTAACAAATTGAATGGTGAAAAAATTAAGCGTCGCTCTCAAGTGGTTTAGAAGTTATAGGGGTCAACGTTTATGAAAATGGGCTTAAAAACCTGTGTTTTTTTGTTGTTGTTTTCGAACATAAGTAAACGTAATGGATATCAAAAGAAAGGTTATGCTAAAACCTTTTTAATGAGCATTCAATCATAAAAATCTATGCATTATTTTGGATGATATAACTGTTTTTGTACTCAAAGAATTTGAGGTGTGCTAATTTTGGTTGTCCTTTTGAAGTGTTTATCTTTGAGACTAGAAATATAAATGTTTTCATAGAAGTATGTTATTTATTGTTATTTCGTAAAAGGGTGAACAGTCAAGTGTGCACAATATATAAAGTTTTATATTTTAACAATTAATGCAAGTACTTTTCAAGTTTGTTGTACACTTACATATAGTATATTGAGACGAAAAAAACCGCCGCAGGCGAAAAATTGTTATAAAAAATCGTGCGATTTTTTATAACAATTTTTCATTTTTGGTAAGTTAGCAATAAATGGATTTTTTATAATTAATACCTAACTGAATAGGTCATGGTATGACCTCTTGCTACCCATATTGCTTAAATTTTATTAAAAAAAATCGAAAAACAGGCAAATGTGTAGTAATTTTCAACTTTTGATCCCTATAACTTCTAAACCACTTGAGAGCGACTCTTAATTTTTTCAGAATCGAACTTAGGAGCCCCAAATCCATATAATTACATGTAAAAAAACACAAATTTTGCATTTCCATTATTCTTCAATTATGCCGTTGCTTTAACTGGCACGATTACGATTTCCGGGGCGCCGCGATTTGAAGATGTTTTCTGGTAGAGAACAACAAAAAAACATGATTCGCCGAACAAAAAATCGATAACTCTATTAGTTATCGAGTTATCGATTTCTTAAAAAAAAATTTTGTTAAAAGATCTGTTCAAAAAAACATCTATATCTTTGCCGTTACTCAATGGATCCTTAAGATTGATATGTCATTTTAAAGGTCATTAAATGACCTTGCAAATATATATCTTATAAATATCATTGCTACAATATTTTTAATTTTATAAGCGAATTTATTCCAAAGTTGAATTTTTTAATAAAAAGAACCGTTATTTTCTAAAAAATTTACGTTATTAAGTTACTAAAAATATATTTTTTTTGAAAAGCTAACAGTTCAACCTTTTGTTTGACATATAAAAATATACATTTTTTATTTAATTTCACACTATATTACATAAAATTAAAATTTTCCAAGTGTTTTCTTTGTTAAAAAATCTGTTCACATAATTTTCTATATCTTTGCCAATATCCAATGGATCTTAAAGATAGACATGCTATTCGAAAGGTAATTAAATGCCTTTTCAACAATATATAATACAAATAAAATTTTTTCTGCAGTATTTTCGTTTTTAAGGTACTAAAAATATATACTTTTTGATAAGCTGAAAGTTTTACCTTTTTTTCGATAGATAAAAAAATTTATATTTTTTTATTAACTGGTCGACCAAAAAATACAAATTTTTTTAACTGACTCGAAAATCCCGTTAATTCATATAAATATTGTATTGAATTGGCGATATTCGTAAATATGGAATAAGAAAGCAAAACATCTAAGGTAAATATGAGTGAAATAAGCAATTTTCCGTACAAGGGCAAATCATTGTAACATAAAAACACGACAAAAAGTCAAATAAATTATATATATTATATACCAAATGAAAGACAAATTTTCAAGCTTTAATAATTTACTCTTTATAATTCATAGTAATAACGGTAATTTTTGAGAAAATAACGGTTTTATGTAAGAAAATATTCTTTTATTGCATAAAAATACCTATAAAATACAAAGTACTCAACAGATTTCATTAATTTAAAATTTTTCTAAAAGCCTTATATAAAACCTTTTAAATTTTACCTTAATCATTAATATCGGTTATATATTAAGAATAATACAGCCGATTTTCTTCATAGACCTTATAGAAAAAAAAATTTTTTTAAAAATCGATAACTCGGAAACAAATTGATAACAATACATTTCCTTTGGCTATTCTTATTTTTATTAAGAGTAGTCTTCGAATCCATCGTCAAAACGCGGCGCCCCGGAAATCGTAATCTCCCCAAATTTTTTTCACTGACTTGAAAATCCCGTTAATTCATATAAATATTGTAGCTACAATGTTGCCTTAAAAACAATTATTTATTGAAATGGCAATATTCGTCAATATGGAGTAAGAAAGCAAAACATCTAAGGTACAAATGAGTGAAATAAGCAATTTCCCGTACAAGGGCAAATCATTGTATCATTAAAAAACACCACAAAAAGTCAAATAAATTATATATATTATATATCAAATGAAAGATAAATTTTCAAGCTTTAATAATTTACTTTTTATAATTCATAGTAATAACGGTAATTTTTGAGAAAATAACGGTTTTGTGTAAGAAAATATTTTTTTATTGAACAAAAATGCCTATAAAATACAAAATACTCAACAGATTTCATTAATTTAAAATTTTTCTAAAAGCCTTATATATAACCTTTTATATAACACCTTATTCATTAATATCGGTTATATATTAAGAATAATATAGCCGATTTACTTCATAGACTTTATAGCAAAAAATAAAATTTAAAAAATCGATAACTCGAAAACAAATCGATAACAAAACATTTCCTTTGGCTATTCTTATTTTTATTAAGAGTACTCTTCGAATCCATCGTCAAATCGCGGCGCCCCGGAAATCGTAATCTCCCCCTTTAACTCCAAAATAACATTTTTTTGTTTGGTAAATTCTTTTTCATTTTGGTAAATTTTTGGATGAAATTTGGTAGAAAAAAATGTTTGAGAGTGGTAGCCCTGCTGGTAAGCCATTTTTTCTTTTATTAGTACCATTGTAAATAGTCGTTTGAGAGCAACTGCAATAGCCCCATAACAGCTGATTTTGACATGGTTTCTTTCGATATAAAAAACTATTTTTTCACAACTGCTTGAAATATTTACAAATAATTGAAATTTGTTCATTTTGATTTAATTAATAAGATTTGCGGTTGATAATAATTGCAGACATTTTTAATTATAGTAAATAATGGCAGGTTGGAAACTAGAGGTCTGCAAGATGGCGATGTATATGGCGTTTCCCGTTACACTATTCCATCTATTTAATCAGCCCGGGTATTTTGAGGATTGGGTGACCAAAACCAAGCGAGAGCTCTATCCTCCAGATAGTTTGGCTCACAGAGAAGAGCTTCAAAAAGCTATATATGAAATGCGTGAAAAACAACAAATGGAGGTTATGAAAACGATGGATGAGATTGAGCAGAAAAGATCCAAGCAATGATGGTGTGTGTAGATTGAAGTTATGGTGTTGTTTCTATTATGTAAGACTTTAGAAGCTATTTTAATTTTGGTTATATCCATGTGATGAAATAAATATCTTCTGACTGTGTCGTCAATTACTTATATATTGGTATAAATGGTTTTTAGTGTTTCGCCACTCAATTATATTACTCTAATTGATTGACAGGTACAACTCGTATTTCTTGCCGGATAACAAATAATGCATCGAGGCTGCCTTCTAAGATCAAATAGTTTCACAAGATAGTTTCATACGCAGATGTGGATATCGGAATCGACGATATATAAACTATAATCTAAAGGGCATATTTCTACAGTACTTAAAATTTTCGTCATTTTCAGCGTACTCCATTTAACAGGATTAAATTCTCATTACAAATTAAAAATGAGATATAATAAATATCGAAATGCAAATATTGGAAAAATAATTGGATGCATTGTGATCCAAGTTATATTAGCTACAATTAAAAGAGATTTAGCATGGCGGGCTTATACTGAATGCAAAAATGAAACCAATGGGAAAATTTATTGTGTCTATCGTAACAAATTGAAGTCTACTATTAGAAAAGTAAGAAACAGTGTTTCAGTGAATTTTTTTTTCAGACTGCACTCCTATTCAAATGTGGAATAAATTAAGGAATGTAGGCGCTATTGAAAGTCATCACAATCACACCTCTTTAGATATCGAGGAGCTAAACAACAACTTTGTACTACCACCTTTAACATACTCCCCAGACCAAAGCCAACTTGACGCAGAGTTGCATGGAATGTTTTCATTTCAAAGTGTTAATGAGTATGAGCTCTGGAAAGTTTTCACGTCTAAGAAAGACAACGCAATTAGAGTGGATGGAATTTCCTTGACATATTTGAAAATCATATTCCCCATTATTTTTCAACATCTTTTGTTTATGTACAATTCAATACTTACAACGTCAGTTTTTCCAGGTAAATGGAAAGTGGCTAGAGTTATTCCAGTTCCAAAGAAAAATAACCCAGAGACTCTTAGACTATCGCCCCATTAGTAATTTATCGGTATGTTCCAAAATTTTAGAAAAGATTATAACTCAATAAATACTTGAACATTTGAACTCTAACAGACTTATTTCTAAATTTCAATGAGGTTTTCGAGAGAAACAGTACTACCACACTGATGTTGGATCTTGTTGAAAAATTAAGATTGAATGTTGATAAAAAATACACCTCAATACTTATTTTTCTTGACTTTAGTAAGGCATTTGACTTAATTGACCATAAGATTCTCCGAGCTAAATTGTTAATCCTGTTTTTATTTACGACCACTGCCACAGATCTTGTTGTTTCATTTCTGAAGGGTCGAATGCAGTTTGTTGGTATGAAGGGATGACTTCTTCAACACCACAAATTCATAGTGGTCCGTTGCTTTTGATGATGTATATAAATGATATATTTAGCTGTCTTACGTGCTGTTGTGCTCATGTATATGCAGACGATGTTCAGTTGATAGCATCTAGAAAACATGATGATATTACGAACTTTGCTAACGATATAAATATTGACTTTAATAATATTTTTAACTAGTCGTTGCTTAACTGCGTTAGTTTAAACCTGTCCAAAACGAAAGCTTTATTAATTTCTTCTAATGTGTATGTATTTCCGAATATTTCCATAAATAATGAGTGCATTGAGTTTGTTTCCCACTACAGGTCTCACGGCTCTTTTCTTGACAATCACCTCACATTCGATTTCCACATAAACTCCTTAATATCAAAAGTTTCCTTTGCGCTGCGAAAACTATATAATATAGAATATTATTTACCCATACACATTAGAATTAAAATTGGTCACGCTATATTTGTGCCGATATTCCTGTATGGCTTGGAACTTTATACTGGTACATCACAGAGAAATATTGATAAATTAAAGCATTTGTTACATCGGGTAATGCGCTTTGTGTTTCAACTCCGTATTCATGACTCAATATCGGCCTATGTTTTACGATTTTAAGAACACAGTTTTGATGATTATATAAAAATACGGCTCCTAATTCTGTTTTACATGACTATTAAATTTAATGCTCCGACTTATTTAACTGAACATTTTAACTTTTCTAACTCATCCAGAACGCATTCTTTAATATGTCCTACTTTTTATTCTTTAATTATGCAAAGATCTTTTACAGTGCGAGTATCCATAAATAATCTTTAGAGAAAATATTATTATATACTTTATTAAAAATTCAAAGTTTTTTAAAATTTTCTTTAATAAACGTTTAAGCAGAAAATGTAGTATTTACTTGTTATTGTTTTTACAATGAATAGAATTTAGATTTTTATATTGAATTAACTGAATGAATTTTTACCTATATTTTGCTGCTTTAGTAGGAAAACTCAACATTGAGGATTAGGAAAAGTTTCCCATATTTAGGTTGATGAACATATTAATGCAATAATTAATTAATACATAAGAACAAAATAGTATTTCTTAAAGTAACCAACTTGGTTTCTGTAAAAAATTTGTGAGTAAATTTTTGTTTCGAATAGAATGTACTGATAATGCAATATTGTTCAAACCATATTGAAAATTACTTCTATCGTAACTGACGTTCGCTACATATTTTCATATAAGTGAAGTTATACTTTCATGCGAATGAAAATTGAAATATTTTTCGCCAAGGAATGAATATACTTTGCATAATGTTTCAAAAAACTTTATTTAGTGATTTGTTTTCTTGTGTAATTTAAGAATCGATACCATAGGTGCAAAGTTTTAAGATCAATTTTTATATCGTAAGAGATACATTAATTTATTCACGACGTTTGGAACGCCTATAAGGAGCCGTGGTACGTATAGAATAGTATAAATGTTATGGTTAAGAATCACCTCCTGAGTATAAATCAGTTCAAATATAAATAGAAATAAAGACACAAGTTCAAGACAAGTTCGAATGACCTCCCATGCAAATGACTTTATAAAAACGGTAAAATTTATTTAAATTCCATAAAAATGCAATCTAGACTAAAAATTTGTCACATTAGCTTTGAACTTAAATACTCAAACTGAATATAAAAACTAGTACAATGGGATGAAAACCACTCCTACCTCCTATAGTAATAAAAACTGAAAATCTCTTAATATTCCAACAAAAATTCAATCTATGAAGTTCAAAATCTTTTGAATACTTCCCCTACCTCCCATAGAAAATGGCATTATAAAAACATACAAAAAATAATATTTATCTTGTATGGGTGGAGTTCAACCCATTTCCAATGACCCGTGTTGCGATTTCCATTCTAGTCTCCCATTAATTGGACATCACCCACCCACTTTTCCAATGCCGTTCTAGTGTCCCAATAGCAGGACATTACAAAATAATAGCTCCATTCTGAACTATTATTTCGAAAATTATTCAATATAAAAACTTGCATGTATGGGTGGAGCTACGCCTTATATTCAATGCCCGTTTTAATTTCCCAGTAGCAGCAATCACCAAATAGAAAATCTATTCTGAGTTTAAATACTCTGTAACTTTTATTTCTATAGCTATTCTGTAATGAAAATTTGAATTTTAAGGGTGGAACCATGCTTCGTTTTCTAACGTCCGTGTCAGTTTTATATTTGAAAGCCCCGAAAGTAACTTCAAATGGAGGTGCGTAGTTATAAATTTACTCCAAATATATTCGATATAAAAAATTTTAATTGTATGGGAAGTGTCACGCCGTTTCTAATGATCACTCCAATTTCCAGTCGAAGGAAACGACTACAGAGTAAATTCGTACCGAGTTTCATTGATGAGTGACTTATAGTTCGAAAGTTATACCGAAAATTTTTAATCTTGGAAAAGTGTCACACCCCTCTTCCAAAGTAAATAGAATGATACTAACGGAGCAGTATGTGTGAATTGAGGTCGAATATCAAAGCTGTGCGATACATAATTCCTGCTATTCGGTAAAGGAAATTTGGGTTGTATAGCCACGCCCCTTTAACCAATCGAAATGAAACAAAACCTGTATTCTTTGCGCAAGTCCAAGTAATAACTTGACAAAGTTTTACCGCAACCGGATGAACGGTATGGCAGCGCATAAAGGACGATCCATCGTTCTGAAATTCTAATGTAATACGCTGTAAATTTACTACGGATGGAAAAATTGGTGCAATTTCGGACCGAAAATAAGTTATATTCGAAATTTCAATTCAAAAAGTCAGACAGAAAGAATTTTTTTATACGATATTTGAATATAGCAGTGCGATGCTTGTTAGATAAGGAATAATTATCTTAAATGCTTTTTATTAGTTTGACTTTCGTAAAAAAAGTCAAAAATAATAGTATTTTTTGATCGATTTTTTTTCGGTCAAAATATAAGTTAAAATTGTACTTTTTTTTTCAGTCAAAAATAAAAGTTTAAATATAACTCCTATTTCTCCGGTCAATGTTAAAATTTGAAATTTATTTTTTGAGTCAAAAAGTTAAAATTGTACTTTTTTTTCAGTCAAAAATAAAAGTTTAAATATAACTCCTATTTCTCCGGTCAATGTTAAAATTTGAAATTTATTTTTTGAGTCAAAAATAACTTATACTTTGACCGAAAAAAAATCGATCAAAAAATACTATTATTTTTGACTTTTTTTACGAAAGTCAAAGTAATAAAAAGCATTTAAGATAATTATTCCTTATCTAACAAGCATCGCACTGCTATATTCAAATATCGTATAAAAAAATTCTTTCTGTCTGACTTTTTGAATTGAAATTTCGAATATAACTTATTTTCGGTCCGAAATTGCACCAATTTTTCCATCCGTAGTAAATTTACAGCGTATTACATTAGAGTTTCAGAACGATGGATCGTCCTTTATGCGCTGCCATACCGTTCATCCGGTTGCGGTAAAACTTTGTCAAGTTATTACTTGGACTTGCGCAAAGAATACAGGTTTTGTTTAATTTCGATTGGTTAAAGGGGCGTGGCTATACAACCCAAATTTCCTTTACCGAATAGCAGGAATTATGTATCGCACAGCTTTGATATTCGACCTCAATTCACACATACTGCTCCGTTAGTATCATTCTATTTACTTTGGAAGAGGGGTGTGACACTTTTCCAAGATTAAAAATTTTCGGTATAACTTTCGAACTTTCGGGAGATAAGGGGGCGATATTCACATGGCAACGTGTCTGACTGCCTCAACTTGGCGAGGCCAGCATTATCCATGTCGAAATCGTCTCAAGTCGACTCAAAACCTCCGCGTGGTGTCTCCTGGAAACGTCAAAAACTATCGCCCGATAAACTTTGGCGGCTAATTTGAGCGGCGGGCTTCCCCTTTGGCCATCAAGCAAAGGTTGTGCGTTGGGTTTGAAGCCCACCACATAAAAAAAGATTTCAATGAAACGAAAAAGAATAAATGAAAGAATGATCCCCAAATCTGATGACGACTACCGCAAACGAAAAACTGATAATGATTTACGGATATGCACCTGGAATGTCCGGACCCTAAATTGGGATGGTGCCTCTATCCAACTGATTGATATCTTGGAAAATATAATTCTGATATCACTGCAATCCAAGAAATGCGATGGAAGGGACAGGGTTGCTTACGGCAAGCATCCTGTGATATCTACTACAGCGGCCATGTGGAGAAGCACGAGTTTGGATGCGGATTTGTAGTTGGCAAGAGAATACGGCATCAAGTCCTGCGATTCACTCCTGTGAACGAACGGCTTGCCATAATCCGCTTCAAGGCTAAATTTTTTAACATAAGCCTAATATGTGCGCACGCTCCGACAGAAGAAAAAGATGACGAGACCAAAGAAAGTTTTTACGAGTGCCTTGAAGATACATACGAGCGCTGCCCCCGTCATGACATAAAAATCGTGCTTGGTGACTTCAACGCCAAGGTGGGTAAGGAAAACATATTTGGTCCAACAGTCGGAAAGTTCAGCCTCCACGACAACACATCCGATAACGGAATGAGGTTGATTGACTTCGCCGCAGCACGAAACATGGTCGTAAGTAGCACTAGATTCAAGCATCTCAATATTCATAAGGCCACCTGGCTGTCCCCTGATCAAAAAACATGCAACCAAATTGATCACGTTTTGATTGACGGAAGGCACTCTTCCAGTGTACTAGACGTACGCACGATTCGTGGTGCTAACATAGACTCGGATCATTATCTTGTCGCAGCCAAGATCCGCACACGTCTGTGCGCAGCTAAGAATGCTCGCAATCCTACACTTAGAAAGCTAGACGTCGACAAGCTGCAGTCAAAACGGACGGCCGAAGCCTTCGCTACTCGACTCTCACTCCTGCTTCAAGAAAGCACTCCTCCGATCGACGATATATGCGGACAGTGGACGCACATATCCCACTCTATGCGTACGGCTGCCGAAGAGGTGATAGGCTACCATCGCCCTCGCCGAAACCAGTGGCACGACCAGGAGTGTCGCGACGCCACTGCAGAGAAGGACACCGCCTACAAAGCCACCCTGCAGTCGGTTGTAACGCGTGCTGTTATGGAGCGATACCGAGAGAAGAGGAGGGAAGAGAGACGCATTTTCAGGCGAAAAAAACGAGAGGCGGAAATGCGTGAGTGCGAGAAAATTGAGATGCATGGCGACAGGAATGAGACTCGAAAATTTTTCGAAAAAATAAGACGCCTGGCCGATGGTTTTAAGACCGGAGCCTCTTCCTGCAAGGACGAGAATGGGAATCTAGTGACAGATATCCAGAGTACACTGATGTTATGGAGGGAGCACTTCTCTAGACTTTTAAATGGCGACGCTGACAACAATCCCGCCAGTGGAGATGATATCCCGGAAACCCCAATTATGGACGACAGCGTTGAAGTTCCGCTGCCCGATTATAACGAGGTCTTAACAGCTATAGCTCGGCTTAAAAACAACAAAGCCGCAGGAGCCGATGGCCTACCGGCTGAGCTGTTTAAGACCGGTGGCGAAGCTCTGTTTAAATGCATTCACAGACTTCTATGCAGAATATGGTCGGAAGAATGCATTCCAGATGATTGGAACCTCAGTGTGCTCTGCCCAATCCACAAGAAAGGCGATCCCACCATTTGCGCCAACTACCGTGGGATTAGCCTTCTTAATATCGCATATAAGGTCCTGTCGAGCGTATTGTGTGAAAGACTAAAGCCCATCGTCAACCAACTGATTGGACCTTATCAGTGTGGCTTTAGACCTGGAAAGTCCACCATTGACCAGATCTTCACGCTCCGACAAATCATGGAAAAGACCCTCGAAAAACAAATCGACACACACCATCTTTTTGTCGATTTCAAAGCCGCCTTCGACAGTCCAATAAGGAGTCACCTATATGCCATCATGTCTGAATTTGGTATTCCTGCGAAGCTAATACGTCTTTGCAGGATGACACTGAACAACACCAGCAGTGCAGTGAAAATCGGGAAGGACCTCTCCCTTCCGTTCGATACCAAGCGAGGTTTCAGACAAGGTGATTCCTTATCGTGCGACTTCTTTAATATAGTAATGGAGAAGATCATCCAAGCTGCTGACCTAAGACGCAGCGGCACAATTTTCTATAAGAGTGTTATGCTGCTGGCGTATGCAGATGATATTGACATCATTGGTCAAAATACGCGCGAAGTCAGTGCAGCATTCTCCAGGCTAGAAAAAGAGTCGAGTCGAATGGGTCTTGCAGTGAACGCAGATAAAACGAAGTATCTTGTGTCAACAAACAAACAGTCCCAGCGTCTTGGAAACCACGTCACTGTTGACAACACCTCCTTTGAGGTAGTGAAGGACTTTGTTTACCTGGGATCCAGCATTAACTCCTCCAACGATATCAGTATTGAGATTAAACGAAGGATAACTCTTGCCAACAGGTGTTACTTTGGGCTCAGTAGGCAATTGAGAAGCAGAGCTCTTTCTCGACGAACAAAACTGACGCTCTATAAGTCAATAATCATGCCCGTCCTACTATACGCATCACAAACCTGGACGATGAGCAGCTCTGATGAAAGGACTTTGGGAGCGTTCGAGAGAAAAATCCTTCGCAAGATCTATGGTCCAATCTGCGTCAATGGCGAGTACCGAATACGATGGAACCACGAGCTGTATGAGCTATATGCCGACATCGATATAGTCAAGCGTATTAAAATAGAGCGGCTTCGCTGGCTAGGTCATGTCGAGAGAATGAACGACGAAGCTCCAGCGAAAAAAATATTGGACTCGGTACCCGGCGGTGGCCAACGCAGACGAGGAAGACCGCATCTCCGTTGGAAAGACCAGGCATTGGATAACCTGACAACGCTTGGAATTTCCAACTGGCGCCAGCAAGCACACGACAAAAGAGGCTGGCGAAAATTCTTAGACGAGGCCAAAACCGACCAACGGTTGTAAGAGCCATCTAAGTAAGTAAGTAAGTATGTCCAATTAATGGGAGGCTAAAGGACGATCCATCGTTCTGAAATTCTAATGTAATACGCTGTAAATTTACTACGGATGGAAAAATTGGTGCAATTTCGGACCGAAAATAAGTTATATTCGAAATTTCAATTCAAAAAGTCAGACAGAAAGAATTTTTTATACGATATTTGAATATAGCAGTGCGATGCTTGTTAGATAAGGAATAATTATCTTAAATGCTTTTTATTAGTTTGACTTTCGTAAAAAAAGTCAAAAATAATAGTATTTTTTGATCGATTTTTTTTCGGTCAAAATATAAGTTAAAATTGTACTTTTTTTTTCAGTCAAAAATAAAAGTTTAAATATAACTCCTATTTCTCCGGTCAATGTTAAAATTTGAAATTTATTTTTTGAGTCAAAAATAAAAGTTAAAATTTTACTTTTATGTTGGCATCTCGAAAATGTTAAAAGAGTATTGCTAATTTTTTATAGCAAATTTTTTATAGCAAGAGTATTGTGATAAGAATATTAATTTACCAATACTATTATTATTATAACATATAATCGTAGCGAAGGACGCCGAAAATAATTTTTTCCCATCTAGTTTTCATCTTCAAGTGATTTAGTTCCTGTTAAGAAAGTTGTTGTGCTCAGTATGATAATTAAATATTAATAAAGGTAATTTTCAAACAAGCGAAAAATCGCGAAAATCTAACTATATTATTATGGAAATTTTTTATTTTAAATTTTACAAGCACGGCAAATAAAATCAGGACGAAAACAACTGCGTAAAAATTAAAGTCAAATTTAAACTTATATTTCTGACCGGAAAAATGGAAGTCATATTTTAACTTTTATTTTATACTGAAAAAATAAAAGTCAAGTTTTAACTTATATTTTTGACAGGAAAAATAAGTCATATTTTAATTTTTATTTTTGACTGAAAAAATAAAAGTTAAACTTTAACTTTTATTTTTAACCAAAAAAACAATCGGTCAAAAAATAATTATTATTTATTGACTTTTTGGAAAAAAGTAGTAAAAGCTACGGTCCCTGGTGCAATTTTTTTAAATTTACATCAAGTTTATCGACGTCGAATATTTTTGAAAAAAGAAATCGCTATTTTCATACAGATTAAAATTTAATTTTTGTTTTTTTTTTTCAGACGTTGCAGTGAATGGAGACCAAAACCATGCAAGTTTTCTTAATCAACTTGAGGTTTCTGGTCAACGGATTCGTTTAAAGGCCCACAAACTTTTTATCAGAAATGCCAAACATCATTTTTTATGATTTGAAGAGCGTGAGTTTTGTTCCTCATGAGGGCTCGGCTTCTAAATGCGTTGTCAGCTCTGGCGTGGTTTCCAAGAAACTGGGACTTTGTTTGCTGACTAATTTTGTCTTATATGCGTTTACCGACTTCGCGCGTGTTAAGGGTGAATGCTATTGATATCACCATTCAAAACCTTTTTATAATATCGTGCCACTAAGTCACGAATCAGCAACTCTAATGATCTTATCACTCATTCCGTCGAAAAAAAACGGAATTACCTTGATTTATATCTGGTTTGGTATCGTATGAGTAGAGGTCCTTTCCGATTTTAATTGTACTGTTGCTCTTGTCCAGCTTCGTAGCTTCGTCCTGCAAAGTGATTTACTTTGCTGGTATTACAAATTCAGGCATGGAGGACTAAAGGTGATTTATTATATTACTATCAAGGGCTACTTTATAATTTACATTGAGATAGTGGATGTCCAGTTGTTTTTATAGTCTTCACCTAAATTCTTGAAATAAGTTTGAGTTTGCTTCATATCACAAAGAAACAAAACGTTTTGCACATTAAACACAAAATTATATATGTATTTAATCACAATCTAGATCTTTTTGTGTACCATTTCCGAAATATGCATATATTTATAATCTTAAGGTTGGTTTTGTAATTTTGTTTTTATTTAGATGTTAAATATTAATGCCTACTACATATTTAAATTAATTCCATTTGAAAAAAATTATCTTTGAATAACTTAAATTGCGAAATATATTGCGAAGTTCGCAAATAGTTTTTAAATATAGTTTGTCAAATTTGAAGAATAAAAGTTCATTTGATTTTTCATTTAAATTTTAATGCATCGCGAGAATGAAACATGCATTAGAACAAATTTCTTGAGTTGTGAACTAATGATTCATTTACTATCGATTTGATCATTTCATGTTTTTGTTGTAACAATAAAGAAATAATTATTAATAAAAACAAAAAATTGTTTGTATTTAAAAAAGGGCAACTATTTTCTTGTTGATTCGCTTCTATAGACTTGGTTTTTTTTATTTATTACAAAAAAGTTTCTTTTGTTTCCCGTTATATTTTTTAACATAAGCGGCAATTGTTACTTTTATTTTAAAATCTTTTCTAAAGTTTTTGCAAATATAAAATAAGAAGAAATAAAACCACTAAACAGATGTCATGTGCGAGATTTGTGAATAAAAAAAAAAATGGCAATTTGTTAAACCCAATGTACATGCCCATGCGTTCATATGTTTATAGATGTTCATTTTAAATTCAATCGCATTAAAGTTCTCTAAAACGTTACGTTTTAAAATTTAGAACTAATAAAATGATACAAAACAATTCACATTATTTTACAACGTTAGCGAATCTCTTCTTTTATGTAACTTTTAATTGTAATAATTAATAATTATTTTTAAGAAATAGTATTTAACTAAAGCAGCACGCTTTAAATTATTCTTTTGCTGTTTCGCTGCTTTCACTGCTGGGTGCCGCCACTTCCGGATTAGCCTGCACAGCAGAAGTGGGAGGAGCAGCAGCAGGCTCAGCGGCTTTTTGTGTAGCCTCTACAATTGTTGCTGGTGCTGCTTTTACTGGTGCTGGTGGTGGATTATTAACTGGTTCTACTTCGGTTTTCTTCGGTTCATATTTCTGAGCAATTGGTGGCGGCAATTCATCATAGAGTGGTGTATTTTGAGACATTGGTATTGAAACAGGAGTAACTGGTTCCTCAGGCTTCTTGTTTTCTTCAGCAGCCTTCATTGGTTCACTGCTGGAAGTTTCTTTTTTGTTATCTTTATTTTCAGCAGCCATAGATGAATCGTCTTGTTTTTTTATAGGTGTAGATGATGCTGGTTTTTGGTCTGGTGCTTTAGGTGGATTTAGAGCTTTTGCATCAAATTCTTCTAATTCCCGATCCCAATCGTCTTCAGTATCTTCAATGGGTGGTTTTTGTACATCCCTTTTCTCAAAAGCTGGGAAGTTGTTGCCAAAATTATCATAGGATCGATCATCACGTGAATTTTGAAGATTACCACCACCAAAACGACCACCACGATCGCTGTCACGTCTGTCACGGTCATTACGATCACGTGGTCCGCCACGATCATTTGGACCACCACGATCATTTGGACCACCACGATCATTTGGACCACCGCGATCATTTTGACCACGTCGTCCAAAACCACCACCGCCACGTTCGCGGTCACGACTATTTCTATCGTCCAAGCCATCACGATCACGGAAACGATTGCCGCCTCCGCCACCAATACCGCCTCCACCACCACGTCTTTTAAACATGTTGCCGTTGTTATCGTCATCATCTTCGTGTTCATCTCGCCAGTTATTTAAACCGCCGCCACCACGTCCACCACGACCTCCTCCACGCCCACCGCCGCGTCCACCACCACGACCATCGCCACGTCCACTATCACGATCAAATTGTGGACGGTCATTGAAGAAACCTTTATTTAAAAAAAAAATAAGCATATAATTTTTATCTATTGTGTAAAAACGTTAAGATTTTTAACATACCAGGTCCTGGTTGTCTGCCACCACCGCCCGGACCGCCGGGACCACCACCACCTGGACCACGCATAAACATGGGTGGTCCACTCATGCGTGAATTAAACGCATTTGGCGGAGGGATACGCATTTGAAGTAGACTGGTCGGTTGGTTAAATCTATTTTGCATATTGGGAGGGAAGAAATCTCCATTTTGATTTCCACCCCCACCACCACCACGATGACCACCGCCACGTGGGGGGCCGCGATTATCAAAGTCACCTTGAATTTATAAATTTAGACAATCAAATACGAGTAAGAATTAAATATAATTTTAAACTTACCACCATCCATAAAATCAGGTCGATGCATAGGTTGATTCATGTCCATGGGTGGCATATTCATAGGTCCAGGTCCTTGTCCTGGCCCTGGTCCCCCACCACGACCACCTCGGCCTTCGCCGAAATTAGGTGGTCCACCGAATTTACCGCCACCCCCATTTTCATGCCATCTTGGAGGTCCTTCGAGGGGGCCATCATTGTCTGCACCATTACCACGTCCACCCCAGCGAGAATTTGTGGGACCTCCACCTCTACGATCACGATTGAAGTCTGGCGGTGGTCTATCGCCACCATCTCCTCCGCTGCCAGCAGCTAAACCACCAACATTTCCTCCACCGCCCTGGAATATTGGCGGTGGCTGATTAAAAGTCATTGATGGTGCTTGTGGTAATTCATCTTCATCCATGTCCATATCCATTTGATCATCATTAGTCAGATTGGCAGTTGATGTCGGAGGTGCACCAGGGCCCTGATTAATTGGTGGTGGAAATTGTGAGCTTCCTGGTGGTGGTAGACCCATGGGATGATGACCCATAGGCATAAACGGAGGAGGTCCAAGCGGTGGACCACCATCACCACGACCTTTATCAACTTGTCCCGGTGGCATTGGCGGAAACCCGGGTGGTGGCATCATGCTAGGCATCATCATTGGATGCGGTGGTGGCATACCTGGCACCATACTTGGTGGCATTGGGATTCCTGATAGCGGCATACCCATGGGGCCAAGCATTGGACGTGGTGGTGGAGGTCCGCTCATTGGTGGTGCCATCGAAAATGGATTTGGCGGCACCATGCCCATCATTGGGGGCGGTGGTCCACCTGGAGGTCCAGGTGGCCCAGGTGGACCGGGTGGACCTGGTGGTGGCTGTGTTGTATCAATGCTAAAAAGTAAACCTGGTGGTGGTGGCACTGCACCGGGATCATTACCCTTTTCTTTAATACTCTTTAGATGATTAATTTTTTCCTTCATCCATGTTGGCATTGAATCCTCGTCAAACATACCGCCTTCTTCGAGGCTATCAAAATCTGTGGTCGGATCAAATTTATTCCATGGTATATAGGTAACACCTAATTCCAGATCCCAAAAATCTTTCCACTCTTTGCTTTTAACACCCTTGCCAGCTGCCCATGAAATTGTAATGGCGCGACCCTGTAATTTGTGGTTCTTCAAAGATTGCATAGCTTTGTAAGCGTCTTGGCGTCTATGCATGACAATAAATGCACAGCCACGTGGCACAATTTGATCAATGCTAACGATATCTCCATATTCACCAAAAGTGTCTGAAAGTTCTTCCTGGTAAACAAGTTTCGAGAGGTGACCAACCCATAATGTAGTGCTGCACACTGAAAAGATAAAAAAAAAAAACAAAAAATAGATTAATTTTCTAATAGAGTGACGACAGGTAAGAATATAATGGTTTGTAATAAAATTGTTATTCTTCCGTAGACGTGCAGTTTGTGGAGGTGTGAAAAAAATATGACTTATTTACGCTGAAAACGTTACATAAGCGTAGTCGTGAAGTGTTCAATTCAAACTTGTTGAAAAATACCAGCCGCATGACATCAATGGCGAAAAGGCGATTATAAAATTGATAATAACTTTTCATGGTGTAAAAGGCGATGATTTTGAGTATCAACTTGCAACACTTGCTGAATCAAACTTTGATTTAAGTTCAAATTGACATTAATAAAATTAAATGTTTCAAACGCGTCTGATGTATGTCTTTTAAAAGGTTTCTTTTAACAAATTCGGTTTTGTGGATTCAAAATTAAATTCAAAATTTATCTACAGCATTTAAAATATTCTTTCGATTTTCACAAAAATATGTTCATGTATATTTGTGAAGGAAGAGACAGTAGACTTTGGAGTAGGAAAAACTCCAGAACATATGATTGATTGATTGATTGATTTAGATGGCGCTTACAACCGTTGGTCGGTTTTGGCCTGGTCTAAGAATTTGCGCCAGCTTCTTTTGACGTGCGCTTGCTGGCGCCAGTTGGAAACTCCAAGCGTTGTCAGGTTATCCAATGCCTGGTCTTTCCAACGGAGATGCGGTCTTCCTCGTCTGCGTTGGCCACCGCTGGGTACCGAATCCAATATCTTTTTCGCTGGAGCTTCGTCGTTCATTCTCTCGACATGACCTAGCCAGCGAAGACGCTCTATTTTAATACGCTTGACTATATCGATGTCGGCATATAGCTCATACAGGTCGTGGTTCCATCGTATTCGGTACTCGCCATTGACGCAGATTGGACCATAGATCTTGCGAAGGATTTTTCTCTCGAGCGCTCCCAAAGTCCTTTCATCAGAGCTGCTCAACGTCCAGGTTTGTGATGTGTATAATAGGACGGGCATGATTATTGACTTATAGAGCGTCAGTTTTGTTCGTCGAGAGAGAGCTCTGCTTCTCAATTGCCTACTGAGCCCAAAGTA
Organism: Tetanocera ferruginea; assembly: GCA_958299015.1. Lineage (NCBI taxonomy): Eukaryota > Metazoa > Arthropoda > Insecta > Diptera > Sciomyzidae > Tetanocera > Tetanocera ferruginea. The sequence continues at coordinate 133,151,432 of OY282640.1, forward strand.
ACACCTGTTGGCAAGAGTTATCCTTCGTTTAATCTCAATACTGATATTGTTGGAGGAGTTAATGCTGGATCCCAGGTAAACAAAGTCCTTCACTACCTCAAAGGAGGTGTTGTCAACAGTGACGTGGTTTCCAAGACGCTGGGACTGTTTGTTTGTTGACACAAGATACTTCGTTTTATCTGCGTTCACTGCAAGACCCATTCGAATCGACTTTTTTTCTAGCCTGGAGAATGCTGTACTGACTTCGCGCGTATTTTGACCAATGATGTCAATATCATCAGCATACGCCAGCAGCATAACACTCTTATAGAAAATTGTGCCGCTGCGTCTCAGGTCAGCAGCTCGGATGAACTTCTCCATGACTATATTAAAAAAGTCGCACGATAAGGAATCACCTTGTCTGAAACCTCGCTTGGTATCGGAAGGAAGGGCGAAGTCCTTCCCAATTTTCACTGTTCTGCTGGTGTTGCTCAGTGTCATACTTCAAAGATGTATTAGCTTCGCAGGAATACCATATTCTGACATGATGACATATAGGTGACTCCTTATTGGACTGTCGAAGGCGGCTTTGAAATCGACAAAAAGATGGTGTGTATCGATTTGTTTTTCGAGGGTCTTTTCCAAGATTTGTCGGAGCGTGAAGATCTGGTCGATGGTGGACTTTTCAGGTCTGAAGCCACACTGATAAGGTCCAATCAGTTGGTTAACGATGGGCTTCAGTCTTTCACACAATACGCTCGACAGAACCTTATATGCGATATTAAGAAGGCTTATCCCACGGTAGTTGGCGCAAATGGTGGGATCACCTTTCTTATGGATTGGGCAGAGCACACTGAGGTTCCAATCATCTGGAATGCATTCTTCCGACCATATTCTGCATAGAAGTCTGTGAATGCATTTAAACAGAGCTTCGCCACCGGTCTTAAACAGCTCAGCCGGTAGGCTATCGGCTCCTGCGGCTTTGTTGTTTTTAAGCCGAGCTATAGCTGTTAAGACCTCGTTATAGTCGGGCAGCGGAACTTCAACGCTGTCATCCATAATTTGGGTTTCCGGGATATCATCTCCACTGGCGGGATTGTTGTCAGCGTCGCCATTTAAAAGTCTAGAGAAGTGCTCCCTCCATAACATCAGTGTACTCTGGATATCTGTCACTAGATTCCCATTCTCGTCCTTGCAGGAAGAGGCTCCGGTCTTAAAACCATCGGCCAGGCGTCTTATTTTTTCGAAAAATTTTCGAGTCTCATTCCTGTCCCCATGCATCTCAGTATGAAACTCTAGAACATATCCTTTACAAATTCCTAGCAAAGTAATATTCTTACGTAATATTTTCTTTAAACTTTTGTACATAACCGCATCAGGTAGGACTTGAATTTGTTATTTTCTTAAAATAGTCATTAAATTTGACAGCATAGAACTTAAAGTTAAAATAACCAAATAATACAAAGGAGGCGAGCAAGTTGCTACAGTTACGTTTAGGACGCTATTTTATTTTATAAGTAGGCGGAACTGGAAGGCTTTGATAAAATTAGATAAAATCTGGTTTGCGTAAACCTAAAACTAAAAATAAAATAACACAACCATAGCTCCAAAAACTTTTCATAACCTTGACCTATACTTATACATGCATGGAAGGCCACATTTCTTAACTAATGAAAATTTCACCATTGCTTTTTTAACGAAAAATGTTTTCACCGCTTAAATGACTTTCATTTCAGAATTTTGAATAGAAAAAGAAAACTATTTCGAAATAATAAATATCGATATAATTCTATCAATATTCGTGATTTACTCTAAAGGTGTGAATGTACTCAACTTTGAATATTCATCTTATCTTGCAAACAAACTTTTAAACCAACGCTATTATGCAACAACAAACAAAAGGCACACTATAAGAAACAAGCCACACACGACTAAGTATAAAAACCTAAACCATTTTTTTTTGTGTCTGGTCGTCAGTTCGACATTTGGTGATGAAGCACCGCGTTCAGAGGATTTAAAACAATAGTTCAATGAGTTCGAGCGTGGTTGTCGTTCGCTACAGAACGAATTCCATGAAGGTGCCAGAAAACATCAATGCTGTTTGAAACTGATATAGCAAGTTCATCTCTTCAGATCGAGGCATCTTTGGATATTAGTTTGACAAGCATCTATTATAAACAAGATTTGTTCGCGTTTGATACGCCATAATTTTAAGGCTGCTCAAAAAAGTCTCTTCTCGATTGGTGCAAGAAAATGTTGAACAAAAAGATATGGACAAAAAGATAAGTGTATTAATCTTTATGGAGACAATTTTGAAAACATTAAGACCGATTTCGATATTATTTGATCTTTCATTATTAGACCAGAAATAAAAATAGCAACCTTCGTACAAGTAGTATTTTATTTGTGTGCACTTTTATAGAGGAGGTGTACTTTTAATTTGGAATGATGTGAACTTTGAATCAAACGGACCAGTTTTAAAGCTTGTCACTTTTAATTAAAAGCACTGGGATAAATAGTACCAGAAAACTTTTTAGGGATAGGCATGAACAAAAATAAGTATTTTGTTCGGACGAAGTTTCTTGAAATCGAATTTTCTTCTTTTTTACAATGGTAATTTAAAAGATCTGTGTGTAGTCGCTTATAATGGAATTTTAAGCAAAAGTAGTGCACTAATATAGTTTTTTTTTTTTTTTTTTGGGTTGAAATTTGTTTATTCAAAAACGAATTTAAATTTTAATTTTTCAGTGTAGATCTACTTATTTTTATCATTGCTTTCAGACTTTGACAACTGTAACTATTTCAGGAAAAGCATTTTTATTTTATTTATGCCTGAATATCCCAGAAATAACAGAATATCCATGTTTATTTAAAATTGTACTCATATTTAAAATATGACAAGATTTCCATAGAAAGAGTATCTAATAGAGATAGAATGTATAATTATACACCAAAAACTGGACGTTTTGCTTAGAAATGAGCGTAGAATCAGAAAAAAAGCGTGGCAATAAAACAAAATTATCCGTCTGATTTCAATGTTTCGAGAAATATTGCTTTAAAGTTTATGTTCGCCATATAAGTTTCATGGAAGCTTCTTCGGATTTTTCATCATAACTCTGAGTAGAAATACGTAAGAAGCTCCAAATTTGGTGTGTATATGGAATTATACACGTGAAGCACAGCTGCATCAATAACTCAATTCCTTCTTAAGTCGACTTAAGTTGTTATTATAAAACGACAGACGAAGGAAACATTTTAAACATGATAATTGATGCGCTGGTATTAAAAAAAAACAAATTGGCACTTGAGCTCATGAAAGGACTTTGACCGAGCTTCTTGTAATCAATTGTGTTGTGTGTGTTATCAAATGATTGCACACAATTGACCGAGAACTGAACCTACATGTTTTATGCCGACTCCAAACGGCTGAAATTCATGTTCTCAAGAAGCTTTACATGGCATTATTCACTCTTTGAGGTTTGCCATTGTCTGCAGAGAGGTGATGATCGATCAGAAAATTTTTTATTGAAAAAAAAAACTTTGCCGCGAGTGGGAATCGATCTCGCGCTGCATGTATGCAAGCCACACTTAACACGCATGCCAAGGTCACCTCAGTGCGCTGGTACTGATAATAGTAAAATTTACTCTTTTAAAATGGTATTTTCAATTGAAAGTTTAAGTAACAGCAATGAGATTTGTACGCTCTAGTTTGCGCTACATCGCCGCTTGACTTCTTTTTTAAAATTCGCTGTAGCAATCGAATAAATTTGCCTCTGTCTTATCATTTAAGCTTCTTTGCGTGCTTGTATGATTCAAAGTTAAGCGTATTCCAAAAATCGCGATGGTGCACAATAATTAGATCAACTGATTATTTTGATTATTATAAATAATTTTCACATGAACGAAATTGTTCTTTATTGCAAGAAACTACGCGAAATTATAAGAGAAGTTATAATCGAATTTTGAATTAATCTATGAATTGATGTGTTAATTGGAAATTTTGTGTAGAATTGACATTTGATGTTTAAATTTGTATCTTAAGAGAGGCGCATGAATAAGCAGCTTTTCTCTAAAACCTTAGCATAATACTTCATTTATCGACAATTTTGTCGTTCATTTGGTTTTTGAAAACCATTATATATATAGCTTATTTTATTTTTACAACTATTATATAAGCTAAGCCTTTTTAAGGCGATAAATATAAATAATATATCAAACATTGCTTCAAGAATGCAATCAATAACTTTTTGCTTTATATACATTTAAAATTTGCTCAAAACACGTTTTCAATTTCATGGTAAGTGAATTTTTAATTATGCTGAACAAATCACACTTCACGACACACAACCACAAACGTCTACGGCGGTCTAACAGCAGAGCTGAAAAAAGAAATGAACATATTAATTAAAATTAATAAAAAAATGTATATAATTGCTTAATAATTGCAATATGATTTAGTTAATAAAATTTAATTTTCCTATTGAACTATGAAATTAAAGGTAGTTAGAGTTGAATTGGAAATAGCAATATAAATAAAAAACTTGCTTAAAAAAGCATTTACGTTTGGTTGATCGATTTATAACTCAAAAATTAGCAAGTCCAGTTATGACATTTTCAAGAAAAACAATCTACATTTATACATAAAAACAGATGCAGTTTACATGAAAAACCACAGTGATACAGACTTAATTTGTGGTGAATAAAAGAGTTAATGTTAAAGAAACTTTTGGACTTAGGCAAAGCCCGAATGAACACTTCAAGCGAAGCCATGATATGTGCTATAAATCTTTGCCTGTGTAAAAACACAAAAGGTGTCCCAGTACTATTACTACTTTGAAAACTGCAAGCGAGAACAATTTTAAATTTCAAAAGTAAAAGTAAACTAGTCAGCATTTCTAGTAATAAAAAATGCTTTCACTCTGACATAGCATGCATTGCTTATCAACTAGCAACGCTTTAGCATCGCTTTGACATCAGCCTTAAAGTTTTCAAACTTTTACAGAGAGTTGACAGTTTTTGAAACTAAATTAGTCGGACTAATATAATAAAAACCAATTTGGAAATTGATATTTTTTGATAACGAGTTTTAAAACTGAATGATTTTACTTAGTTTGAATATATTAATACTGTGTTGAAAATAATGGATGACTTAGATTGGAGCAATTTTGAAAATAAGCCTGTTGGACTTCAGTTTTGAACTAAATAGCTATAAAAGATTACTGTGTTAAAAAAACACATTCAGAAACTAGTTTTTGATTAACCCAAAATATCACACACTTAGAAATTTGAGCACCGAACGGTGTTTCAGGGAGTCCCACCAACACCATTCAGTGTGAATGAAATCCGATTGAACGGTATTCAAAAATTATGAAAAAAGGAAAATTTCTTGCGTTTTAACAACTTTTCAAAATAAAAAGGTTAAAGTTATTTGATTTCGGTGATAAATTACACTTTAACTCCGTTTGGATAGCTTGAAATTTGAACTCAGTTGAATCGGAGTTCGTCACCACCTATCGGTGTTTAAAAATAAATATCCGGTAATCGGATTTAAAATTTTGAAGTGTGCAGACATGTCGATAGAAACGTCGAGGAAACTTTTTTCCAAAAAAAACTTGATTATTACATTTAAGGAAAAATGTAGTGTAAAGAAAACGTTTTGTCTATGGTTGTGTCCAATGATAGAAACGAAAAACTTGATTTACATGACTTGCAATGTAAATGGGAAAAATGGCAGCAAACAATTATTGTGACGATTTTATTTTGTCTGAACACACTTGATTAAGTGTCTTGTATGCCTTAAAAACACATATTGACATCGAAAGATAATACGTGTTTTTTTTTTGTGAACTGTAAAAATGTTAATAAAATTATTTATATTAATAATATTTTTGTATTGAATTTCAAAGCAAGTTACCGCTCAAATGTTCCTTTCTCACTTCCGGAAGTCCCTTCTTGCGTCTCTCGCGCTCATGTTCACGTTCCTTTTCCTTATCTTTTTCACGATTGCTGCGTTCGTTTCCACCTCGATCACCACCACCGCCACGATCACGTGATGAACGACGACGATTAGATCTTGGCGAACGGCTTCTTGAGCGTGAGCGAGTACGACGTCTACGATCGCGATCACGTGCACTACCACCAGTGTTGCTAACGCCACCACCTCGCTCTCTGGAACGTGATCGGCTGCGGCGTCTCTTATAGCGATCACGTTCAGGTGAAGGACTGCGAGAATCATTGCCATCCAAATTGATAACCTAGATAAAGATTGATTGCAAACGAACGAGTGGTCAAGATAAATTTTGGATAACAGAACAAAAAAGAAAACTAAAAGAATCGGAAGCAATTTGTTTTCGGGATTATTAGGGAAATGTCAGAAGGATGGACAAAAGTCAAAAGAAGAACTGACGATATTTTGATTCATCCCAGCTGAACTTTACTGAAGTTGATACAGTGTTGACTATATTTGGAAAGAAAATTTTTCATTAATATTGTCATCTGAAGTTTTTTGCAGAAAGACGGCTCTGCTGGGATATTAGTAGGATTTGAATTGGATGGAATTTTGAAATGAAATTTCATGTGAAAATATTAAAAGAATTGTTTTTCACGTTACAAGTATTTTTTTTTTCTTATATGATTTCTGACCATAGAAGAATGTGTCGTCGTACAGTCTCGTGGTGTTGACGTGTGTGTTATATAACTTATTCAGCATTTTTCTTTTCAAATTTTTTTAAAGTACGCACTTTGAGCAAATTTCATTGATTTTAAATTTATTTTTAAAAAAATGTAATTAAATGAAGCAACAATGTGTTTAAAATAACTTACCAGCTCTCTACGCAAACGTTGTTATACCAGATCCCGCGGAATTTCGTAATGTTTTGCTTACCTTTTCGTTTTTTAAATTTTAAAAAACGTTGGAAATTCCGACGCAGTTTTTTTTAATTATTTAATAATTGAGTCTAATGTTTTTAATAATAGTGAATAAATTTCAAAAATTTCTTAAGTCTTCAACTATTTGAATTATTTAACAAAGCTCGAACTTTTTATTTTTCTTTGTTTATAATGAGTTGCGTTTAGTAGTCTTTTGAAATGGGCTTTCTGTTGTAATTCATTTGAATATAACCGTACAGTGTTAAAGTACAACAATTTGTTTACAATATCTTTTTTGAATTAGTGCAAATAATTTGGGACGTTTAATTTTTAATTGCAATATCTAATTATTTTAATTAATTATAAAAATTACTCACAGCTGCTATTTTAACTTGCATTTGTATCAAAATTGTATTTATCAATTAGCATTTAGCTTAGACTGTAGAATTGTCTAGGAATTTATCTGTTCATTTGATTTGAAAATGGTTATCTGTAGAATCTTAGAATTTAAACAACAAAATATTTCAAAATAATCAAATTTTTAATGCCCTTTAGAAGTTTCAATAATAAAATTTTCATATTTATTTAAATTTTTAAGACACACATATCAAAAAAACACTTTTTTTTTAGATTAAGACATAAGAATCTCATATTTAACCCATTAACTCATAAAGGAAATATTTTAATGTTTAGGTTTCTTTCTTTGTATTTCAATTAAGGGAAAACTACTTAAGTATTTGTTCTTAGTAGCAAATGTTATATTTTCATAATTTTCTAGCCATTTCTCCCTTCAGTCCCTATAAGTTTGCTGTCACCATTTCAGTTCTCTTTATATTTTTCTTATAGTAATCTTAAATTTGGTACTACCAAAGTCATTATCGATAAATTTTGATAGCTGACGACGAGTTATGCTCTACTCGTTAATTCGTTTTGAAAAACACGTCGTGCCGCAACGTCTTAATGTTAGTCGTCGTTGAGTTTTTCCTGCACAAATTGCAACGACGAGAATAGAAATATTGCCTTTTTTTCATTTCGTTTCGTTAATTTTTTAATTGTGGCATAATTTTAATTTAAAAAAGGAAAATAATTAAAAATAACAAACGTTAAACAGTTTGAACATTTAGTTCGAGAGTTGGAGAAGAATCCAAACTTAGCAAAAGAATTTAACACAGGAACCATCCCGATTTATTTCAAGAAAAATTGAGAGGAAATAAGCAAACAATTAATTGCCATTTGGTCCAATGCATAAGGACACTGATGGCTGGCTGAAGGCGATGAACACTACCACTTGTAATGCTGGAGATACCCAAACAATTAATTTAACTGCTTTTTTGTAGGTCTGGAGAACTTTAAAATTTAAAGTAAAAAAGATAATTTCTTTAAACAAGACAGAATGCAATGCAACCGGCGGCGGAAGATATTACCTACTATCCCCATTGGAAAAAGCAGTTGCTTATTAAGTTGTTAAGCAGTTGCTAATTTTGAAAACAATCGAGACTTGATGGTTAAGTGTGTGGATTTCAAGAGTTGGTAATCGTCGTGCAAGAGCGTGCGGGGGTAAGCCCATTAGACAAAATATTTGTGACCCGAATGATTTCTTTTCTCGAACAAGAGCCCAGATTGAAGTTGTATCACTTGTATCACTTGAAGTTGTATTAGAAATGAAATACATGATTACAAATAAATGGAAAATTTGACATATAGTTTGACAGTTCAGATTCAGGAATAAGAAGACAAAGTTGGAACTTCTATTAAATTATTGGTAGTCGTCACGTTTTGTCACAGGACGAGATGACGCACACTGGTCATATATTTAAAATAGCTGGAGTAAATTCATGTACAGGTGTTATAACCATAAAAACAAGAAAGAAATTTCTAATAACTAGATTCTAGTTACTAGAATAATGATCAATAGCAAATAATTTGGGACGTTTAATTTTTAATTGCAATATCTAATTATTTTAATTAATTATAAAAATTACTCACAGCTGCTATTTTAACTTGCATTTGTATCAAAATTGTATTTATCAATTAGCATTTAGCTTAGACTGTAGAATTGTCTAGGAATTTATCTGTTCATTTGATTTGAAAATGGTTATCTGTAGAATCTTAGAATTTAAACAACAAAATATTTCAAAATAATCAAATTTTTAATGCCCTTTAGAAGTTTCAATAATAAAATTTTCATATTTATTTAAATTTTTAAGACACACATATCAAAAAAACACTTTTTTTTTAGATTAAGACATAAGAATCTCATATTTAACCCATTAACTCATAAAGGAAATATTTTAATGTTTAGGTTTCTTTCTTTGTATTTCAATTAAGGGAAAACTACTTAAGTATTTGTTCTTAGTAGCAAATGTTATATTTTCATAATTTTCTAGCCATTTCTCCCTTCAGTCCCTATAAGTTTGCTGTCACCATTTCAGTTCTCTTTATATTTTTCTTATAGTAATCTTAAATTTGGTACTACCAAAGTCATTATCGATAAATTTTGATAGCTGACGACGAGTTATGCTCTACTCGTTAATTCGTTTTGAAAAACACGTCGTGCCGCAACGTCTTAATGTTAGTCGTCGTTGAGTTTTTCCTGCACAAATTGCAACGACGAGAATAGAAATATTGCCTTTTTTTCATTTCGTTTCGTTAATTTTTTAATTGTGGCATAATTTTAATTTAAAAAAGGAAAATAATTAAAAATAACAAACGTTAAACAGTTTGAACATTTAGTTCGAGAGTTGGAGAAGAATCCAAACTTAGCAAAAGAATTTAACACAGGAACCATCCCGATTTATTTCAAGAAAAATTGAGAGGAAATAAGCAAACAATTAATTGCCATTTGGTCCAACGCATAAGGACACTGATGGCTGGCTGAAGGCGATGAACACTACCACTTGTAATGCTGGAGATACCCAAACAATTAATTTAACTGCTTTTTTGTAGGTCTGGAGAACTTTAAAATTTAAAGTAAAAAAGATAATTTCTTTAAACAAGACAGAATGCAATGCAACCGGCGGCGGAAGATATTACCTACTATCCCCATTGGAAAAAGCAGTTGCTTATTAAGTTGTTAAGCAGTTGCTAATTTTGAAAACAATCGAGACTTGATGGTTAAGTGTGTGGATTTCAAGAGTTGGTAATCGTCGTGCAAGAGCGTGCGGGGGTAAGCCCATTAGACAAAATATTTGTGACCCGAATGATTTCTTTTCTCGAACAAGAGCCCAGATTGAAGTTGTATCACTTGTATCACTTGTATCACTTGAAGTTGTATTAGAAATGAAATACATGATTACAAATAAATGGAAAATTTGACATATAGTTTGACAGTTCAGATTCAGGAATAAGAAGACAAAGTTGGAACTTCTATTAAATTATTGGTAGTCGTCACGTTTTGTCACAGGACGAGATGACGCACACTGGTCATATATTTAAAATAGCTGGAGTAAATTCATGTACAGGTGTTATAACCATAAAAACAAGAAAGAAATTTCTAATAACTAGATTCTAGTTACTAGAATAATGATCAATAGCAAATATTGGTGGTATTTATCGATGGTCACTCCTAACACCGTTCGGAGAAAAAAAAATCAAACAATAATGTGGCATCTTTCTGATTTTAAGATAGCAGAGCTCTAATCTGTAATTATTTTTTCATAAGCGTCAACCAGTTTTAATAAAAATACAGAATTATATTTTTTATCATTAAAACAAACAATAGTTTTGTAATTTTTTTTCATAGTTATTTTTTTAAATATGACGATATTTTGTTTTGGAGCCAACTGGCAAAAAGTGGAAACGCCATATTTTAGTAAAAGAATCACGGAATACTGTACTTACTATTATTTCGGGTAGTACGGTGATACATTTAAGAAATTAATAATTATATTTTACATTTAAAAATAAAATATTTTATTCTTAATTAAGTATTTATATCTTTCGCTTTACCTAAGACAACAAAACATTCTTTGCACCTTAATTTTCTTTGAACTATAACAACATGTCAAAAGTTTTTGGTTTTGGTTAAGCTTTTATTGTAAAAAGACAAAAGTGGCAAAATACTACATTTTTATGTCTTTGTTTTTTTATGAATAAAGGAGACATCGGGCAAATTTTTGTGTTTTATTATTACTTTTGATTAAGTTTAATTATTATAAAAGAGATATCTAACTTGTTTTTATTTTTTACTTTTTTTAATTTTGGCCAGGTTTTTTTAATTTTAGACCAGTGTGCGAAGTAGCGAATACTGATTAAGCATTGAAGTGATGAAGACGTCGATAACAAATAACAAAGAAAACAATTCGAGGACATCTTTGACGACTACTCATATGGTAGGGCTGAATATTTTTTCGAGATATATTTTTATTTATTTAATTTTATAGAAATCATTATTTTTCTCTTTGCATATTTTATCAATCTTTATCTATCTATCTATCTATCTACCTTTAAATCTGTGTTTAGGTTAATTATTCCGTGTTTACTTTTTTCCATTAAATTCTATATTAATTATCCTCTATTTGTCATAAACAAAACAAAACAAAAAAACAAATTGGCCATTTCAGCCCTCGAAAGGACTTTGACCGAGCTTCTTAGGATCGATTGTGTTGTGTGTGTTATTAAATTTTTGCACACAATTGACCGAGAACTGGACCTACATGTTTTATGCCGACTCCGAACGGCTCATGTTCTCAAGAAGCTTTACATGGCATTATTTACTCTCTGAGGTTTGCCATTGTCTGCAGAAAGGTGGTGACCGATCAGAAAAATTTTTTATTGAAAAAACTTTTCGCCACGGCTGGGGATCGAACCCGGGCTCCGAGCATGCTAAGCCACACACTTAACCTGCATGCCACGGTCACCACCTCTATTCACCTCTATTTGTCATATTCCACATAAATCTCTGTCTTTATAGATAAATCCATATCTCTGTATAATACCATTTGCTTCTATAGTTATCAGTGTTGCAACGAACAAATAATGAAATCGTAATTTTCTGTTATATTGCTGTCGGATCTTTATCGTTAAACTCAGAAAAAATTAAATTTTTTCGGACATTTATGAATTTGGGAAATAAAAAACTATTACCGAAACTAATTATAAGTTTTATAATTTTTAAGTGAAATCTGATCGGTTCTATTTTTTTCAGAAACCTTATAATTTAGACGAATTTTGGAAAGTAACGGATTAAGGTTTAAAAATCATAATAAATAAGATAGATCGGATTATTTGGCAACACTGATTTCTATATCAATATACTCTTATATAATTTACTCCTCAGTATAGGAGTAATACTCAGTATAGGAGGTTTTAAAATGAAAAAGAAAATTTATGTTATTTTTTATTTAAAGTTATTTTCTGATTTAATTAGATTTAAAGGTTCATCGTGTGCTATAATGGCATGGAATTTGTAAACTATATTTAATATAATTAAAGTAAAGGCATTTGTTAAAAATTTGATTACTATGAATAAACTAAGAAAAAATGATTTAAGGGTTAAGGTTGAGGGGTAAAGGTTATCTCTCTGTTTTGACCAATCTGAGGTTAAAAATTATTTGGTTTGTTTTAGTTTCTTTTATCAGGCACCGAACAATAAGCACAGTCCGATAGGTAGGCCGAAAAGTTGGCATGCATTATGATATTGTAAAATAAAGCTTTAAACTTATCTGTGGTAAATGGATAAACTGATGCTGGGTATATTTTAAGGTTGGTGTCTTTGCGGTCTTTTTAAAAAATATATTTTCGATAGCCAGGTTTTTAGAACATGTTCTACTTTAAATATAACTATTTCAATTTTAAATATTCAAACTATCTTGTAATTTTGTACGATGCGTAAATTAATTTAACATTTTGTATAACAACATTAGGTATTGGCGCTGATGAATAGCATTCAATCGATTTACTTTTTAAATTTTGTTAACTGCACGTCAGCACAACCAAATTAGAATTATTCAACAACAAACCTTTTAAAGATATATATATATATATCTTATTTTGTCTTAATAACACAAAGAAAAATCACATTGACTTAATATTGTTGATAGAACATTTTTAGTGGTTGTAATTAAATAATTCTACTTTACTGTGTTATATAGCAACAACAATCAAAACACCTATAAGGATATAAGTCGAAAAAGATATTAAAATATACCTCAATTTTTTGTTCCTCCGAAACAAATTCAACCTCTTTACTCAAGTCAGCGGTTTCGTTAACAACTGGCGCAGAAGCCTAAAAATAATTGTTCGTAATTTTTTTTTCCATTAAAGTAACATTTGTTAAACAAAATATTATCTTTTTTAAGTTCATACCTTAAGGACATTTTGTAAATGTTTCTCAAAAGCTTCTTCCTGCATTCTCATCTCATTGAGTTTGTTCTGCTTATCTTCTTGTTGCTTGAATTTTTGGAAATTTTGCAATGTTTGCAGTTGACGCAAGACATTTGGATCATTAAGTAACTGTTTTAGGTTATTGTTCTAAAAGAAAAATACAAATAGAAAAACAAAATACTTTAATATATAAAAAAAAATATATGTAGCAGTAAGGAAAAGGCAAATTTTGTTGATTAATACAAGCAAAGATAGAAAATAAGGTAGAAAGAAAATAGTTTTAACACATAATATTAAAGCATAAATTATTGAAACTATTTATCATCAACGTAAACAAACATTTCGCAAAATTTAAAGTAGTTCTTAAATGAAAAATCAGCTACAAAAATATATTTTTACAGTCGCCGAAGTTTTTAAGTTTTTTTTTTGTCGACTTTAAAGCACACTTTTAAAAAAATATGTGTTTGACCATAATTAAAACTAAGAGATTACGAACATTGCAAATATAGTTTATAATTGTAAAATAAACAGTCGTTTTGTTTGTTTTGAAATGTTGCCTCTATAATATTAAAGTATTTGAAATCAAGCCATTATCACAAAAACTTCGTGACGTACAATTTCAAAATGTTCTTTGCTAATTTAAAAAAATAAGAAAACAAGATTATTAAAAGACTGAAACTGAAAAGTTTTAAGCCAATTAAAAACAAAATTATGAAGTTATTCAGGTATCATAAGAGAAATATTGAAAATTAATTACATCTAGCAAATTTGAAGTATGTGCTGAGGATGAATTATCTCCCATTTCATCATCATCATAGTTAAACTCGTGCGAACTTTTACTGTATTTTGAATATGATTCTGTGATGTGAATTTTAGTTGAGGATGACATGCCACCGCCACCCTCAATGGAACTACTATAATTTCCACCGCTACTGGTGCTGTGCATTGCATGTGCGTCCCGTGACGACTTCGTTGAAGATGAGGATGTTCCAGCTGCTGCTGCTACATTTGTTGCTGTTTGACGTTTCAGATACTGTTGCATATGTTCTAATTGCCTCAAAGTGCTGTTGTCAAGCACGTTTTGAGCTTTTTCATGACTTAAAGACTAAATGTGTGCATTAGCAATTGAATTTGTATGTATGTATGTTATTCATAAAAAGAAGGGGAGAAAAGGTTGCAAGATAAATTTAATTAATTAGGAGTTTTAAACCTATTGAACCAATGTGGAATGGTTCCAATAAAACAAAATACAACACTCACAGATAGATCAGGCATGCCCACAAGCTTATCTTCAGCAGTTGTTGCACCATGTCCAGCGCCACCACCACCACCCATACTCATATCCATTGAAACAACCGATGCGTTTAGACCATTTGCAGATACCGACATATCGCCTAATCCTAAACCACCAGCAGCGGACGCTATACCAGGCGGCTGCATTTGATAAATAGGATGATTTGGATCGGCAAGATCAAAAATCGGTTGTATTACTTCCGGTGCAAAAACATTATTCTTTTGCCATAAGTTTAGTACTCGTATTATACGACTTTTATCTTCCGGTGCACATCGAAAGAGATTCGCAAAAGTTTCCTTTATATTCCGGGCAAAACGTGGTGCAAATACATCCTTCTCTGATCCGAACTGATGACGTGATTGACGCACTATAGAGTCAATGACATAGAGACCGGGTACTTTGTATTCAGGTTTACATTTAAGTATAAATTTTTCGACACTCTGAACTACATGTTTGTAGAATTTTATAGCCCGCATTGCCGATTTGGTGATGGCCGCCATCTTTGCCTTCGAGATTGGCGGCTTGGAATCATAGAGCCCAGAGAGCTGCAATAAAAAATATTATATAATAACCTTGATTGAAAAAGACTTTTATTAAAATAATCAAGAAACAAAATAAAACATTTTAGAAAGACATTACATTGATATCTGAAATATGAGCAATATATAATGTTTCCATAAACATAAAAATAATGTTTAACCTATATTAATAACGAAAGAGTTCAGGGACTTAAAGAGCAGCTTTCGTCAATTTTGTTAAAACTATTATACAGCGTTTAAAAACTTCAAAAAACTTGTCACTTTATTTGCTGCTGCTTAAACTTATGATTCTCAAAATTTTGCAGTCGCAGTCAAAGCAAAAGCAAAAAGCGAACGCTGATAAACTGCAAAGCACTTCATTAGTAGACAGTTTCGAAAGTTTTTGCTTTGACTGACTGCAACTTTCGCCGAATTCCGAAGTTGAAGTAGCAGCATCGTTTTCACTTCGGTAAATATTGTCACCGCAGATTTTATTATCAAAATTTATCTGGTATGCGCTCTAAATTAAGTATTGTGAATTTTTTTCGCTCTGAAAGTGACTATGATGTTATGATTCTAGTTGAAACATGGATTAATAATGACTTTTTCGATGAGGATATTGCTGATCCATCTTTCTTCCAAGTATATAGCAAGGATCCCTGTGAAGCTCAAACTGGATGCTCTAGAGCAGTGATGCCCAGAAAAATTATTTGAAGAGTGCTACAACAATTACAACAAAAAGACAACAACAACAAATCTTTGGATTCGTGGCACAATAATTTTTCTAACAACAAAAGCTCATAAAAACAACAACGCGCATAAAACATACATCTGCGCCAGCGCAAAAGTTCATATATATTGAACACACGAAACAACAACACGAATCCTTCAATGTGCACAAATACAACAATAAAGTAATAAGAAGTAAGGGTGAAGCTGAAAACTTAATTCGGCGAATTACAACAATCATTGCAATATTGAAGTTGTTGTAAAGAGTGGAGCATGTTAAAAACAACAACACGAATGCTGGCAGTATCCAAGCAAAATAACAAAAGGACATACAAACAACAACACGAATGCTGACCGAGCCCAAGCGCACAAGTTAAATTGTTGAACACACAAAAACAACAACATACAAATGCAAGATATCGTCATTTGATGGCTCTTAAAAAAACAAAGCAATAAGAAGCAATGATTTTACTTCAAACTGAATTCGCCTAATTACAACAATCATGAAAACATTGAAGTTGTTGTAAAGAGTGCAAAGAGTGGAAAGAGTTAGGCGCTGGGCATCCCTGCTCTAGAGAATAGTATAACTAACGAAGTAATAGCAGGATTGAACGTACTCTCTCTGTCAGTACCCTAAATGTCAAAATCGGCCATCTTGGCGAATGCAGACAAAGCAAACAAGCCAAAGCAAACAAACAAATCTAAATTCAATGGAACATCGTGTTGTGTTAAGTGCAAATAACATTTAATATTTTCGTTGTGATATTGTTTTATTATAACAATAAACTAGATAAAATAAATATAATACAATAACTGAGGAATAACAGTGACTTCAAGGTGTTTGCAGCGAATTGTTCTAAGAGGTCCGAGTTTAAGCAGCAGCAACAGTGACTGCAAACAGCATCCAATGAATAGCAGTTTATTCAATCTGCACTTTAAATTTTATTTATTACTTTAACAATAACAATAAAAATAATATACAAAGCGACAAATCACAATTTTCTACAATTATTTAACATAAACACGCGAGAGTTGGTAACGGATTATTGTTTACATTTTGCCTATTCTTAAAGTTCTACTCGTTCGTAGATTTTGTATGAGCTCTCAACTTCGTTTTGACAATCACGGTAAGCTGCTCTCCTCCCTGATATTACTTCGTTAATTATACTATGCTCTAGAGCTGAGTTGTAAATTCCATAGCTCAATTTGCTCACTTACAACAACTTCAATATTTTCGTGTGTGTTGTAATTCTGAGAATTGACTTCGCCGGCACATTGCGCTGCTACAGCAAGAAAAACATTTGCATAGCATTGTTGTTGCAAAGTTTTTGCTGCTGCGTGTATTTTGTTGGTATCGCACTCAATGTGGTGGCTAATTTTTTGTTGTAATTTTTGCAATTTGTTTAACCCTCACTTTGCAACCAATCTTTTACTACGTAATCTGGCACATATTTACATTTGTAAATATTTTTTTTTGTCATCATTAAAGATAAACAGAACCTCAAAATTTACATGATTTTTTAGGTGGAATATATGTATTAACACCTTCTAAGTCCAATTCCGGAAAAATGTACACACCGCTCTCAAGTGGTTTAGAAGTTATAGGGTTCGGAAGCTGGGAAAATGGGCCTGAAAAGTCGTATATTTTTTCAAACAATATCTAGCTTTATGGGTATCAAAAGAAAGGTTTTTCTGTAACCATTTCAAAGAATTATTAACCATTGAAATCCATGCATTATTTCCTACGATATAGCGTTTTACATATTATGCACACTTGACGGTCCAGCTCTTTACGAAATAACCAAAATGTAAGTATGAAGATCAAATTGAAAAAAATTTATAGTTCCAATGAATAAACAAAAACCAATTTCAACAAAAAATATACTTTTTTCATTAAATTAGTACTTCCAGCTACAATATCAAAACATGACATATTGTTGTGCCAGCGAACCAAAAATTTCTGTTCATTAATATTTTCCCAATATAAGCTATCAAATACGAAATATGTATATTAAGGTGCCTTGAAAAAAAAAGTTTCATTTGTACCCATCCTAAAATGAACCTTGATGTATTTTATGATGATTCCCAAAATATTTTGGCTATGCCGAAATCCGTCAGTGAGCTAAACCATTTTGCAAAAACCTCCAAAAATCATGTTTTCCGTATATATATTAACTAGTGTAATAGTTGTAAACAAATAAACTGTCTCAAATTATAGGCCTGAAAAAGTTCGTTCAATCTGCATCAAAAATTTGAAAATATTTGCAATTGGATTAAATATAATGATGTTTTGATGCATTTTTTTTAGATTATTTTCACAAAAATTCAAATAACTTTATTATATCTTATGCGATCGCCGTTATCAAGATATCGTTGGAAAGGTATGCACGTCTGTCATATATTTTGGACATTTTTCTTTGTTTAATAAAGTGTGGCTCTTATTTTATTTCTCCATTTGTGTGCAGTTTACCTGAAAATAAAATTTTCAAAATCCAAAAAAAACACTGTATTTTTTTTGTTTCAAGCGTTTGTTTCAATAGCTGCGTTTTTTCCAACATCCAAATCCGATTTCCATACAAACAAAATCTTGCCTTCGATTTAGATTTTGTTTACTTATAGTTCTATGAACACGACCAGGGAACGTAAAAACGAACCAAAAAAAAAAACAAGACGTAAAATGTTTCACTTTGACAGCGTAATAAAATTGGAAGTTGCAGTCTTGTCATAGAAGTAAA
The DNA here is from genome assembly GCA_958299015.1 of Tetanocera ferruginea. NCBI lineage: Eukaryota > Metazoa > Arthropoda > Insecta > Diptera > Sciomyzidae > Tetanocera > Tetanocera ferruginea. The sequence continues at coordinate 133,169,878 of OY282640.1, forward strand.
ATAAAAAATATATTTATATCTATATTTCTTACTTCTATAGGTCTTGTGCAATTAAAAGCACGAAAATACTTTCATCTATTGAAGATACTGACTAACAAATAACATTCCATGAGCTGCAAAAAAGCTGGGCGGCGTCACTAGACTGGATCAAGGCTTCAGCAGAAGAAGCAGATGTGCAGCAAAGATTTGCGAAAGGCATAACAGCACTTGCTGAAACATGCCCTTAAGATAAATAAATTTCTCAAAATTGTTCCTTGACTACTTCTGGTTAAGGAACATCACAGCACAGCCAACGAAGTGAACAGCATTGTGCAACTTTGTCGTCACTTTACACTGCAGCTGAATGGTTTGACCAATCGTTTTACTGCAATATTAAGTGCTAAAATAAACGATGCTGCTGAGGAACAAATAAACACATTGTTGGCTGAGATGTGCGACGCTTGAAAAGCATTTAATTTGGTTTTTGCAATAAATTTATAAATAAAATATATAAAATTTGTTTCTCGTTCTCTTTGCTCGTACTCTTCTTGACCGTCTGGTGTCTCTACGCCATCTAAAGAGCTTGTAATCAAGTGCACCTCATTGTCGATATGTTGATGCATGCTTTCGATGTTGGCTGGAACAATATTTCCATTAATTTTGGGATCAAACAGCCAACTGTCTAAGGTGCACAAAATGAAGCGTCCATCAATCTTCCCCAAAGCATTGCCTTCGTAGTAGGAATTAAACGTTGTCGATAACCAGTTCCATTGCACCTGATTATATTTAGCCACATGAAAAGAATTAATTTGCTGACTTTTTCTTTGTTTTGTAAACAATTTCTGACAATGTTGTTGACATTTCTTACGTTATTTTACAATGTATTAACATACAGAGTTGCAAACCAAATCTAAATCTAGATTAGGATGTTGGAAAAAACGCAGCTAATGAGAATTTTTTAAAATCATCTAAAAAAATTATGAAAAACATCGTTATCTTTAATCCAATTGCAAATTTATACAAATTTTTGATGCAGATTGAAAGAACTTTTTCAGGCCTACAATTTGAGACAGTTTATTTATTTACATCTATTACACTAGCCAGAATAAATGCGGAAAACATGATTTATGGAAGTTTTTTCAAAATGGTTTAGCTCACTGACGGATTTTGGTATAGCCAAAATATTTTGGGAATGGTCATAGAATACATCAAGGTTCATTTTTAAATGGGTAAAAATGGAACTTTTTTTTTCTTCATACAAGTCGAGGCACCTTAATGTATATATAAAAAAATGTGAAGAGTTTTTCCTTATCATTTTTTTCTATTATTAATTCAAAAAATGCGTTAAAACACCAAAAAAGCCTTTAAAATACAAAATATTTACATATGTAAATATGTACCAAACTACATTATAAAAATGAAAAATTTCCAAAAAGTATCAGAAAATTCTAAAATTCAAAACAACTTTTGAATTTTCAGAAAGAAAACCTAAAAATAGCCACAAAGTCCAAGCCATATTCAAATCGCATAAAAAAGAAAGGAGTTATGGCAAATTTAAAATTGGGATATTTACATATGTAAATAGTGCCAAAGTGAGGGTTAAGGATCATATAAGACACATGTTGTTGTTTTTGCTATTTTTTTACTTTTTTTTATGCGATCGAAATTATAGTTTTTTATTTTTTTTTAGAGGTGGTGGAGTTGTTATAATTGTTCGGAAAAAATTGTGTTCTGCGTTGTGCATTATTGACACGTTAGATGGGTTGCTGGATCAATAGTGCATTGACATCCAACTTCCTAATGGAAAAATTATTGTCTGCGCTTCCTAAATTCCGCCAAATAGTTCAATGCAAATACTACCCCTACAACAATCAGTTCGTACGCCTGCCTTTTTTATAATATTAAAAATTTCCAAATTTTATTTTTAATAAGAAACAATATTTCTGATACAAAGTTTGTAGTATCCTTCAAGCTTGAAATGTATCTTTTTAGAATTAACAGCAAAAGTAAAAACAAATTACAAAAACAGCAACGTTAATAGCGAGATTAAGCAATACAGTCATAAAATGCAATCCAAAAACTGACAACATTCAATTCGTACGACGGAAAGAACGCGAGTGTGCACAAGGATAACGGGATACATTTTTTTTTTCCTGATTCTGTATATCAATATTGATAAGTGTATATCAATTGAGAATGTATTTAGAATGATTTAAGAAAATTTCGGCCACTCTTTGATTTTATACCAGTAGTTTTTTTGAATGATTCTACTATGGCACCTGGTAAAGCGGTTTGTGAAGAAATAAGAAAGGTAATTTTTAAAAACTTTTCTTTACACAAAAGTTATGGCTTGTGTTGCATTACCCCTAGAATAAGTAAAGTCAACTGTCCAATACGTCAACAAAAATTATGTGAGCCACAGCAGCATGGGCGAGGTAATTAATCAAAAGTAAATGATCGAGATACACTATCACTATATTATATACTATCATATACTATCATTATCTGAGAATAATAGCTATGAAAATTTTTGCGTCGTGGAGACTTTAATCTCAGCAATTTAAATTGAGCCTTTTCATCGTATGATAATGTATATCTACCAACAACGGTAAACCAGGTTTATGAAACTATCATGTCATTGATATATGAAACTATTTTCAATAAGTTATCTTAATTACTTGATCTAATTTTTATAAGTAAGTCGCTTAACTATGAATTATTTGAATGTCCATTTTCTATTTCTGAACCAAGTATTCATCACCCAGTGCGTGCTTTTAATATTGAAATGTTTGAATTATTTAGTATAACATGCTCTGAAAAACAATATTACGGCTTTAAAAATTGCAATTTTGTGACTATTAATAGGCTCATTAATGACATTGATTGGCTATTACTTTTTGTTAGCTTGGATGCAATGGTATGCTATGATATCTTTTTAATAAACATAACCAATATTTTTTCTGATAATGTTCCATTAAGGAAAACAATACATAAGCTTCCGAGGTATACCAAGGGCTTGAAAAAACTGAAAAACTTACGTAATAAATTTTTCAATGGATTTAGAAGTACTGGCAATCTCCATTTCAGAGCAAGTTATTTACACTATTTTCGCAAGAATTTAATTTTCTGAATAAATTTTTATGCAAAAAATATGTTCTCAGCATTGAAAGTCGCATTCAATCTGATGCCAAATCTTTTTGGACCTACATTCAATCTAAATCAAGTTCATCTAATATTCCCTTTTCTATGTTTTTAAATGGTAAGACATCCAGCTCCGTAAAGGACACAGCTCAATTTTTCGCAGATTATTTTAAATCTAATTTTGAAAATACCTTCGGCTCCTATTGATGCTCATGTTGTTGATACTGATAGCTCTTGCTTAAATTTTGGTAACATTGTTTTAAGCCCCTCTGATGTTCGAGCTGGTATTGCTTCTTTAAAGAACTCATTTAAAAGTGACCTTCGGCAATGGCAATATTGCTAAGATGTGATTGCTTTAAATATTGCCCATGGAGACGCAAACATAGTCAGCAAGGAAATATGTCCGGCAATATTGCCAAACGATTAAAAAGCAATATTGCTCCGCATAGAATATTGCTTTTGCGGGCAATATTTTTGACATATCTCATTTAAATATGGATGCAAGTGAAGAATGGTGGAAAGACAAAAAAATAAATTATTTTATTATAGAATAGAAGTAGAGTGTTGGTGGAAAATGAGTTGTAAATGAGAAAAAAAGAAAAATATACAAAATTTGTTAGGGTATTTTTAGAAAAAAAAAATTTTCTAGGGACTTTAATGTTAATTGCACGAATGTACTTCTCTTTCAACGCTATTTCAATTCTGGCAAATTGCTGCAACATTTTGCCCACCATCGATATATTGCCAGTTAAAGCAATATTTCCTTGCTCGCAATATTGCCCGAAATATTACTCGTGGAGACACAGATAATTTATAATTTATTAGATAATTTATGTGAAGTTTGCACGCAATCGGCCCAGTGGTTCAGGATATATGGCATTTTAAAATGAACCTATATCTTTTAAAGGTTGATCCAATAAGAACTTCCTACTTTGTTTTCTAAATAAAATACATAAAAATCAATGTTTTGATCGAAACCTTTATTTGGAATGATAGTTCGGTTCCTACAACTCAATGTTTAAAAATTATTTCCTTCAAATGCTGACCACGATTAGCTCTTAAATGATTCATTCTGTGGATCCAATTTGCCTAAATGCCCAAAGCCTAAGATGAAAGCTGAGGCTGCAGCTTGGACGAATCGACTGTTCAGGGTTTTCACGAACACTCTCTGCCACTGCAGCAATATTCTTAAAATTATGAACTCTCTGCACTCTGGTTGAATGATGAATGTCCAATAGTATAAAATTGGTTCGAAATTTGGTGATGGTGTTACGAATAGCTAAGTTGAACGCTTATAACGTAATTAAAATTATGTTGAAGAATTATATAACATTCTCTAACTGATGACTGATATTGGTAGTAAATTTTTACGAATAATAAACGTTGTTCAAGGGTTTGTTTTTCTATGCATGATTGAGTCGTATTGAATACCGAACACAAACTTCACATGAACAAGCCATTTGAAACATAACAGCTGTCAAAACAACCCAATTGAAAATATGTATAAAATTTTTCTGTACATTGCTTTGTCAGTGAACTCCTTCTAAACGGCTGGACCGATTTGGTTGAAATTTGTGCGGTGTGTGTGCGGCTAGGTCTGTAGAGTGGCAGGACGACGTTTACCCGGGGTAACTCGTTTTTATATAATTTTATATTTGTTTTATTTTGTATCTTTTTATTTTTAAATTTTAAAATGTATTTTGACATTTATAAGCTCAATAGTGAAGTATGTTTCGAATGTTCCACCAGAGTCGATGGATGAAATTACCACCAAAATTCTCTTTTTCTCACACTTATTTACAAAAATTACCACGCTCCAAATATACCTCAAAAAACCACAAAATACCATAATACCTCAAATTACCACAAAATCCCACAAGTTACCACAATACATCAAATAACCACAAAATCGCTCAAATTCCCTCTTATATGAAAGTTTGCACTGTTAATTGATGAATTATACTAAGCAAAAAAAACATGTACATACATATTACTAGAAACAATTGTTTTTTGCACTTAAGTGCATGCATTCAGCAGGATGATCAGACTGTGATTTTTAATGAAAATTTTCTCTGTATTGATGAACTGTCTGATGACAAATATACAAAATAGATACATAGAAACCACCCAATCAAGTGCATTCAGTCATTTCAACAATTTTATTAACGCGTCGGTCACTTAATTCGTATTTCTGCCACGCGTGTTAAAAATGTCGCTGTGGTATTTTGTGGTAATTTGACTTATTTTGTGGTATTTTGAGGTATTTTTATTCTAACGCGAAAGATTTTTACCATTGATTCTAAATTCTCAATACCAAAATTAAACATATTCATGCTTCAGAGACGCTAATATAACGGCATTTGATAGTTGAAATTTTCGATAAATGTATCGCTCTGAAATTTTTTATAAGGCAAAAAGAAAATATTCTATAGTGAAATTTTTACACGTGGCTAATTTGAACCAGTGTTGCATTTAAGGGTTAATTGTATAATTTTTTTTATTTACGTCGGTTCTTAATTATATACAGTTAGTTGCAAAAAGCTAGGCAAAACTAAAAATTCTTTATATATTTTACTTTAATACCCAATAAAAACAAATTGGTAATACTTGTTGGAATTATTTTTTTTTATTTGCTTTCTGGCAATTTTATTTAATTACAACATAAGTTAAAACAAATCAATTGTCAGATATTAACAGTAAAAACTAAACAATTTATAAAAAAAAAACATCAAAATAAAAGCTGGCGCTTCCATTCCAGTCCACCTGCAGCCTTAAGTACAGCTTCCAACCTGTTCTTCATTGATCTGATAAGCTTTTTGAGGTCATACTCAAGCGGAATCTTCTCCCATTCTTCTTTAATATATTGAATCAATTTTTTTTTTGATTTAAGGGTCCGTTTGCTCACCTTCTTCTTCAGATGTGCCCACAAATTCTCAATAGGATTCAAATCTGGGCTTTGAGCGAGGTGTTTATAGCTTTGCTGCAATTATATAACAACCACGATTTTTGTTTTGGATCGTTATCTTGATACAGTTTGAAAATAAGTTTATTTCGGTTTTTGGATCAACAAAGTTTAATTGTTAACACTTCTTTTGAAGTTAGTTTTCAAAATGTCCAAGTATAAATTTGTGTCCATTCTTTCTTCAAAAATTCTTATTTCACCGACACCTTTCATTGAAATACATCACCAAACCATAACGGACAGTTTTCCAAATTTTACTGTCGGATTAATATTTGTATTTTCCAATGCTACAAGTGGGTTTCTCATAACTCGGTAGGGACCATCGTGCCAATAAAGCATTACTTAAGTTTAATCACAAAAAAACTACGTCCCAGTATGTTATTGACAGAAAACTGTGCTCTGTAGCAAACGAAAGCCTTTTTGAAATATTTTGTGTAGAAAGAAGTGGTTTCTTAATAGCAGCTCTTGACGAATACTTATTTTTTATAATGACTCTTATAACAATATCATGTGAAACGTTTATGCCACAGTCGTTTTTTAAGTCTGATGCAATCTTTCTGCTGCTTGAAAATGGATTTTCATTGATACACTGGATAATTTTACGCTCATCTCTTGAAGTGAGTTTCATAGGTCTGCCTGTTGAATTCTTATAATCAAGTCTTCCTTCTTTTTCTGCACGTGATATGACATTGTAGACCGTTCTCAATTTTACGGACAACATTACGAAAATTTCTTTGGCAGATTTGCCTTTATAGTAATAGTAATAAATTAACTAAATAATATTTTCCACCCATATTAATATATAATTTTTTTAAAAAAAACTTACAGCAAGACCACAACACAATTTTTTTATTTTGCTTATTCTAACCGTCAATTTCTGAAAATTGGTTCTCTTTTGCTTATGTTCGCATTGAAGAATATTAGAATGCTAAAAAGTATTAACACTTTGTTGTTATTGACTATACAATTTCAAAATATAAAAAAATTTTAGTTTTGCCAAGCTTTTATTTCTATTTATTTATTAATTTTTTAATTTATTTTTTATCTAGTCTCTGTCATATTATTTTAATAATATTTATACCCCCACGCGTACTGCGTAAGGGGTATATTAATTTTGTCACGACGTGTGTAACGCGTGTAACAAAAGGAGGCGTGGTAGGTATAGAAAAGTATATATATTTTTGATCAGCATCACCATCTGAGTTGATTTAGCCATGTCCGTCCGTCTGTCTGTCTGTCTGTCTGTCTGTGGACACGATTACAGCCGTAATTTTCTAGCTAACGCAAAAAAATTCGATATTTGAGTTTTTTTTTTTAAACTAAGATCAAGTTCGAGAATGAGCTAAATCGGATGAAAAACACGTCTACCTCCTATACAACTCAAATAATGAAAACTCTATAAAGATGTTAATATTAAAGTTACAAAACTGAAACTTGGTATTTGTGTATTCAATGTCAGAACTTAGGTGTGTTAGAAAAATGGTCGTCATCCGCCCACTAACACGCCCACCTCCCATACAACCCCAAAATTGAAAACTCTATAAAGCGATTCATATTAAAGTTACAAAACAGAAACTCGGTTTTTGTGTATTCTATATTAAAAGTTAGGTGTTAGAAAAATGGGCGTCATCCACCTACTAACACGCCCACCTCCCATACAACCCCAAAATTGAAAACTCTATAAAGAGACTAAAACTAAAGTTACAAAACTGAAACTCGGCTCTCCAATTTAAGATTCTTTTACCCTTAAGAATCGGTCGTGGGGGTATTTTAACTTTGGCCAAGTCGAAGATATACTTTACTAGTTATTTTTCTTATTTATTAACTTTAATATTTCGTTTTATAAGAGTTTTTTATTAATATTTTTTTATTTTTAATAATGTAAGGAGGTTTTTGACCAGTGCTTTTTTATTGCAATTTTTATATTAAAAACAAAAATTCAATATTTTCCCGACGTTTCGTCAATAATTTGTTGACATCTTCAGGGGATTATTTAATTCAATTTAATATTTTAAATCACATTCTAACTTAAACTTTTAAACTTAGTACTCTGACTAATGTCCGTCCAATTGGACAATTGGACAAATTATTGACGAAACGTCGGGAAAATATTGAATTTTTGTTTTTAATATAAAAATTGCAATAAAAAAGCACTGGTCAAAAACCTCCTTACATTATTAAATATAAACAACAAAATTGACCCAAAATAACAACATATTTTTTTATTTTTGTTTCATATTTCTATGTCGACAAGGAATAACCGCTAACGACGAGTTAGAATAAAGTTGAGTTATTACTATCGTTTGCGGTATTCACGAACTTTATGGTCTTGTATTCTGTATTTTTGATAAGTTTGTGTTTGTAGTAAATTTAACAATTTTACAAAAGCAAAATATGTACATTTTCCAAATACTATAAATACTAAATTTACAATGGTGGAACCCTATTGCAAAAATTTGCATAGTATTTGTGTATTTGACAAACAGCTGACTTGATGTTCTATGGCAGCACTGCATTGTGTACAAGACATCACTGCAAATTTAATTTGTTCTATTTAATATGTTCTTATTTTGTTATATGTTAAGCTATTTATTATCTCACTCTCCTTCTGGAAGAGGGAAAAAGAAGTCGAACAGAAAATGGACCGACGATAAAGTGGCAAAAACACTGTAAGAAAAGCTATAGAATCTGTAGCAAATTGTTTTACTAAAAATACTCAGAGATATAAATACTCCAGTTTGGGAATACCGCTATTGTATTCCTCGCAACAAAATATACTAATAGAACGCAAAGTTTTATGATTGCTAAAATCAAGCTAAAGTCAAAGTAGGGTCCATTTTAGGTAACAATTTTAACCTTTTAAATGCTTTTCATTAAAAAATTCAACTCTGGAATAAATTCGCTTATAAAACTTAAAATATTGTACCAATGATATTTATAACAAATATATTTGAAAGGTCATTTAAGGAAATATTCTTAAAGATCCATTGAGTAATGGTAAAGATATATAGATGTTTTTTGGACAGATCTTTTAACAAAAAATTTTTTTTAAAAATCGATAACTCGATAACTAATAGAGCTATCGATTTTTCGTTCGGCTATTTTTTGTTTTTTGCTATGATTTTTGTTCTCTACCAGAAAACATCTTCAAATAGCGGCGCCCCGGAAATCGTAATCGTGCCGTCAATTTGATTTAAGCAAGAAAATAACATTATAAAAATAAGTTAAAAAATGCATATCCTTTGGCACTACGAAAAGCATGTGTTCCCTCATGTCCAATATGTGGCAACGCTGTGAGTAAAATTTATGGCGCTAGACTATACATAAAGTGGCCATGCATGCACTATTACTGAGGTGGACTATTCTAAGGGAATTCACAAAGCGAAACTAAAGAGAACGCTTTCCAAAGATAGTAATTGCTAGTGCGAAACAAACTTCACCCTGATACGTTACCTTAAGGGCAAATACAAATGTGCAAAATAAACATTAAATGTTAGATTATAATTTTAAGAATGCACATTAAAATTGCATAAAAAGTATATTTAAGCATTTGAGTATGGACCGCACAAGCCACACTGAACTAGCGCGCCGTTCTTAATCGTCCATTTATCTTCTTCCACTTACCTCATTGTTGAAGGCAACGACATTCTCCATTTCTGCAGTCATTCGCACTCAGTTTAAAACGCACTTAAAAAGATTTTCTTCATGCTATTTTCACAAGCAAAATGTTTCCTATACGTTCTACTACGTGTTTTACAGTATTTTGCAAAAAAATTTATGTTTTAAATGCAAAATATTTACAAAAAAGTTAAGTGAAAATTTTTCGGCAAATATCCGTCTTCGTCCACACAGTAGTTAAAAAAGTCAAAAAGCAAAATGGCGATTTTTCATTCTTTTACGTTTTGTCTTTTTGACGTTTCTGTAATCGGCTCAATCAAGAAGTTTCTAAGGTGAACTAACAGAGGGCGCTAGTAAAAGTAATTACACTGTAGTCAATTGACCTCGGAGCAATGAATTATTAGGTTCCAATATCCAATATATTTAGCCATAGCTGATAAATTATTATTAGCAATCGAATTCGTTACTAATTATTTATTTATTTCTTCCTTCGGTCTATGGACAAGGATCCTTACAGACTAATGTGGCTTTCACATCTGGAACTCGTGTGGCAAACAATATGGCGGCTTGTTTGTGTTCGAAAAAGCGAACGTTCAAATTACGGAATTTGCTTGGCACACACAGGGTTACATTTGAGAAGAGTAGAAATGTATTCTTAAAAAGTATTTATTGCTTCGAAATAAAATTATTTTTGTGTGGGGAAAATAAAGCAACAATTCTCTCCAAGTCTTCCACACCTGCTTACTTTTTTTGAAACAAATTTTTTACTGAATCCTAACAAAGTTATCACGTATAATGTATGCAATTTACATAAAGTACTACCAAATAGAAAACAACAAGTACCAAACATTTTCATATCGTACTTAAAACATTAAAATGTACTACACATAGTACTACACTTATGTTTCAATACAATCCTGGTTTCGCAATGACTATAGAAATGTTTTTTTTTGCTTTTTTGGACAGAGAAAATCAAAAATTTTTGTCAACAAGCCAACTTGTGTGCCAAGCTGGCGAACTAGCTTCTTAACTATCGAACTTGTGTGTATATGGCTGCCGTATGCCACACAAAAACGCTGATTTGAAGCCTGCCGACCGACTCTAATGGTCGTGCCTTTTAAATAAAAAATAAAAATCAGAAAAATCTTTAACCCCCGAACTGGCACATGGTTCTGGCCAGACATATTTCATTTTCATGCTTCAATTAAGCATATTTCTATTTTAGGTACATGGCTGTAATTTCAGGTAATCTCCCAATATATTGTTGGCTTTCGATGTATAAATTAATAATTGAAAAAAAGTCATTAAAACAGGACGAAAAAGTCAAATAAAAAATCTACACCTTACTTTTGGTACATGGTGCCTGCCAGACTCCTATGCATTTTGTATGAACGCATAGGCAAAGCGCATGGCACGAGTTGGAAATTTGTATTTACTTTATTCTTTTATGCTTCTTTCTTTCTTCTGCTTTTGTTTGAGAGTTAGTTATTCATTGAACGTTGAACAGTGAAGTAGTAATCTAGTTTTTGTGCGGTAATTTTGAGCTTGTGAATAATTTTACGCAGGTATATTTGTTGCGTTTTTAGAATATTATGGCTGATGACCTGGAATTTATTTATAATACACGCTTGCGTAGCGCGAATTTGCAACCTCAATTGTCAGAGGCATTAGTGCGTGATTTTCAAAGTCAGGTATAAGCTGATGAAAATTATGATTTTTTTGAAAACGATGGTGGCGACACTGCTGATTATGTGCCAGAAGATGATGCATCAGACATAGAAAGTGATTTGGAAATTAAAGCTAACGAACTTTATAATAGTGATGAAGAAGAAAAAAGTGGAAATGATGCTGAAGCAGCAAATGAACTCGACTCAAGCTGTTTTTATGGGAAAGACGGTACTAAATGGAACGAAACTGAACCCCCTGCATCTCGTTTGCGCCAGCATATTATCATGCATTTTCAATCTGGAACAAAAACAAGACTCACCAATCCAGTTGAGATATTCAAGCTATTTTTCTCAACCAATATTACGTTCGTCATCATTAGTGAAACAAATCGGCATGGGCGAGAATCAATAAGAAAATGGAATGAAGAATATCCAGAGTCTACCCAAAGAAAATGGATTGATTTGACAAGCACTGAGCTAGATGCATTTATTGGGATTTTGTTGGCATCTGGTCTCGGCCATAATAATATGCAAGACTCCAGTATATTGTGGCGTTCTGATTCGTTGCACATATTTCGTGCGGCTATGTCGCACAAACGATTCATTAGTCTGTCCAAATATATTCGTTTCGATAATAGTCGTACGCGTGTATTTCGACAGAAAACAGATAAAGCAGCTCCTATTCGGGACCTTTGGAATTTTCTCAATGAAAATCTGCAAAATTATTATGATCCTTATGAAAATATCACCATGGATGAGCAGTTATTTCCGTATCGTGGGCGCACAAAGTTCACCCAATATATCCCATCAAAACCTGCAAAGTATGGTATCAAAGTTTGGTGGGCATGCGATGCTAAGACGAAATTTCCATTGAAAGGAAAACTATCCACTGGAAAGGAAGGAGACGATCGGGAGATAAATCAAGGTGAAAACGTTCTAATTTATTTGGCAACTCGTCACGCAAACAGCGACAGAACAATTATTTCTGATAATTTTTTCACCTCATTGAACGGCGCTAAACGACTGGCTGCTATGGGACTGGCATTTGTTGGCACCATTCGAGCAAACAAAAGATGTCTTCCTAAGGAAGTTATGAAGAGCACCAGACGACCAATTCTTTCAAGTGTGTTTGCTCTTCATGAAAATCTTGTTGCACTTTGCAGCTACGAGTCCAAAAAAAATAAGGCAATCAATTTAATTTCAACCGTGCATTACACGAAATATGTCGAAGGCGTAGCCAAGAAACCGGAAGCAATTTTATTTTACAATTCAACTTAAGCCGGAGTCGATACGATGGATCAAATGCTAACTCATTACACAATAAAACGGTCAACCAGACGCTGGACATACGCGTTTTTCTGCAACATGATTGATGTGATGGCATTAGCAAGTTACATTATATGTAAGCTAAATGATGAAAATGCAATAAAAGAAAGAAGAAGCATATTTTTACATAAACTTGCAAAGCAATTGGTACTAGCCAACGTTGAAAATCGCATCAACAATTCGCACATTGTGGCTAAACCAACAACTCGTATAGCATTTGAAGCGTACTTTGGGAAACCTCCCAATATACCAAACCCTAATGTGCCTTCACGCAGTGGTCCAGACACATTAGCTGCCAAAAAAGATTGCAGATGCAGAATTTGCCTGCAGCAAGGTGACAAAATACGCCGTGAGACACGCTTTTTTTGCTGCAAATGCAACAATCCTGTTTGTCAGCAACATTCAAAAGTAGATTACTTATGTTTTTATTGCCTTCCGCAAAATTCTGAATAAAATATTTCAATGTATTCTTCATAATAATTTTCTATTTTGTCATAAACATTTATTACATTACCCATAATAAAGAGAAATATAAAAAAAAAAAACAAATTGTTCATTTCAGCCCTTGAAAGGGACTTTGACCGAGCTTCTTATGATCAATTGTGTTGTGTGTGTTATTAAATGTTTGCACACAATTGACCGAGAACTGGACATACATGTTTTATGCCGACTCCGAACCGCTAAATTTCATGTTCTCAAGAAGCTTTACATGGCATTATTTACTCTCTGAGGTTTGCCATTGTCTGCAGAGAGGTGGTGACCGATCAGAAAAATTTTTTATTGAAAAAAACTTTTCGCCGCGGCTGGGGATCGAACCCGGGCTCCGAGCATGCCAAGCCACACACTTAACCTGCATGCCACGGTCACCACAGAGAAATATATATAGAAAAAAAAAATTGTTACCCTTTTCATTCCAAAGATTTTTTCTTCCTCAGGTAGCTAATAACATAGTAAAAAGAAATAGAAACACAAAATATAACAAATATTTACTTATCTAAGTAAAAAATGTAACGGCAAACCACCCTTATTTCCATACAAATGCAGACACCATGTGCCAGAACTAAGGGCTCAAAATATGTGCCTGACGAAGGGTTAAAGCAATTTTTGAATTTTTTGAATTTTTTTTTTGTTTGGAAAAAAAATTTTGAAAAGCGCTTGCGACAATGAACCCATGCATTCTAAATAACAATTATCATCTGAGACCTGGCGAAAACAACGTGCATTCTACGAAACCTGGATCTCATGAATACTCAAGAGAAGCATCTCCTAACGGTTCGGCTTTCACTCCGGACAACAACTCTCCCATATCTCAAAACTCGCAGGCGACGCAACAATTTCCCATGGATACACAAAATTTTACTCCCAATATGCAAGGCAATCTTAATGAAGAGCTGAGCCCCCCTCAGTTGGAGTCGCAACACTATGCATCTGATTCGGTTGACAATACTGGCTTTACCACTGTCTCCTCAAAGAGACCAAAGAGGTCTAATGATGGCGAATTTGTTCAAGTAGACATACCACACTTCAGCAGTAAAAATTCCAGCAGTAACCGTTTTGCAGCATTAGCAGATATTTCTTTCGAGATGACACAACCAACACCAAAAACGATTCCGGTAAGTTCTGTAAAAAGCAATGTGATTGAATCCATAAAAAGCAAAAATTTTGCCCCCCCCATAATTTTGTTTAAAGTAAATATAAAACATTTAATTGACCAATCAAATAAAAAATCGCCAAAAATTGATTTTAAAATAGTAAATACAAACCGAAATAAAAGTAAGCTTTATTTAAAAGACCCAGAAGTTTTTGATGAAATTATGACTCTTCTTAGAGAAAAAAAAACATAGATTCATTCTCTTTTACCCCCAAAACATTTTCGTGGCTTACATTTTCTTTCAGAAATTGTTGACATTCCTGAAGAGTTAAATTCAATTGTAACGGATAAAGTTGAAAAAGTTAGCAAATTTACAACTCCTCTCTCGCTCAAGGACAAAACAGATACTGGTCTTTTTCTTGTTACCCTGCATACAAAAAAAAGTCATAAAGAAATTGTTAAAATTAAAAATATTATGTATCAAAAAATGAGCTGGGAGGCACCTAAGTTTCGTAATAAAGAGATGCAATGTAAGCGTTGTCAGCAATGGGGGCATATAGCAAAGAACAGCAACAGGTTGTACCGTTGCTTAAAATGCTAAAAATCACATGGTCCAGAGGAGTGCTCACTGATAAAAAATACTGATACATCAACTGCTCCAATTATGGCCATCCGGCTAACTGGAGAGGCTGCCCTTACTACAAGGACTATATTAGAAGGAAAAAAGAATTAATAAATGCGGCGAAAGAAAAGAAACTTATTGCTCTCTCTAATGTCCATGGCGCTGTCAACAGGCAGTCACTTGTTGTCGAAGGTAGATCCTATGCAAGCAATTTTCAAAATTTGACTAATAACTATCGATCCGTTAGTGCAGAAAAGCCCTCTATAATCGATGAATTTTTAAGAGTGGCCAACAAAATCTTTGAATCCGAACAGCCACCGCTCGAGAAAAAAATCGAAATTTTTTAAGAAAAATTACCTTATTATTAGTGTCCGACCGAATATTCGGTTTCGGCCAGTTTCGGCCCTTTTTATCAGTTTCGGCTATTCGGCATCAATATGGCCGAAACCGAAATTGAATATTCTGTCGGACACTACTAATTCGGTTTTGTTTCATATATTTCAATCGTATATAATTTTCGCTTTTATCAAAATTTTTAATTGTGTTAAGTAGAAAAAAAAACTCGCGTGTAGCAACGTACACGTGGCAGAAGCGAAACTTCTTTAACAGTAAGAAATAAGAGAGATTTTAGTGTGAAATAGAGAGAGAAAGTATCTGAATAGAAATTCAATCAATACGAAATGGAATAATAATCTTTTGATTCAATATTTGCATCCAGGGGTCGTATCGGCTATGGTTTTTATCGAAAGTGCCACATATTAACTTTTATCTCTTTGTTTTTTTTTCCGACAAAAATAAAATTTATTTTGAGCCTTATAGTTTTTTGGGCATGCAGGTTAAGTGTGTGGCTTAGCATGCTCGGAGCCCGGGTTCGATCCCCAGCCGCGGCGAAAAGTTTTTTCAATAAAAATTTTTCTGATCGGTCACCACCTCTCTGCAGACAATGGCAAACCTCAGAGAGTAAATAATGCCATGTAAAGCTTCTTGAGAACATGAGCCGTTCGGAGTCGGCATAAAACATGTAGGTCCAGTTCTCGGTCAATTGTGTGCAAACATTTAATAACACACACAACACAATTGATCATAAGAAGCTCGGTCAAAGTCCTTTCAAGGGCTGAAATGGCCAATTTGTTTTTTTTTTTTGTAACCTTTTGTTAACCTAGCGTCACGAATAAGAGACCTTGAAATTTCACTCGCCGCCAAAGAAGTTTCACTTAAAAAAATGTGAAACTCACAGTTATTTGATTGAAGGTGTGAGTTGGTCCCAGCACAAAACGATAAATGTATTTTGTTTGGTTTTGTAAATGCATACAAGGGCCCATATGCATAAAATATAGTGAACGCTTCAGAGTAGTTTTATCTATCAAGTAGTGAAAGTTCGATAGTGAACACTACTTTTGGTATGAATAAACACTTTTAAGCAAGCTCTATTTTCGAACTTCGAACTTAAGTGTTCACTTCTTTTATAAAGGGGATTTATACAATGAAACTTGTCGCATGAGATTTTATGAAATTTTCTTTCCAAGTTGCATCTTCAAATTACATGATGAAACTGCGTTGCAGAGACTTTGCTTTCAAAATTTCATCAACAACGAAAATATGAAAGTATAACGTAAAAAAAATTAATGAAACCACAGCCCACGAGACTTTGCATTCTTGTCATATATCAAAAATTCAATTTGAAAATTGAAAGTTATAAAAATAAAATTGCTTCAAGAATTACTTAAGATATAATTGAATATATGATATATATGAAGGTCGCGAAGAAATTGCTGGAGAAACCGAACTGGAGTGCTTCGCTTGGGCAAACGTTTCCAAGGAATACATTGCATTTTAGTAAAATTACTTTTCGCGATATCTCGAGTTTCTACATTTTCAGGCAATAAATGTGTTGCTTACGATTCAACATTCTCACTAGACAATCTATTAGTCCCGGTTTACACATGTCAACAGTTGACCGTCAATTCCTGCGCTTTTGGGCGATTTACTAATTCGGTATTTCCCCTTACCGAACAAAGTTGACCGTATCGTCAATTCTCGGGCAATTCGTTTTGTTTTCGTTCGTTGTTCCGTTATTTTCTTCATGTTACTTCGGCGTCATCAGAAAGAGTTGACCGTCAAGTCTTGACGTGTGTAAATTGAAGCGTCAATTTTAAAAAGGAATATGCAAGAATTAACGGTAAACTGTTGACATATGTAAACCGGGACTTAAGAGACCAAAAACTATCTAAGTGTATCTTCTTTTTTATTAACGTTAAGTTCTATTTCCACGTTTAAAATTAAAAACATTACCATTTCGTTACGAATTATTTCAAAAAAGTCTTATCAGAACCACACTACAATATATTATAGTGTTTACTTCTTTTTAAGTAGTGAACACTCCTTTTATGCATACCAAAGTTTAGCAAGTAGTGTTTCGAAAATAGTCTAGACAAAAAAAGAAGTGAACACTATAAAGTGTTTTCTTTTTATGCATATCAATAATGAGAAATCAAGTGTTCACTACGAACTCTAGTGTTTACTTTTTTTATGCATATAGGCCAAGCTCTTTTTTTTAGACTATAATATTAAGTTATTTAGCTTTAAGTACAAAAAAGTTCCTTCCTACATTATTTTAAAGTTGAACTTTAATATTCAAAGAATATTTATCATGGATATACGAGCAATCGATCTGGCAAACTTATACCAGCAATCAGCTGTTTATATGCATGCTGAAAGTTAGCTGTTAGCAAGTTAACAGCTGACATATATCTGCAAATGCAAAATCAACTTTAGGTGACGTTCACACAATCTGCCTGATAAAAATAACTAATTGCCCAAAATATAAGCTTGCCACTTTGCATGAATACCCTTATTATAATTTGTTTCAATTGTTATGTTTTTGAAAGCTTCTAACAAAAAATTTTATATAATAAAATGTTTTTTAAAAAAATTTTCATGTAGACATTCAGTTTCGGTTTCGGCCGGATATTACAAAAATGGCCGAATTTCAGTTTCGGTTTCGGCCAAAATTTTGGTTTCGGTCGGACACACTTATTATCTAAAGATGAAATTAAAAAGGACTGTTTTGCACTTCTAAAAGAAGTAAAGGTAAAATATGGTCCGTAATTTGTCAAATTTTTTAACTTATAACGTTAGATCTTTGATCGACAGAAGTCGAGTAAAAGAACTACAAAAAACACTACTAGACAATCATTTTGATATCTGCTTTCTCCAAGAAACACACATATCAAACCGTTAAAGTACATACATACATAATTACAATTTCATTAGAGATTTTAGCTCTCAAGGAGTAGCCATTGCCTTGGACAATCGTCTTAAATATACAATTGTCACTACGAAAAATATTTTATTTCCCCATGTTTTTATAAATTTACATGTTTTAATTGATGGTGCATCAAAACAATTATTAATAGACTCAATCTACATACCATGCAATTACTCTTCAGTAGACTTTACAAGCGGACTAGACGCTATCGCAAACCTCGCCTCTAATTTTGATGGTATTATAATTGCCGGTGATTTTAATGCAAAGCACCAATCATGGAACGATTACCAACATAACACAAATGGAAATGTCTTTTACAATTGGTTAGATTCCCGTCCGCTTGATTTTGTGAGAATCTGTGATTCAGATCCATCTTATGCAAACGGTTCTTCCCACCTTAACCATTTTGTTCTTTCAGCAAATTTAGTGGACAATATCAATTTAAATTACACAATAACGAGTCTCCCTTTGTTTTCAGATCACTTTTACTTCAACTAGACCTTAAAGATATTAGCCTTTCTTTAAACCAGCCAAAATATTACACCTCGTTCAAGAACACGTTCAAGAACACAAAATTTTGGCCGAAACCGAAACCGAATTTCGGCCATTTTTGTATTATTCGGCCGAAACCGAAACCGAAACCGAAACTGAAAGTCTACATACAAATTTGTTTGTAAAAACATTTTATTTTTTTTTTAATTTTATTAAAAGCTTTCAAAAACAAAATAATTCAAACAGATAATAATAACGTATACATACGATAAATATTCTTTGAATATTAAAGTTCAACTTTAAAATAATAAATAAAGAGATAATTTTTAATACCACTTTAAGGAACTTTTTAGTATTTAGAGTTATTCGGTTTCGGTTTCGGCCATATTGATGCCGAATAGCCGAAACTGACTAAAAGGGCCGAAACTGGCCGAAACCGAAACCGAATATTCGGTCGGACACTACTCATATGTAATCTTTACGTAAAAGAAACGGACATTTGGAAAGTCTCAATAAAGCACTAAATTTTATAAATTTTAAACAGACGTTTGCAACACTGCGATTTCAAACGTCAAATTGTAAAACGTAGAAAAACGCAAACGTAGCAACATAGCAACACAACTACGGAAGCCATTTTGTATATTTTTGGTTTACGCAACACCAAAACGTGAAGCGTGACGTCAACAGTTAATTTCGTTAATCGTAAAAGAACCATTTTCACGCAAACCACACTACGTAGCATAAAGAGTTGTCAAAATATTGTGCAAAAAAAAAACAAAAGGAGAATTTTTTAAAAATATTTTGCTTACATTTTTTTGAATATCCTTTTTTCAAGCATCTAAAAATCTGTTTATGAGAAATGACATCGAATCATCGGGCGCTCGACGCTGCTGACATTGCGTTGATTGATAAAGTGAAAGGAACACCACCGCTATTCGATTCCTCCAGTCCGGACTTTAAGTTTGCCTATCGCAAAGAACAGCTTTGGGAGAGTGTTTCATCAATGCTAGACATGAAGGCGGTAGATGCAAGAAGACGCTGGACCTGCTTGCGAGATCGTTATTCACGGGAATTAAAGCAAATGCGTCTGCACCCGGAAAAGAATGAATACGGAAACAATGAATTCTTTCGACAAATGGATTTTTTGCGAAAATTTGTACGTAAACGCAGGTAAAAGTTTTTTACATAAATTACGGAGCGAATAGGTTAATTTGTACATTTTCATAAAAACAGGGAGCGACGTCGTGCTGACGTTAAATCTGAAGACAGCTGGGATGGTAATATCGATGAAGTCTCTAAAATGCATAACAAACCTGGTATATACGAAGAGACCCAGAATGAATACGGTGACAAATTGGAAGTAGCAACAACGGAAGCAGAAGATGGATATTCAGAGTTTGTTGAAGGTACTACTTTGAAAGAATCTGCTTGAATTTATTTTATCAATGATTGTTTGCATAACAACTTGCAGTAGATGGACAAATAAATGAAACGTACGAAGAATACGAAGAACATCAACCGCCCATAAGCGCTGGTGCTCAAACGCCGCGACATGAAAATACAATGGGAAACATGATTAGCAGCAATACACCTACTTCCAGACCTAAAGTTATACCCATTGCATATCTTAACCACTCGACTGTGGCTGGTAGTAGTGTAAGCAATAGTTATACGTTTTCACCACCACAAAAACCGTCTATACAACAACTGCAACAAAATCCAACAGAGCTGGCTGTAGTGACTGCTGGTGGGGTTAGCGCCGAAAATGAAGATGACTTCTTTTGCAAGACTATCGGCAGCTATTTGCGGCATCTGTCGAGACGTCATAAAATTAAAGCAAAGGTGGAGATGTTTCAGATACTGGATAAATATATCGAGCTGGAAGAGAATCCAGAAAGTTTTAATGAGGATCGCAAAGGCTGAGTGATTTAAATGAAATAAACTTTATTTAAAATGTTCATTATCATTTAAAAAAAGTAAGACAAATGGTTGGTCTCAACAAGAGAGGGATAAA
This sequence comes from Tetanocera ferruginea, assembly GCA_958299015.1. NCBI lineage: Eukaryota > Metazoa > Arthropoda > Insecta > Diptera > Sciomyzidae > Tetanocera > Tetanocera ferruginea. The sequence goes on from OY282640.1 coordinate 133,190,558, forward strand.
GGAAAAGATAGAAATAAGAGATATTCATCTTATTCAGCGAATTTTTGCTCAAAAGTTGAGTTAGCTGAATGTAGCCATTGATATATTTGCATCAATTATGTTTCATGTATTTAAATGCACGTCATATTTGGAGTTCGTATTTGGAAAAAACTTTACATGTGAACTGTAGGAATGAATGAATATAATGCGCTGAAGAACTTAATTAAAAAAAAAATTGTATGTACATAATTCGCACAAAAACCTTCGAAACGTTTTCATTAATTAGTTTTAAGAGTGATTTTAATGAGTTTTAATAAAATTACAACAGCAAAATTTAATTATTGCCAACATTTTTTAAAGTCTTCAATTGATAAGTAATATCCCAAAGGTTCTCCAGATTTACGAAAAGAAAAGTATTTTAACATTTTATCGTGCAACTGCTAACAAAATTAATATAAAAACACGTTTTAGTTTGAAGTTTTTATGTTACATTAATAGATTTATAAAATACACTTTATTACAAAACTTAAAAGAATATTCTTCTGAACAAATTCCAGTGCAGTGCTTAGCAAAAATCTTCATTTATAATATCTGTATTGACCGCCAAACCACGCTCCTTCAACGCCTTAGATATAAGACGATGTTTCTCTTGCCTCTGCTCCTGCTCTCTACGCTGTGCATCGAGTATTTCATCAACGGAAATTTCTTTAAGAGGCAGCTTGGATTCCTTTTCCCTGTCCTTAAAAAACCAAATTGAATAAATTATACCAACATCTCAATACAATGATAGGAACAATTGAAGATCACTGGAAATGGACTTTTTTTATTTTTTTTTTGCAAAATGTGTATTTGGAGCTAAAAAAGATAAAGGTGAAAAAAATTTCAGGCCGCTCGCAAGTAGTTTAGAAGTTATAGGGGTCAACGTTTGTGAAAATGGGCTTAAAAACTTGTGATTTTTTTTTTTGTTTTCGAACAAAAGTAAACTTTATGGATATCGAAAGAAAAGTGATGCTAATACCTTTTCAACGAGCTATTAATCCTAAAAATCTATGCGTTAATTCGGAAGATATAACTGTTTTGTACTCAAAACATTTGAGGTGTACCAATTTTGTATGTCCCTTTGCAGTGTTTGTCTTTGAAACTAGATAAATAAATGTTTTCATAAAAGTCGTGCAAATATTGTTGTGATTAAGAAACAGTGGATAATATTTATAGTTTTTAATTATTATTTCGTAAAAGGGTGAACAGTCAAGAGTGCACGATAAATTAAGTGTTACCTGTCTTAACAAGTAATGTCAGTATTTTTAATTTTCAAGTTTGTTGTACACTTTTATTATATTGAGATAAAAAAAGCGCCGCAGGCGAAAAACTTTATAAAAAATCGCGCGATTTTTTATAAAAGTTTTTATGTTCTGCCATTTATATGTAGCTGGAAGGGTAAACTGTCAAATGTGCATATTATATAAAATGCAATATCTTCAAAAGTAATCCATGGATTCTTTTGATTAATAGCTCATTGAAAAGGTTAAAACATTACCTTTCTTTCGATAACCATAATGTTTAGATTTGAAGGAAAATTTAATTAAAATCACAAGTATTTCAGTACGATTTTTGCAACTTTGTACCCCCTATAACTTCTAAACCACTTGAGAGCGGTCCGAAATTTTTCCATAATTGGACTTAGAAGATCTAAATACATATAATAACAACAAAAAAAAGTAAAATTTGAGTTTCCAGTGATCTTCAATTATGCCCAATGATACAACTCATCTCAATAACTTACAATCTCACCCAATAGCACCACATTTTCGCCGCGTATTATAAACACACCCCGCGGTATGTCACCATATTCATTGCCCACATGTATACGCTCGATTGTGCGATGTAGTACCAGGTTAGCAAATTGATCCACAGAACGCAGATAACCAATTAGTGTGCGTCCATCGCGCAGTAGTACCATCAGTTTCTCTGTGGAATTAAAAAATAAGTGAATATTATAGTTCCAAAGAGCCGGATAACTTACTGTCTACTTCTTCTAGCAAATGCGCTGTGCCGGCCAATGGATTTAAGTCATCCATTATGATGCTTTAAAGTCAAGAGAGTTCAATATGAGCAGTTTTTGTTTAATGTTTTATCTCATTTATTATTAAATTTACAGACCATGATCTAAAATATTTATTGAAAGGATAACGAAAGTGTTATTAAAGCAAATTATACAAAAACAAGTTGCTGTCATATGTGACAATAATTCAGAGTTGTAAGACAACGTATTTTTGTACTTTTCTTGAATCAAGTGTTCACTACGAATTCTAGTGTTTACTTTTTTTATGCATATGGGCCAATCTAATACTATGTTCACACTGGAAGCTAAATGATTCGATATTCGAAAAACTGCTACTCGCTACTTTGTGCTCATCTCTGACTTGAACTCGTTTCATTAGTTGTGAATTTTGTTTACTGTCAGATTTTTTTTGCTTATAGTACGTTCACACTGAAGTTCGAAAATTCAACCAAATGTCAAGTGTTCACATTAGGGAGAAGCGCAAGGTTGATTTATTTAAGGTTGCGTACATTTTTTGACGCATCCTTATTTTATGTAAACAAAAATATTTTGACGTTTGCAGAGTTGGGTTTTGTGCTGCTCGAGAAAAAAAAAGTATTTTTCAGGGTTTTGTGCAGTTTTCTGTTTTATTGTGTTATTAACTAAGTCAAGATGTGTTAAAATTTTGATTTTTGTCAAAATTGGAAGTAAAAGTGGTTTTTACGATCACCGTGGTCCAATGCTATGAAAGTTTCGAATATGAAAATATTTATTTCTCGATTTTCTTAATATATATTTATTTCATTAAACCTTTTTTAGGGCATAGTACTGAAATCCTTCAATCAAAACTTAAATTATGGGGGTAGATCAAACTCAATGACTTAATTATATCAGGACATCCGAATAAAAAAAGGACCAATAAAAGTACTAAACAAAAATTTTAGTATTCTATTTACCAAATAGTACTACAAAAAAATACCAATAGTATTATATTCAGGCAACCGTGTCAGTTCTTTACTCAAATGACTACGCTCTTTTGCTCTCATTTCAAAATAAGGGTGCCGAAATGAGAAAACGTCAAAAATGTATGCAACCTTATATAAATAAGCCTTGGGAGAAGCGTAAAATGCGAATTTAAATTGACAAGTATTCGAACATGCATTGACAAGTATTCGAACATGCCGAACATTTATAAGGCCGTGTGCCAATCGGAAACTTGTCACTCGTGGTAGGAAGGAAAATTCGGAGTTTAACAAAATTTCTGTCTATTGAAATTGAATTGTCATTTTTACTGTGCCAAATGAAGCATGAAAAGTTAACTGCTGCGTTTTCTAATACTTTTCTTATTCAAAGTTATATATGTTTAATAAAAACTGTTGCTTTGTGTAAAATAAGATTACACTGTGCTAGTTGCAAAATCCATCAAATGAGGGACCCAGGGGGATAACATAATTCGAGTGCGCTGATTCTAATGGTGCTATGCGTTTTTTTAAGTTAGCTCTAGTTTTCGAGTTATTCGAAAAACAAAATATCACTATCAAGGATAAAACGGAAACAATTTTATTTTTTATACTTTACAATTTATTAAAATTAAATCGATATAAATTGATAGAATAACCTTAATATCGACAAATATACATCAAATAAAAACAATATGAATAATATTTCGATGGTTAAGCGCACTTAAGTGATAAGTGACCTTTTGACGAAAATAGGTTTACTGCATTTTTCAATCCATCAATATAATATCTACCTTGTGTAAATTTATTGAAAATACATAGTCAGTGAATGCGTGTCAGTATACAGTTAAAATTAGTGTTTTGTATTGAGATATATTGAAATTGAAAAACGAAATCGACGTTCGTTTTTGGTGATGTTCCGAATTTGAAAGTGTGTTTTTTCGAAAAAAATATTGACTTTAAAAATTCATACAAAATCGAAAAAAAATTAAAAAGAAAAGCTCGTGTCATACGATAGCGAATCAAGTTTAAAAAAAATAAAAAAAAAAAAATTTCGTCAAAAAATGAAATAGTGCCGCAACCAGTACGAAAAACATGGTTTCGAGAAAAACGCGTTCAAAGTTTGTGAACAAAGAAAAATGCAAAGAAAAATAAAAATGCGCTTTTACTAATCTGGCTGTAAATTTTGAATCCGTAAGAAGTTTTCCATGAAATATTTTTTCTTAAAATTTTAAGAGTATTTACTAAAATACAAAACTATAAAAAATTGATTTAAAACAACAGCCAATGTCATGTCCCCCTTAAATAAATGGTCAAGAATTAAAAATTTTTTCTTTGTGGGTCTAAAATTTTGATTCTAAAAATTCTCGAAAACAAGAGCTAACCTAAAAAAACGTTATCCCCCCGGGTCCCCCGTTTGATGAGAAAAAAAAGTGTCCGATTCGAGCACAGTGTTATTAAAGCAATAGTTGTGTAAACATGTATAAAAATTAAACAAAAAGCCATTTGGTCTTTTGACAAAAATAGGTCGTCTTCAATATAATATCTTTATTGAAAATGCATAACCAATGAATGCTGCTCAATACATATGTACTTAAAATTAGTAGTGGTATTCATGCAATACCGAATATTTTCCGATGCCGTATATCGGAAAATATACGCTGTTTTTGCATGAGGTACCTTGTTTGTATTTTTCGGTTAGTGGCGTATATCAATCAGCTGTTCTTTAAGATACATTGCAAAAGTGGCCACTATGGTTTAATAAATGAGCTGAAAACTAAATAATTAAACAAATACATAAATAGTTTCATGATTAAGATGAATACAAAGAAATTCCAGATAAATTCTTTTATTTTTCGACAACTGACAACATGCAATTTGTTGTTTTAAAGGATTCTCAAGTTGAAAGTTGAGTAAGAAGTTTTTAGTTTGTAATAAATATTTTAAAATATTTGAAAGGTGGCAACAACCCTTTGCCGAAAGTTTTCGGCGTTGTTTTCGCATCAAAATCGCGAAGAAAACTGGGAACTTTGCCGTATATCAAATTCCATATAAATTTTGACAGTTGATATACGGCGTTTACGCTTTTTCCGATTTTCGGCATATTCGGCACGTTTTCGGCATTGCATGAATACCACTAGTACTTTGTACTGAAATGTATTGAAATGTAAAAACAAAATCGACGTTTCTGCACACGTAAAATTTTTCACTTATCAGTTTAGTGTACTTAACCATCGATTTATTCATAATTATTTTCATTCAACATGTTCTTGATATCATTTTATTCCATTTATAAAATATACTAATGAAACAAAAATATCAGTAGCAGTGCTAAAATTTTGTCCACCGAACCTAAAAACCTTAAAACTTATCACGCACTCCAAAAAAATCTCACTTAGTCTTGACCTTGCAACACCCGAAGTTGCAAATTTTTAGTAAACCATACAAAATTTGAACACGTGCTTTGAAAAAAAAGTTCCAGTTGTACCCATTCTAAAATTAACGTTGATGTATGTGCGCCAATCGGAAACTTTTGACTCAGGGATTGATACTCAGGGTATAGTATAAATGTTGACAAGAGGGAAGAGAATTTTTGACAAAAGCGAAAATTAAAAAAAATCATGTCTTATACTATGTTCACACTGGAAGCTAAATGCTAAATCTCAGTCTTATTCAATATAATTCCTTAAACAGTCGTACAACGCTTGTTTAGTTACGCACTGTTTAATCCTTAACGCAGCCTTTACGCAACGTTGCTTTAAATGTTATTCAGAATAATTTTTTATGTATTGTGTAACTAAACTATCGTTGTGTCAAAAATTTACGAAACTTATTACAATAATCTTGTACATTTAGAAAATGCAACCGAAAATTCCATTTGCAAGCAGCTTCTAACAGCAGCTGTAGGTAGATTCCAGGATTTGCTATCGCTAAAACTCGATCGCTAAAAAATGCTTACGTCAGTTTTAGCAAATTTTAGCTACAATCGCGATTCTGTAGGTAGATTCCAGGATTTGCTATCGCTAAATCTCGATCGCTAAAAAATGCTTACGTCAGTTTTAGCAAATTTTAGCGACAATCGCGATTCTGATTCACAGATCATCTCCTATTTTCGTCGCTTAAATTAAGCAATGAAAAAAATGAGCCGGATAAAAACAGCTGATTTTGACATTTATTTATTGCTAAAAAGTTGCTAATTTGCGATTCTGAGTGTATTTCAATCGCTAAAAATTGCTAAAATTATCAAATTTTTAGCAACAAGAAATTTTAGCCGCTAAAATTTTTAAAAACCTTATAGTACTTATAATAGGAATGAAAACAAGGTAAATTTCAGTTATCAACAACGTAACGCTGTCTTTTTCTAATTTTATTTCATAAAAATATTTTTTAAGATATGTACGCCAATAGAAAACGTATAAACAAAAAAGCAAAATGTTTTTTATTCCAATGTTTAGAACACGAATTTAATAAGACACAGTTGATAAGACACTCATACTGTTATTATAATTAATAATGTTTCTAATTTAATAAATTTTACCGACACTGAAGCGCACAAGAATTTATTATTTTGACTTTAACCTCAATGCTTACACACACAAACAGAAAATTTGACAGCTCTCGTTGAAAAACTTGTGCGCCACTACGGTGGATAAAACAACTAGTTTTTAGCTAAGCGATGTGAAGTTCAGAATCGCATTTTAGCGAAATCGCTAAAATTTCGGATAATACTAGATTTTTAGAGTGTTAGCGATAGCAAATCCTGGAATCTACCTACTGATCAAATAGCGCATAGCGATCATGACTTGCAGCTCCACTAGAATGTGACCATTTTTTGTGGTTACGGAATTCCAGGAGGATAATATTGATTAGCTTTAAATGTTAGCTTTGGAAATACGATATTTTTTCCGAAGCTCCTTTTCCCATAGTTTCATAAGATTTAAGCTTTTTGTAAACTTTTCTTAGTTCCAAAGGATGAAGTAATGATAGACATGCTTATCTTGTGCAACCAAATCAAAATTTACGTGGCATTTACGCGGGTTCGCATGCTCATTCTGTCTTACAAAAAAAGTGATTGTGGGAGATCGTAGAAGATAGCATGGAAACGCGGCATAACACCTGCTTAAAATTACGCAGCCTTTAAAATGCTATTCTGAATAAAGGTCTATGCCCACTTACGGCACGTAACGAAACGACACGAAACTTCAAAATATAACTAGCCTGTGTTCTTATGTATACATGCCCACTAACCGTAAACGAAACGGCGACGACTGTTGACGCCGACGAAAAAGCCGGTGGGAATCGTTGCAAAGAATTCTGACCGACTTGTCGTTCGCTTTGTTGACAAAAACTTAGCTGCAAAACATGTATTCTGAAAAAAAATTTAATTTTTGAGCGAAAATGTTGCTTAATATGACATGAGTTGCAAACATTATAGCAACAAAGTTTTAAAAAATCAAATGTAGAGTGTTTTGCTGATATTTTAGATTGATTTGTTTTGATTTGTTATAAGCGCCGTTACGCTAAGTGTGCATGAAACAGTTCTTTGCCTTACCGTCGCCGTTCGACAGTCGTTGCGTTACGTGCCGTAAGTGGGCAGAGACCTTAAGGCTGACTATTTATTACATACATGACTGTGATTGATTGATCGTGTAAGAAACCCATTAGCACGAGGTGGCAGCACTAGAACCATCTTTGTATTTCCGTTTTGTTTTGTGATGACAGCATGATTTTCTCATTCCCACATATTCGCGAATGTCAGACAAAAAAAAACATGATGTTTTCGCAAAAACAGATAAAAACGAATTAAAGGAAACGGAAAAGTACAACGAAACGAGTGCGAATAATAATTTTCAACAACAACTTCGGAAACAGTTCAATGTCGAAATCGTTCCGTGATAATAACAGAAAAATTTCCCTTTTTAAACCACGAAAAGATTTCAACTAATTTAAAACGAGTGAAAATAACTAAAATTTACGATAATTTATAAATTAATGAAATCAAGCGAAGTAATTTAGTGCTTAATTATAAGAAAAACTCTATGCATGATATTTTAAAGCAAAAATCTAATGAAGGTGGCATATGAAGTGTTAAAGCCTGATTATAGCGAAAGTTTTTGCCGAAGTTGTGTAATTCTTTTCGCTTTTACTACATATCGTTCTTATTTCATTTTCGCTTAATAAATCTCACATTATTTTTTACATATCGATGATTGGTTTTTTGGCTTTTTTTATACCTATATGCGTATTAATGTATTTGTGTAAATGTAAAAACAGATACCGAGTAGAATTAGAATCTTGACAGAAACACGTCACAACAAAAAGAAACTTAAAATTTTTTAGTTCTAAAAAATGTGGTGTGCTTTCATTTGTTATTCAAGATTATTTTCGGGATATAAAAAATTTAATAAATTCCAAAATTAAACGATTTACTAAATATTTATGTCAAAAACAGATCGAAATAACTTAACATATTGAGTGCAATTTTTAAAATTTCATTTCTGTTCATTTTTCTCAAGGTGAAAAATCAATTTAACCAAATTTAAATTGAATATTTATTAATTGCATATTAAGGCAAAAAACAAAAACAACAAACACCACAATGAATGCACTACTATGCAGTCAGCGGATTTTATCGAGGAGTAACTTGAAATTATCTTCAGTCAGGAATTACAGTAAATGTGAGTAAAAAGAAAAAAACAAAAATTTAAAACATATATAAAAGTGCCCAAGTGAAAATTTTCCATTTGTTTGTTTTCTTGCATGGTGCTTCGTTGTATGGTTGTAACTTTTTTCATTTGTCATCATTTACAGCGCTGACGCGTACTGCGCAGCTAGAGTTGTTTTTGTTGTTGTTGTCGGTGGATCAGCTGTTTTAATTTTTGCTGTCATGGCCGGTTATTTACAAATATTAAATTCTCATAGTTAAACGACTTAGAGGAAATATTGTTGGAGGAAATATAGTTTTATCTGCAAAAAACTAGGACTAGGAGACTGAAAAACCAGTCCTTCGTTAATTTGATTTAAGCATAAAAATATGTAGACATCTAAAGTTATAATTGGAGACACATACCTACGGAGAAGAGAACCGGTTCACAACCATGGCGTGATAGATTCCAAAATGACAGGAATCGGTCCCAATTCTGCCACCAAGATATGAAACCAACCGGTCCCTTATACATGCCGTAGTCATTCACAGGGGTAAATTGACTCCGGTTTGATACTTACCTTCCCGAGCCCTGTCCATATAGAACCAGGTGTGCCCTCATTGGTTTGAGTTTTATAATTTGCAGAAGAAGAGGGTCATCTATAACTTTTCTTAGAGATATCCTACATCACAACAATGATTGTCTAAAGCTGTTGGGTATGCTTACTTCTCATTTACCCTCAAGACGGCTACGGTGTCAGTTCTATTTCCATGAAACTCTCCACACGGCTGCATATGGGCAGAACGAACCTCTTTCCCGTTGCCTTCAAAATTAAAAGTCTTATATATAAAATTAAATGTTTGTTTAGCACCGTGGCACACCGTATGACTCCTAAACGTCTGGACCGATTTCAATGAAATTTGGTATGAAGGTTCAACTGCAACAAAGATAAAACAAAGGCAATACAAAATTCCAAAGACTTCCTCCGCAAGAGGGCGCTTTTAGTAGTGTATTTTTAAGTGGCAATAGCACCTAAACGCTTGGACCGATTTCAATAAAATTTGGTATGAAGGTGCACCCAAGATAAAACATAGGCTATAAAAAAATTCCAGACTTCCGACCGATTTTGCTAAAATTTTTAAATGTGAAATAACCTGACCCTGCAACAGAATTGAGGCCATTAAAATTTCAGAAAACTGCTGCAAGAGAGCGCTTTATGCAATCAACTATGTCTGGCTCATTTACGTCAAAACGGATAAACCGATTTCGATGAAACTTTGTAAGCTATAGTATCTATCTGTTGTTGAAAATGATGCTATGCTTTTAGAAGTTCTTTCGAAAAAAACTAAGGGTTTAGCTGAAGGCAAACCAAGTCAATAACCAAAGATCAAAAAATAACGATAAAAAAACGAAGTTGAACGAATGCGAGCAAAAGTTTTATAAAGATTAACAAAAATCAAACGAACAGTACCAACTAAAACCGAAGTTGAACGAAGACAATCCAGAAATCGAATCCATCCCAAAAGGATTTTTTAAAATTACAATTTTTTTCTGAGATAAATTGAATATTAAATGCATGCATGTTAAAAAAAACTTTTAACGTATTTTTCCTCGAAATGACTTTTTTCAAACTGATAGACAATTTTCCTCGGAAACCAGGCGTCAGATCAATATGTGGAAGATGTATTGTTTTTTTGTAATCATGTCCAGCAGGTACTGTTCGACTTAACACTTTAAACAGACGGTGGGAGGAGGGGGGGGTGCCAAAAACCAAAAAAACTATTATTTAAACAACTTACAAAATTAAATTGATAATCTAAAATATCTAAAAATGAGAGCAGTCTTAAAAATCCTCTTTTTTTCTGTGCTCGCGGCACATTCAAGTTATAAATAAAAATACCGTTGAAATTATTTATAAAATTATTTGGATATGCTGCTGTTATGGTTTTTCATTAAAGCATTTATTTCTACATTCATATTCATTGTACATTGAACTTTGAAGAATATTAACGTCAGTACATTCCTAGACGTTATTCGCATACGTTGTTTGACCTCTTAGCTTGCTTGCTGTCTTGGTTTTTATTTCCAAAAATGCCGATATTTTTTTATATTGTTTTCTATATTTAGAAATTTTTTAAATAAAAAATTTTAAACATTTTTGCACTCACTGTTATTGTATATTCCTTTTTGCGCTTTTACTTAAAAAATTTTCAAATATTAATGAACATTTAATATTTACACGGTTACGGTTAAGAACTACATTGAATAAGCAAAAAAAAAAAAAAAAATTGCAAAATAAAAAAATTTTTAACAGAACTGTACAAAATTCAAAAGTCCACCAAACGCTGTGTAATTTAATTATTTTGTCTGGATTATTCGAACATTACTTACTTCCGTCAAATGTTCTTGACTTTGATAAGGCAATCAATAGATTTTGCTCATTTGTTTTATTGTCAGCTTTTCTGTATTTTTGTTGCTGTTTGAGATAAGCCGAAAAATTTTCATATTTCAAATTACTTTGTATTCAATAAAGCTTACAATTACTTCTTATAAATTATCGACTTAAATAAAATTATTTTCGAACTTTATATTATATTTATATTTTTTTATATTTGTTTTTTATGATTATAAATTTATAACTTGATTGCTTTTTACTCGAGTTATTTCAACATTTATGTGTCTGTAAATGTCTCTATTAAACACCAGGCGTCAAGCAGTCTTCTTAAGCTGCTAGCTTTGCTTTTGTCGCAAATTCAAAGTGCAAACTCATGAACATTGTTTTTTTTTTAAAAAAAAACAAAGTATTCAGAGACAAAATAAAACAACTATTCACGATGTACCATTTAAGCCAAAATCAATCAGAAATAAACAAATGACAAGTTCTTGTATAAGTCAAAAAGTAATTTAATTTTAGATATTGTCTATTGCAAGGTCAGCGCAAACGTATGCGTTGGTTAAAATAATCTTTATTTTTAATTACATAATCAACACTTTTCTCTATGTACATTGCTTATCGAATATATTGCCTACATTAGCAGGTTTATCTTCACTTTTGTTTCAGCCTTAATAATATTGACATAAATTATTATGTTGTTAAGCTAATGACAGCTTTATCACAATTTGGGCTGGTTTACACTGGCCTCTCTCAGTCGACTAATTTTGATGCAAATCCGCTTTAAAATGTGCACACACATACCTTGAGTTTGATAAACTCAATCAAAAATTCTTTGCTTTTAGCGTTATGTCAACGCTTAAGTTTGTAAATTTCAACCAAAAGACCAAACAATGACGTATCTCACTAAAACAAATTAGAAGTTAGTCACGAAATTTTTTAACACAAATTTTTTAATACATTTTTACCTTCTCATAACCTCATCTCTTCTGTAGACGTCAAAGTGAGTTGGTTGAGTGATGCCAGTCTAGACAGATGGGGTTTTTATAGAAATACAACTTAATAAATCTGATTTTTTTATCAAACTGTCTGTATGAACGTCTAGTTATCTATCATGCAATCGGTTATAGTCGCCCATAGATTTTTCTTATTGAACCTACTTTTAAAACAAATAAGCGTGTCATTTTTATTTTTTGGCTAAAATTCAAGAAATAATTTATTTTATATAAAATACATACAAACCATTGAAAACAAAATTGAAAACAAAGAAAATTTAACATAGCATAGAATAGAGCAATGCACTTTACACATGTATGTATACGTATTTAAAACACGTTTATGTGATATGTTCTTAAGTCCAATTAAAAAATATTTACTAAAAAATTCTCTGACGTCATTGCTTATTTTTAACCTTTATTTATTACATGTTTTTTTATTTATTTCTTGTTGTGTTGTTGTAGCGCTCACATCTGCCGATCACGTGATTGCTACAAAATCTTGCTTGCTACAAAATCCCAACAAACCAAATTAGCACTTCATAAGCTTTCGTTTGTAAGTGTCTCACCTGTCAGTAAACAAGTCTGTTTTTTTTTTTAATTTTATTCATTAACAGCTTAATTATTGCTATTTAGTGGAAATATCTTGTTGTTGAAAACAACAAGTGCGTACAGTCGTGTTCGAAATAGTTGGAAAGAATAAAGTAAGCAAAGTTTTCAAAATTAAAGTATTAATAATATTGAGTGATCAGTAGAATAACTAGACATTTAAACACTCGAAAACCATTGAATTGATGTTGAAAAAAAATAAAAGCTTTCAAATTAAAAAATCAAGAAGAAAATGGAACGGAATAAGATCAAATATGCTTGAAAAGGACTTGCCTAGGTCATAAATTTTCAAGTTGCATTGTAGTTCTTTTGCGTAAAACACTAAAAGCAAGCGTTGAACTATAATACTCGGAAAAGCTGTCATTATGTTAGTGTTTTGCAATCAAGCTTGAGAAAAGTTGACAAATGTAATAGTTTTACAAACTGTGCAAAGTTGCGATGTTCTCATATAAATTAGATAGCCTTATGGTCAATGCATATTGCAAAAGTATTCCGAAACCTCCCTGCAAAGACACTTTCTTAAACTGGCATTCAATAGACAAAGTTAGGCTGAATAAAAACTAAGAAATTGAAAATGGAATGCGTTACTCGTAAAAATGACATTTTGGAGAGTATTTTTTATTAATTTCAAATCGGGTTTTTGAAAATCATTCAATGAATTCATTTTCCAAATCAGATTTTTGTTAAATGTAAAATTGAAGTCAACAACACTTCCCAAATCATAAATTTGGTACTTTTTTAAAATTTATTCGTTACCCACTAAAAAAAAAAGAATGCACGATTTTTAAAATAAAATGCTCTAAGATTGTCGGTAATTTAATGAAGTTTATTAAAAACAAAACATGGGGCCTCGGTAGTCGAGTGGTTAGCGTGCTTGACTGCCAACCCAGAGGTTCCGGGTTCGAATCCCGATCTAGCCATGGTACTACGCTTTTACCTTTCTTTAATTCTTTCCTCATTTCTAATCAACTGAAATCAAAACTTCATCAATATATACGACTTTGGAAGTTGTTATTGTTGGTTGTAGAGATGTTTGTAGAATAACATTGCTTGATAACTCGAATTGACTGAGGTCAAGGCTTAACACTTGCCTTAGATTCAAGTTCGAATGTTGATATAGCACTCCGCCACAATAGAACATTCTACACTTGTTTCTCTTGATTTCCCTTTCTCTTCTACTTATATATCTCCTCATTTCCGAACCAAGGCAGAGTTGACTGAATAGGTTTGACACCTGAAATCCTTGGTTCAAGGCTTAAAAAATAGTAAATTAAAGCATTTTCCAAGCTTGAGGCTTACTTATCTAATGCCATGTTCACATAGAGAGTTTAGTTTGCGTTTCCAGTACAAAGTTGCGTTTTGCCCTTAAACTCAATTTAAACGCTGGCGTTTCCAGTACAATTTTGCAGGAGAAAACGCAACTAAACACAACTTGCTTTCTACGTTTACCAAAACTCAATTTGATACATGCCTAAAAGTATGCTAGTGTTTGATAAAAACATTCGTTCAGTTAGATTTTAGCTGTGTTCGATTCGATTGAACGATAAAAAATGCCAACAACAGCTGATTCTCAATTGTGCAAGTTTCTATTTGTATTTTATTTTTAACAAAAATAAGCCAAAAAACAAATAAAAGAACTTGGGAAAGTTTAGAAGATGAGGGTTTCTCATCAGTCAGTCAGTATGGGCCGTAAAAAGCTGAGTTTTGAGCGAAATTCCAAAAATTGGCGATCATTTCAATCCACCGTAAACTCAATTCTGCCGACGCACCTCTGTGTGAACAGCTGGATTCAAACTCAAACGAAACGCAAACTAAACTCTCTGTGTGAACATGGCATAAGCTTGTTTAAAGCTTATTCCAAGCTTTTCCATTTCTAAAAAACACAAGGGTTCGTTTTCGTTTATCCTACAATTACATGTAAGCGTTTTACAATAGTAAATTAAAGCATTTTCCAAGCTTGGGGCTTACTTATCTAAGCTTGTTTAAAGCTTATTCCAAACTTGTTTGGCTGATTGGGTTCAAAGCTTAAAAAAAAACTCGCGTGTAGCAACGTACATGTGGCAGAAGTGAAACTTCTTAAACAGTAAAAAATATGATAGATTTTAGTGTGAAATAGAGAGAAAGTATCTGAAAAGAAAATCAATCAACACAAAATGGAATAATATTCTGTTTATTCAATATTTATATCCAGGGACATATATGTTTATGGTTTTTATCGAAAAAGTCACATGATCACTGTCATCTTTTTTTTTTTATTTTATTTTTTCCGACATAAATAAAAGTTATTTTGTGCCTTATATTTTTTGGGCAAAAATAACAGTTACTTTTGAATTTTATTTTATCGGTCAAAAATAACAGTTTTTTCTGCCGTTTATATTTTCGGTCAAAAATATCAGGCAATTTGTATTTTTTCAAAAGTCATTTTACCGACTAAAAAAGTATTGATATATCATTTTCATCTTATCGGTGAGACATTTTAATTATGGTGTCAACATCTGTCAAGCGGCCTTTTAAAAAAAACAAATTGCATAATTTTTTTGACCGAAAAACTAAAAGTCACAAAATAATTGTTACTTTTGACCGAAAAAAATACAAGGCAAAAAATAACAGTTAGCTTTTAATTTCTAAAGAATCAGTCGAAAATGTAAAAGCACTTTCGTGAGCTGAGTTGTGGACTAGCTGCAGTTGCATTCTTAAGGTACTTTTCTTAGCTTCGGGACATTTTTTGGCATAACAAAAACGATTCGGCAGTCTTAATTATTTCACTTTCTACACTTCTTGTTTTTAATTTTATATCGTTTTAACTGATTTGCATGTTGTCAATAACCTTTCAAGTTTTCAACAATCAACGTTATGATATGCTCTTTCAAATAAAGATTTTTTCAACAAAAAAATATGCACAATTGTTATATTTTGTAACGTAATGTACAGCATTCCAAGCATAAAGAAATAAAATTTCCGTGCATACTTGTAGGATGAAAATCAAAAGGTACAGTACGGATCAAATGGTACAGTACGTTCTTCAGACATTGTGGAATGCAAGACACGGACTAAAACTCGTTGAATATTAATTGCATTTTGTTCGCTAGATTGTCATATGCCTATGTGGCGTAGTGATAGAGCTTCTGACTCATATGAGATGCTTAATAGAGAGCATGGGTTCTATTCCCGCTGGCGACGATAATTTTTTTTTAAATTTTCATATGAATTCAAAACGTTAGCCTAGCGTCACGAATAAGAGACCTTGAAATTTCACTCGCCGCCAAAGAAGTTTCACTTCAAAAAAGTAAAGCGCGATGAAATGCATTGATAACTATGTCCGCCGCTCTTAATGCTTTAGGTCGGGATATTTCCAAAGTGAATTTGTCAAGAGCAACGATAGCGAAACGCCGTTATTGTAAATGAGATTAAAAATGCTTTTGAAACGTTTGATTCCTTTCTCACGGTACGCTACGATGAAAAGAAAATTAAAGGTAGAACTGACGGAATTGACAGACACAATGAACTCATAAGCAGACTAGCTATCGTTGCATCACATGAATTCAATTTAAGCGTGCACTATGAACACTTTTTCCACATGATAATACTTAGTGTTTTTCAGCCGCTGTCAACAGCTTCAGCTTCCACTATGAACCCGGCCTTAGACGATCGTCACACCGTCAGAGTCTTGATCGATCCTTCGTAATGGCAGATTTTAAAATTTTTTGATAGTATGCTATTTTGTATATTTGAATAAATAAATTTTCAATAAAATAATAATCAACATTGGATAGTCAAATCGACAATTCAAATTAAATTAACAAGCCGCTTAACAACTAAGTTGACAACTAAATCAACATCCGAGATGTTGAACACTTGGAAAAAGCTTATTTAAACACTTATTTCCACTTGTAAAAAACACTTGAGTTAAGCTTGTTGATATTAATATTATTCCGAGGGTTCGTTTTCTTTTATCCTACATATACATATAAGCGTTTTACAATAGTAAATTAAAGAATTTTCCAAGCTTGAAGCTTACTTATCTAAGCTTGTTTAAAGCTTATTCCAAGCTTGTTTGGCTGATTGGGAAGCTTAAAAAATCTAAAATTATCTTACAACTTTAACTCATATTATTAACTTGTCTAACTCTTATCATATTTTTGTAACAGCTGTTACGGATTACGTAGCAAATAAAAACGATCTAAAATACAGGTTCCACTAATTTACTTAACGACATAAAACTGAATACCAATCATTTAAGGTTTCACTATTTTTATTTCCTTATAGTAAATTAATGATATCATAAATACAATTTTTTTAGCTTTGTCAATATAAGAAAACGATACTCAATCAATATAAACTATCTTCATTCGTTTGTTTCATTGTTTAAATATTCAATATTCAGCCCTTTTTTACAATTCGATTTGAGTCTGAATTGGATTTGTTTCCGTTCATTGGTGTCATGCATGGTGAAAACAATCGGAAACTAGATTTTCTACAATCCGATTAATCGAAATTTTTACCAGTTTTAATCCCAGTAGCTGTTTGGCTGTGAATTTAAGTCCACGCTTGCATTAGATTAATTTTGTTTCGAACTTCGCATTTCCGATCGGAATGCAGAGCAACTTCTTAAATCCGATGTGGAATGTACTTCCGAATTTATTCCAAATCCGACACGGAATTCAGAAGACGTCAGATTCATTTTGAAAAGAATACTAGGCATAATAAGGCAAGGACCTTAATTTCGACCACCATTTCGCACTGATTCTAATATCAATCACTTATTTCCTTACACACTAAAACATTTTCAAAATAAGTTCATATCGGTGAGCAGATATTTAAATTTTTAACACCGAAAGAAAAAAGAATTTCGCCAAAGAAGAAATCATGTTGCCATTGACAAACACATTGTAAATTGAAATATCTCAAGACTGCAAATGAAAATCTATAATTACGCAGGTTAATACGGTCTTGGAACAGAGAATACGAAGGTGGTCACATATGTATTTTCCGTTTTTTTCTACCAAGTCAAGTTTTGGAGATATAGAAAAAAATGTTAAAAACGGATTTTTCTATTAATTGAGCCATATCTCTTTAACACATCGGCAAATTTAAATCACCTTTAAAGCGGTAGGGTAATAACCAATATTAGGCCTAACATTTACTAAAATTCATTATCCTTTATAATTTTGAAAATATTGGCCTACACAGTTAAGACACTTTTGCAAATTTCACATTATATAGTTTCTATATACAACCCTGAAACTGTTTATTTTTTCATTCCAAATTCCAGAGATTGTCCATTCAACTAATACAAAATTTTTTAAATAGCATGGAAAGATAATAAGTTACAAGGCTGTAAAAAGACATACTAGATTAGATAGATAGATAGATAAAAGACATCCGATTTTCTAATATGCCTGCAACATTATTTGGTATTATATGTTTCTACCCACTCGAATAAATAAAATTTGTAATATAAATCCTTCCGCATAATTAAAAATTACACCGTTTGGTGTAAAATATTATAATTTGGCGAGGTCTCAATAAACTCTTAACAGCGTCAAAGAAAGTTATCATACCTGATAATTACTTATTTACACCGAACGGTGTGCAAAAATTTTCTCACAAATACGTTTGCTGGGAAACATCAGAAAAATAAACGGTTGAGAGCAATAAAAAAAAAATAAAAATTTAAAAATGAATGGAAATAATACAGCTTAATAATTTATGGTTTGTTTCATATAAACTAACAGAATAATAAGAAAAGTAAACAAACAATTTATTATTACTTTGCGTTCGTGTCTATATCTACATATAAGAGAGCCGGTGCAAATATATTTTCTAAATTGCGAAAACTTTTAAAATGATTCGAATTATTTCCTAAGATTTTGAAGAACTTAAAATTAGGTCAGTGGTATATTAACTTTGACGTTATGTTTGTGATGCCCAGAAAGAATCAAGGCAAAATACATTGACGCATACGAGGTGAAAAAGAACGCTCATTTATTCTTGACCACCCTACGTCGTCTTCATCAAAATCCACCATTTCTTTAAGTGTAGACAAAACTCAACTGTTTCGTCCATTAAAGCATTTTGCTTGAAAATTATCGTCGCGTCTAATTTTGCCATTTTTTTGTAGCATCTCTTCAGCAAAAAATCTTCGCTTACATGTTATCGAAAAAGTAATCGAGAAAATTTCATTCATCGCTTACCCTCTCGCTACAGCACCCATTATTTTTATACAGGCATGTCTTTGGAGGTAATCGAAACCTTTGTTAATTAAAACGATTTAGCTTTAAACATGGTTGGTCAAGAACTGATTTAACGAAATTAATCCTTGTATAACAACTTTCAAGTTGATGGTGAAGGCATTGCCGTGAATTTATTATAGATTAAATTTAAATTATTAGCATTTATGCAATGCATTTTAAAATCGAGTAAAAAACAAGGCCTAACGAAAAATTTTGCTGGGTCTTCATCATTTGAACATAGAATTCGAATTCTAAGAATTATTAACCTTATGTCGGTTAATTTAATCCTTAAATCCAGTTGAGCAAATAGAGACTGTCAGCTTAAATCAAAACGAATCTTTATCTTTTATAAGAAAACTGTGACAACCTTGAGTAAATCTTCATGATCAACACTCCTTAATAAATTTTCTGACTCCGAATAAAATATTCGTTTTTCTGTTTCTCATATAAAGGCCTTGAAAGGAGTTTTAGTAAAAGAGTTTGGAACTTAGGCAGTAACTGCGTGATGTTAAAATAGTAAATCCGAATATACTCGCAACTTAGCAAAGACACAAACCCTTTCTTTGTCCATTCCCGTGTAAATAAAGCCTTTTTTATCCGTAGCCAACGAGTTATGTTGGTTTCCAAAGTGTCAATAGTTTCGGGTTTGTCAACATAAACAAGCGATTCAACATATCCCGAAAGAAAGTAATCTGATAGCGTCAAAACACATGATCTTGGTGGCCAATTAACGGGATCATTTCTTGAGATGATATTTTCGATGACTGATTTTGGTAGTAAGTTTCCACAATTAATAAACGTTGTTCAAGAGTAAGTCTATTCATGATTGAGTCGTATGGAATACTCAATCATGATACACATAACAGCTGTCAAAACAATCCATTTGAAAAAAGGACCTCGTATTAGATCACCCTTAGTCAATCGATAAAAAGACAATTAAAAAAGGTTGGTCTACGAAATGCCCTAAACCCACCCCCGTAAAAATTAGGGAGGTGATTGGATGAGAAGCTGATTTTGCGATGAACTAGCAAGTCGCTGAAGGGTTCTTTAGAAGATGGGTCGCTTTTCGATTGTTAATGGGAAAAATGCGCAATTCACGAAAAATTTTCAAAATCTTCCTTCGCTCAATTCGGCAATCTTTGAAAGCTGGATGGCTTTTCGATTGAGAAAGGAATAAATGTGCGATTTAAAAAAATTATTTTCAAAATCTTCCTCAGTTCATTATGGCGATCGTTCGAAGATGGATTTCTTTTCGATTGGCCAAGTTTAGAATGCGCAATTCCAAAATCTTCCTTCTCTCATTACCGCCGATCGTTGGAAGATGGATCGCTTTTCGATTGCCCAAGCGATGAATGCACAATTTAAGAAAATTTTGCAAAATCTTACGTCGCTCATTCTGGCGATTTTTCGTAGATGGGCTTTTCAATTACCCAAGGGATGAATGCACGATTCAAAATCTTCCTTCGCTCATTCCGGCGTTCGTTGGAACATAGATAATTTTTTGATAGACCAAGCGATGAATGTGCGATTCACGAAAAGTTTTCAAAATCTTTTGTTTATTCCGGCGATCCTTCGAAGATGAATCGCTTTTCGATTGCCCGTTAGTTTACACTATAAAATAACTTGTAACGATAAACAACGATAATTCGTAACTAAACGCTGAGGACCCCTAAAAGCGATCCGTTTTCCACTTTTGCCGAAGAAGAGCCCTTCTGTCGATTCGTGTGCGACTCTTCCTGGCAAACCGCTTAAGATCTCTCCCGGTAGCTTCTTCGCGACTCTTCTCAGTGAATCGCTTAAGACACCTCTCGGCGATTTGTTGGCGAATCTTCCTGGCACTACGTTTAAGACTCCTCTCGGCGATTCGTCCGTGACTCTTCTCAGATAGTCCTTTAAGATAACTTGTCAGTTCGTTGGCGAATCCTCCCGGAAAATCGCTAAAGACCACTCAACAGCATTCGTTCCCAACTCTTCCGAGCGAATCGCTTAAGACAACTCAATTCGCAATTCGTTGGCGAATCTTCCCTGTGTATTGCTTTTTTGGTCTCAGCTGCTGAAGGATATGATTAAGAAAAAAATTGGGAATTGATTTCTTAAAACCATGACTCCTCGCCATATGGCAAGTAGATTTAAGCGTGCACGGCATGGGTCTACTATAAATCATAATGAGGATTTCTGTCTCAGCTGCTTGCATTCGGTGATACCCGGATGACTTAAAAGCGGTTGCCGGCGATCGTCTCATTTTTCAAGCGATTCGCTGGCGAATCTGAGGAGATTGAAAATAATTGCAGAATACTTTTTCAATATTTAATAAAAGAACGGAAAGTGGACGTGTCCGGGCAGGGCAAATGACGTCTCAAATATCAACCTCTTTGTATAGTTTTAAATTGGTAGGTTGTAGAGAGGCAGGCATGCCCTTGGGCGGATGAAGCTCATATTTGTTACACATCTAAGTTTCGATGTAGCAAAAAGACATACCAAGCTTGGAACCAGTAACTCAAATATAAACCAATTTAAAGAGCTTTCACTTTTGTAGGTTTTATGGGATGTGGGCGTGTCTATATGCGGATGGAGCTTATATTTTCAACATATCTCAGCTTTGATGAAACTTCCACATGCCAAGCCTCATGTCTGTAGCTCAAATAAAAGTCCATTTTTAGATTTTTCACTATCAGAGGTGGGCGTGTTTGTGGGCGAATGACATCCATCTTATTTTTGACATAAAATACAAAAATTTTAAATTTTATATCTGGAACTTGAACATAAGCCTCTTTATAGTGTTTTATTATTTTCTGGTTAGGCGTTTGGTTTTCTGGGAGATAGGCGTGTTCGTGGGTGGATTCCAAAATATTCAACAGTGTTGATCCTTGGGTCCATGTGAACCCTATTTCATGTAGTTATCTCGACTCTTTAATTTGCTTTTCGGACAACACACAGACGGACCGACAGACGAACGGAGGGATAGACGGACTTGACGTTTCTGACGCAACACCTTATCAGAAAAGTGATAATATCTTACCAAGACTGTTGTTTTGAAAACAATAAAAAATATCAATTTTAAATAACAGTTTTTATACAATTCTTCTCTTACTACCATAAAAATAATAAATATCTGATATATTCACTAATAAATCCTCACAGAAACTTGAAAAATATATTCTAAATTGAAATTATTTCATGTTTTCATTATTTTTCATGATTCTTCTGCCCCCTATACTCTGCTAGCCAAAATTCAACTAAACTTAATTATTTTCTTTTTATTTCTTCTTCTCTTCAGTTTCCACCACAAACTATAAATCGTATTTGCTGCAAAAATACCGGCTGGACCGTGTACCTACGCTCCAGTCATATGAACGATGCACATCTGTGATAAACCATGGTTTCGCCCCGATAGGCTTTACACAGCCCAGTTCGGCGGCGTATTATTTCGATTCAAGGCGTGGTTTCCAGCTCAATCAGCGGCTTTATGAGCAAACCTCCTCGAAGGTTGAAGTCACTGTCAACAAAATAAAAGATAAGCAAAAAGAAAAGGAAGATGAGATAAAAAAGGAGAGCACATCAGCAGCGACTGCAATGGCGGCGCAGCTGACGGACAACACCAAACCGGCGGTAGTAAAAAAATCGCTCAAGATGCGCATTTGGGACGAAATCGTGCATTACTATCATGGTTTTCGTCTACTTTTTATTGACATCAATGTTTGTCGCAAACTCCTGTGGCGGGTTCTCAATGGCAAGACATTAACGCGTCGTGAAAACAAGCTGCTGCTGCGCACCACTTCCGATTTATTCCGTCTCGTTCCATTCTCTGTGTTTATCATAGTACCATTCATGGAATTGTTGTTGCCACTATTCATAAAATTTTTCCCAGGCATGCTACCGTCTACGTTCCAAACAGCAAAGGATCATGAGGACAAATTAAAACAAAGCCTGCAGGTGAGACTAGAGATGGCCAAGTTCTTGCAAAAGACACTTGATGAAATGTCCGTGCAGCATAAGGAGCACAAAAGTGAAGAAGCCAAAGAGTTTGATACCTTCTTCCAAAAGATTAAAAATCCTAATGAATATGTGTCCAGTGAAGATTTGATCAAGTATGCCAAACAATTTGAGGATGAAATCACGTTGGATTCGTTGTCGCGAGAGCAGGTGGTTGCACTCTGTCGTGTGCTAGAACTAAATACAATGGGTACAACGAATTTCTTACGTTTTCATTTACGCATGAAAATGCGCCAACTGGCCGCGGACGATCGGGCTATTCTACGCGAGGGTGTTAACGCATTGGATCTTTTTGAACTGCAGCAGGCCTGCAAATCGCGTGGAATGCGTGCTTACGGCATGTCAGTAGATCGTTTGCGCTCCCAGTTGCAAGAATGGATAGATTTGTCACTTAATGAAAAAGTACCGCCTACGTTGCTGTTGCTTTCACGCGCCATGTTAATCTCAGATGACACGCCTACCACCGATAAACTTGCACAAACTATACGTGTGCTACCTGATGCTGTGGCAGCACAAACAAAGGCTGCTATTGGTGAACGCGAAGGCAAAATTGACAATAAAACTAAGATTGAGGTCATTAAGGAAGAGGAACGTAAGATTAAGGAAGAACGCGAAGAGGAGAGGCAAGTGGAACAAGCCAAGGCTGAAGAGCTGCTGGATAAGGCAGCAATCATTGAGACAGCAGCAAAGGCACCCCTTGAACCCGTTGCTGCTAAGAAAGTGGAGCCCGCGTTCAGTTTTGAACTCGAGCCCAAACCTGTGGAACCTCAGCCAACTGAAAGTATTTCCAGTAAGGATGTTGAAATACTCTCAGAAGCCTTAAACAAGCTCACTAACGATAAGAATCAAATGGTGGTCGAGAAGGAAACAATCAAAGACATCAAGGAAGAACTTCAAGACTATAAAGAAGATGTGCAGGAGTTACATGAGGTGCGAACGGAGGTGCAAGAACCTGTGCGCGAAAGTCGTGCAGCTAAAATGCTTTTTAAGAAGGTCAACAATATGATTGGTAAGCTTGATAAGGTGCTGGCTGATCTCGAACAGAAGCAGAAACAACAGCAGCTGCCCAAGCAGGCTGAACTTACGCCTGAAGAGAAAGCTAATCTTAAATGTAAGGAAGATTTGGTGCGCATTGATGATCTAGTGAATACAATCAAGCAGGTAAAAGTTGGCTCTAAATAAAATAAAGCTGTTTGTTTTAATATTATTGTTTTCAAACTATTCACAGCTTAAAGAAACCTCCACGGAATCAAGACTTAAAACAATCGAGAATATGCTTTCAAAACTCGATGACGACAAGGATGGTATCATTACAGTGGATGAACTCTTAAAGGTATTATAATGAATACATGCATATTATTGGATAACTTTGAACTTGCTGCTTTTATTATGGTCAGGTTGTAAAAGCCATCGGCCGAGAAAACGTGCAACTCAATGAGAAACAAGTGGAAGATTTGATCACTCTAATCGATAAGGAGGAAATTATTGAAGCTGAGGATCGTATTGAAAAGGCAATCGCCAAAAGCATGAAGGAGGCAAATCAAGTTAAAGAAGCCACTAAACTTGAGGAAATTCAAAAGAAAAAAGATGATGATTGTCGAGCCGCCGAAGAATTAAGAGACCTTGCGACAGAGTTTAAAGACACTGCCTTGGACTTAGATGCGGTCGATAAGAAAAATAATATGGTAACAGAGGTAATTATTATAAGGTAGAAATTAATTTATCATGACCAAAATTAAAAGAAATTCATTGGCGCTAATACTCGTACATTGATCGAGGAATTCATACAAAACATATTAAATTAAAAATTTCATTAAAAAAATTTAAAGGAGTAGGTATAGCGAAGAAGTCAAAATAAAAGTAACACCTCGCAGTGTTAGGGTTAAAGTCACTTTAAGTGAATTTAAATATCTTATCAAATCGAGTTTTTACTTAAACTGACCATTTTGTGTTTGAGGCGCTCGGAATCAAAGTGGTCCAATCCACATACTGAAGTAATGGTGAAAAATTGATTTGAAAAACTGAAAGAATTTTAAGTCTCCTTTGATTGGCATTGAACATTTTTTGCTTGGACCATTTTTCATTTTCATAATGCAATTTTTTGCAAAAGAATGGCAAAGTTAAACTATTTACTATAATAGTTTCAATAATGACAAAATCTAAAGGAAGAGATGCTTATGCCAAAATATAATCTTAGTAATCGCGACTTGTAGTATAATACCGAAAAAGTCTTTAGTGGACTGAACCATTTTGCATCTGAGTGCCTAATTTCGTCTAGCTTAAATCAATATACTTACTGCGAATGTCATCCCATTTTACCACTTAATTAAGTTTATTCTTCATTAACTTCCATCTTGTAGGTATTTCTTGCTTGGGCTATGCTAGCATTACTGTTTCAAATATTTTGACATAGTCCATAGCACACATGGTATCTTTAGTCAAGAAAATAGGACCTACAAGAAATTCTCCATGGCATTTCCATCCCCAAAAGTTATCGGTTTTTGTGGTGGGTTTGAGAATCGTATATTATAGGTTAGAAGGGTCGTGCACTTATGAGGTGCTTCCGTGGGGCCTATTGGTTCATTACGAATATCGTATATAATATCTTTTGATCGTCTCACACACAAGTCCCTGTCAGATCGGAAGATATTAACCTTTGTTTCAACTGATCAAAGAACGTTTTGCCAATTTTTTAAAAGACATGTTTTTTCGCAAAAATAAGTCTCAGTTTGATGTCTATTGGGCTCAAATAGAGAACTTTTTCAATCCATACCTAATTATACAGTTCATTGCTGGTGCTTTTAAATAATTTTAAGTTGTTCTGAGGTTTAAAATGGGTTATATTTTGATCTCCGAACCGAGTTGGTCGAAAGAAATTGTAGTTTTGCGTTTTCTGACCATTGTTGCTGGCTAGAAAACTGCAATTTTTGCACTTAATACCTCTTTCGGTAAAATTTAAATCAGTTCCGATATTTCTCGCTTTGAAGTTTTCCTTTTTTGTCAGGTTTTTGATGATTTTCCTTTTAGAAACGGTTTAAAGAATTCTACATCCCATAATTACTAACTTTTGTACAAAAATGTAGAGAAAACACTTTTAAAAGCTGCAAGTCTTGCGGTTATCAACTTGATTCTTACTTTGTTCAAATTGCTGAAATACATATTTATGTAAAGACACGTCCGTTTTGATTAAATTTTTCAATATATTCAGCCATAGCATACAGTAGTGATAGTATTGTCTTAAGTTTATTTTCCTATTAATTATATAGAAACTGTTTCTATTATTTTTTCACCACTGTAATTTCTATAACTGGTCAAATTCTGCTCCGGTCTTTCTATCTCTCAATGTTGAGCCTTTTGCGACAAGAGAAATATATCTATTAAAGAAATTATAATGTCAACTATTATGAAATGTTGAGTATCGCACTCGAATCTTGTTATTTTGATGATATTTATTGAACTACAATACTGATGCGCAGCTCGAAATTTTGAACAGAAATTTTGGTCCTTTCTTTTTCCTCGTAGGTATCCGTTTTCAGAATCCGAGTTCTATGAAATCTTATGATATTATCTATGTTCAGTCTCTTCGCCACTCTAAAATTACAAAAAATAATCTTCTGATTATAATTGGAAGGTTGTCTGTAAACTGCGAAATCGGATGAAATCAATTATTCGCAAAACTAAGAAGAAAATCCATTCTAAACTCTATCATGGGTTGGAGAATAAACAGCTGTGGGATGCAGCTTCGAAAAAATGGGTATTGTAATATCATTAACGCCAATGCCAATGATATCAACGCTAATTGGTATGTCGCAATGTCGCATCAAACCGGTGGCTCCAATATTAGCTTAAATAACTTTGACTTCACGGATTCTTTGAGGATAAATAAAATTCCTTAAATTGATTAATCCAACACCATTCTCACTACCTCTCCTTTTCTCACAGCATTGAAATTAGCAAGAGTGGTTTCGATAAAAAAGCGTGGTGATTCCAACTCGCTGCACAACCTCAGGTCCATAAGTGCTCTTCTCTCTTTTTGTAAAGTGGTCAAAATCTTATAATACAACAAATTATGAGTTACGTGGCCAATAAGATCCACATCTGTCAATACGGCTTTCGCAATGCATAAGTGACTGCATTAGAAAAAGTTACAATTATTCCAAGATATCTTTTATTCTGTCTTTGAATTTGAGCAAAGCATTTGACAGCATAAATCATTAAACGCTTGTAAGGAAACTGCACCTTGAGTTTAATTTTTCTTTATAATCCTGTAAGTGCCTACCTTTCCGAACGAAAACAATATGTCTCGCACATTGATTGTCTGATTTCATCAGTTAATCTGGCTTTAAGGAGTTTTATAGTCTAAATCTGTATCTTCCCGTTCGACCTATCGTTATTCGTAATAAATTCTGTTTGGACTGACTTATTTACCAAAATTACATTTATATGAAAGGCGATCAAATAGACTTTTGCAAAACTTTAACCATACAAAACTTTAACTTTAAACTTCATGGACTAGTAAAAAATGCTTCACCCCAGTATCTTTCATATCTTTTATCAATATCTTTAATCTGTTGATAAAATCTTTCACCATGTTCATCACAATTTGTAATGGAACACAATTGATAAATTCATATGAATAAAACAAG
The DNA here is from genome assembly GCA_958299015.1 of Tetanocera ferruginea. Taxonomy (NCBI): domain Eukaryota; kingdom Metazoa; phylum Arthropoda; class Insecta; order Diptera; family Sciomyzidae; genus Tetanocera; species Tetanocera ferruginea. Next base: position 133,218,050 of record OY282640.1, read on the forward strand.
TTCTTAATTGGCACCTTCACATACATACGAAATACTTTAAATAATATACAGTATTGGCCAAAACTAAAGCACCCCCTAAGTGTATTTTATTCAAATATTTTTTTTTTTTTATGAAAAAAACGTTATTAATGTATGTTAAATATAAATTTTATTTATTTATACCATAATTATTAATTAAAAAAAATATTAAAAAAATTAAATGTCTCGTACATAAAATATTTACAATTAAGAAATGCTTTAAACCATAAAACTAAGCGGACAAAATTAAAGCACCCCTAGAAATTTGTTTACAAATCTGACTAGGCTAAGAATAGGAAAGCTAGACTCGAATTCGCCAAAGCCCACCTTAACTGGATTGTCGAAAAATAGAAGACTGTGTCGTTTTCTGACGAATCGGCCTGCCCAATCACCCGATTTAAATCTTATTGAAAACTTGTGGAAGATCGTCAATATGAAAATTAATAGAGATAACTGCAAAACCAAAAATGATTTATTCCAAGGCATTAAAATAGCCTGAAATGGGGTTATCGCAGAATTTTATTAATAATTTAATTTTCTGTATGCCTAAAAAATGTGCTTGTGTTATACAGAATAAAGGGTTCGCAACTAAATACTAAATTTTAAAGTTTTAATTTACCTTAAGGAGGAAGTGCTTTAGTTTTGTCAGCTTAATTTTTCCGATGAAAATATTTTTTTGTTATAACATTTTTATTTAAAAAACTCTGAATTTATATATTTTTTTTTTAATAAAGATATAAATAAATACAACTTACATTTAACATACGTTAATAACGTTGTTTTCATAAAAAAATAAATATTTGAATAAAATTCACTTACTGTAAGTTGTTACAGTTACATTGGTCTGTTTCCGTACGCTTTTCTAAAGGGTGATCTAATACGAGGTCTTTTTTCAACTGGGTTGTTTTGGTAGCTGTTATGTGTCAAGTGACTTCTCCATATGACGTCTGTGTTTAGTATGCCATACGACTCAATCATGAATAGACTTACTCCTGAACAACGTTTGAGATATAGAGTTCTTCAAAATAATTTTGGTCGTATTGAGCGTACTGAGTTACATATTCGTAACATCATCACCAAATTTCGAACCAATTTTACACAATGGACATTCATCATTCAACCAGAGTACCAGAGAGTACTCGTGAAAACCGTGAACAGTCGATTTGTTGCCGGTATCAGGCTTTGGGTATTTGGGCAAATTGGACCCACAGAACGCACCATTTAAGAGTTAGTCGTGGGCAACACTTGAATGAAATAATTTTTTAAACACTGAGTTGTAGGAACCGAATTATTATTCCAAATAAAGATTTGCATCAATACATTGATTTTTAAGTATTTTATTTAGAAAACAAAGCAGGAAGCTCTTTAAGCGTTGGAGGTGGTTGTATCCTAAGGTAGTTTCAGTTACTTCCTGGTTTACTGTGCGGTATTGTAATTACATATTGGTGGTGTTTGTTGTGGGTTGGTAGGTTGGTGGCAAAATCCAGATTACCTATTCAATGTAATTCCGGAACTCAATAATAACCGTAATATAATATGCGTAAAGATAGTTTCCAGCTTTAAGGCGTCACCTGGGTATTACAAAGGTGTGTACAAAGTTCTGGCATTTCAAGTAAATATACAAAGAAATTGTTGTCTTCTTTCAAGCCATGTCGTCGTCTATGGTTGGATCACTGGTATCTGAAGCTGTTCCTTCTTTCATAACTGGTTTTTAAATGTGTTCAGGTCTTATATTCTATGCATAACTATCAGGTTTATCGTTGGGCTGGTTGACGCAAAATCATCTTGATTTTTGTTTTATCATAAACTGGTAATTGTTGATCCTCGGAATTCTTTTAAATCTCCTCCAACCACTATTATTTGGGAAAAATTCCCTCACCGCTATCTGGGGATGCGCTCTTTAAAGATTAAATGCTCTATAGGTTATAAGCTAGGTATTCACAGAGTTGTGTTTTATATAGAAGTGTCGTGAATAAAAGAAGGCGAACTTTTTCAATCTCTTTATAGCCAGGCTAATTCTGTGCTCTACAAATTTTAAATAATTTTTGAAAATGGAATAATCAAAAGATCTATGATAAGTTGCATCACTGTGTTTCATTTATTGATTTTATTTATATATATTTAGTCAGATTCATATCTTTTGACATATTGCAATACAAACATACTAATTTTAATTTTTTATAAATTCATTTTTTTTAGAAAACCTCATTAAGCGCCACTGAAGCTAATATTCTTGACAAACAAAAGGAGAAAATTGTTTCTAACGCAGATATTTCCTCAGTAATACAACCAACAATTCCGCCCCCAACAACAACATCGACCCAGGTCAATCCGACAAAAGATAAAATGTTGTGACTCGAGCAAAAACTTTTAAAGGCAAAGACACAAAGTAACAAAAACAAAAATCAAAATGCTGAACAAGCCAACAAGAAAAAGGATGAGTGTGCTCCAATGAGTGGTAATCCAAGCAACACTAACAACAATCACAACAACAACAACAACCTAAGCAGCAAAACCAAACAATAGAAAAACGATGTGCTTTAAGTTTAGATGTTTATTTTTAATGCAGTTAAAACTATCTACATTGTGTAAAAGTTGAAAAGAAAGCAGTACAGCTCAGGCTCTAATATTTGGTTTTGTTGCATTTTGTTGTTATGCGATTTTGTTGTCTTATTTGGAACCACTTTTGAACCACTTCTGTTTAATTTTTGTTATAACGAAAAATGTTTTGCTTTACAAATTTTAAATTAAGCTACTTAAATATGTATATGTAAATAGTTTGATGACATAAATGCAAAGGCTGAGTTTAAAATGTTTTACTCATTCTATTTTTGTAGAAACATGAAACTTTTGCTTAATAAAGTTTGCACTAAAACTTCATTTTTAGTCTGAACTTTGTTAAGTTACTGTTTCAATGTGCGTGGGTCATACATTTTGAACACTTGCACATTTATGGCTTCAGCTATGTTGTTTTTTTTTTAATATTTTAATTACATCTTTATTTTTTTGGAGTAAATGTTGATAAGAATGCGTGAGAGCTGGGTACCTCATGTTGTGAGGCTGTTGTAGAAATTTTTGAAATTCATTGTTTTGTAAATGCAAAAACAAACAAAAAAAACAACATAAAATGTAAAAATTGCACAAATGAATTGTACATGTTTACAAAAAATATGCAATAAAAAATTAAATGAAAAGTTTTAAACAAATTAGATTTGAGCTGAATTAACATATCGTCATCTAAAATCCAAAAAGCCTTAGAAACAAAAAAAAATTTAATATGGAGTTTCGAATTTAACGATAATTAAAAGAAAGAATGACTTCTTAATCTAAAATATAAGCCTTTTTATGATGTTTTTGACTTCTGCTGTACAAATACAAAAAGTGTTGTTACGACTTTTTGGATTTCGGGTGTTGATATATATGGAAAAGATTTAATTTTGCATAACTTTTAAGATCGACAGGTATTTTTAATTTTAACGAATTAGAAAAATTTATTTGCTTTTACATAAGTGCTGAATATTTATAAACATATACTTATAGAGGATAAATTAAGATTTTGTACAGAATTTAGAACCAACCACTACTTTATATGATTTCTACGCGTAGCTATAACGAATCTTTTTGCGCTAAACATAAAACTCAATAAAAGCAAACTAACAGCTTAATAAATTGTTACCATAAATATAAATTTTTAAATCTTTATATTAGAATTCAAGTAATCAAGTACCACTCATCTGTTGGACAGTATTTTAAATTTTTATCAGTTTTGCTAAGTGTCAAATTGAACATTTTTTCTATCAATTTTCCATCTTATGGGGTAAATAAGCAATTTTCTAAAAGAAACGTTTATTGCATAAAACTTTGAGTTTTTGCTGTAATTAATTGTTTAATTCTTCCGAGATCTTTATTTATACGAATACAACGACTTAAGTTATCTGTTGGCTAGTCCTTAAATATGTTTGTGTGTAAAGAATTATTTTTTTTTGTAATAAAATTAAAGATATATTTGGCTTGAAATACTAAAGCATTTTTTAATTAATTTTTAATATTTATAATTTCATACAATTTCATATCCAGTAAGGTATATCTTCGATTTGGTCCAAGTTAAAAAACCCCCACGGTCGATTCGTGAGGGTAAAAAATCTTAAATTGTAGCTCTTTTTGTATGAGATTTTAAAAATTTTTACTGTTTTGGTGATCGCGTTCATTTTTTTATATTTTTCAATATTCTTACTCTTAATAAACGATTTTCTAATAAGATTTCTCACCGAAACCGAAGCCATATCAAACCGAATAACAAACTTTTTTGCAATCAGGTACAATAAAGCATTATCGTGTTGTATTTTGACACTTTCCGCATTCCCCGAAAAAAATTGCATTTCGTGCGGGAAATATATCCGTTCATAGAGTGCACCAAATCGTTGGATAGGTCTAAAGACATAATATAGTGTTCCTTATATTATGGCGTCAGATGTCATCTTCAAGTAGATATTTTGGAATTTTTGTTGTTTTGCTCTAGGTAATCCATAACTTCGTTTTTAAAATTAAAAATAAATAAATGCCTTTCGCTTTATTTCTCACACGAACAATTTGACCCAGCCTAATATGCTTACATATATTTTGGCATTATTGGTATTCCTTATAAGTTTTTTTATGGTTCTTTTAAACTTAGATTAGAAGATTAGAATTATAAAACTAGAATTATAATTTTATTTCAATGGCAAAAAATATTTCAAGCTAAATAAAACCGTTTTCAAATTGGTTTCTAATATTTGGGAGAAAAAATTGGCAAGAACGTAAGACAGGCACTTTTTCCAGTACATAAGGTAAGGAAACTATGACTATGTAGTTGGTTATAATGTTAATATAGGTGAGTCAATTTTGTTTTCTATTCTTCAAAGGTTTTTGTATATTTTTTAAGAATTTTATTCAATACTGTTCCTTTTTTGAACTTTATCAAATTTGAAACATTTTTCTACAGGGAAGTTAAAGGGTATTATAGAGGAGTATTATTTTTAACTATTTGCTTAGCAAGGCAGTTTATTTAATATTATTTAATTTGTTTATTTTTAAAATTAAATTATTTAAGATATGAGTGATGAAATTAAGAAAGGTTTTGAACCCCAAGATTGGCAGTCAAGCACGCTACCACTCGACAACCTAGTCCGTCTATTACTGATTCTTTTAGGAATTAGTTAAAATTTATTTATGAGTTGCATGTTTCTACAGGATTTTTTTTTCTCAAAGTAAAAATTATTTTGAAAAATAAAAAACACAAAAATCATTGAACAACACTTCATTAAAATTTAGTTTTTTAAAATTTATTTTCGCAAATGGTTTTAATTTTTGAAATTTCAATTGGTTAATTTGAATATTTGTCCCGAAACATGTCTATATCTAAATTACATACTGCCAATACGGTAAAAAGAATGCAAGCAGCAAAAACTATAACAGAAGCAAAAATAAGAATACCAGTCAAAACATTAACTACTGCAAAAACAACAACAGCCGCCACAAGTCGCGACAGAAAAACAACATTAGTAGCCACATCACCGCGAACAACCAAAATCACCGCAGCGAGAGTGATGAAATCTTCATCAGCAACGTCAACTTCCTCAACAACCAGTAATCGTTCTCCATTTTCATCATTCATTACGACGGGATTGCGTGTGCGCAACCGCTCGGCAATGCAGTCGAGCGATTTCGCATACGATCTTTCGCCGGATGAACTACGTTTCATGGGTACCCACAATAGTTCGGTTACAGCCATGAAGGCGGTACCCGATGGCGAACGTGAGTTGTTGAAGAGTGGTCAACGCGGTGCATATCTGGCGCTGCGCTATGAACGTTCACCAGATCGCAAGTATAACTTTCCTGAAGCAACAAGTTGGCGCATTGGTTGGCTGCACAATCAACAGTTAAAGCAAGCAACAAGATAACAAAAAAGTTAATTTATTTCTATTGTTACTGTTTTGTTCTTTTCGGTTTTGTTATCGTTTTTGAATGCTTAAATTTTAGTGAAGTTGTGAAGTCTTAATTTCTGTTTCCTTAAATTATATTCATTAATAAATTTCTAAGATAAGCGGTAAGAAATTGGGAAATGTTACTATCATATAAATGGATTTCAAACGGACGAAAAGTATTTTCTTAAAGTAGCGTTTAATTTTGTCTCGCATGGAAGTAAGCGATTTTGATGTTGTCGATTTCAAAAAAGTAAGATACCACGTTCTGCTTCACTCCTGGCAAGAACGCCGTGATTAATGCAGCTTTTAAAAACGTCTTGAAGACACAGAGGAATTTTCGATAAAATACCTGAAATGATATTTGACGATCGGGGAATGAAAGTGGGCGATGCAGCTGAGGCTGTGGAATATCCACCACTGTGAATAACCACTTCAAAGCAATGTTTGCTTATATTGATTCTCTCCATTCAACAGGTTTCAACGGCTTTTTATTTTTCCAAATCTGAGGAAATGACTCTGCGGTAGAAGATTTGGGTCGAATGAAGAGGCCTTCACTGAAATCAACATCTATTTCGAGGATCTTGAGAAAATTTTTTATTTGTAAGGAAAAAATAATTGTAAGAGCAATTATTAATTGTAAAAAGAATTAATAGTAAGAGCCTATGTTCACAAAAAAAAAGGTTTTCTAGACAGAAATATCTCTTATTCAAAAGTTACTGACTTCAAACTGTCCTCATATATAGCGTCAATGGTATCATTTTCATTGTTGGAAACAACCTAGTTTGATATCAGGTCGTTTACACAGGCCAGTGACAGTGCAAGTGCGAAAGAATGCATGTACTGTTCGAATGATTCGAAAAATTTCAAACTTTCATGCTAGTAGCAAGAGGTGCTACACATGCAAGTGAAAGTACATTAAAAAAATTTCATCGTATGCGAAGGTTCTCGCTGCTATTGCATCATCAGTAAATCAGTGTTGCTTTCTGGACGAAATCTGAGAAAACTCGAAATAAATCCACCAAAAGTAATTAAAAACAACACTGATATCCCACTTTTTGACATACACTAGCCGCTGCTGTCAAAATCCACTGGCTCTGAAATTTCGTTGCCAGTAGCGATGAAAGTGGTGTGAAAGTGAATTTAGTGTGAGTCTATTTGTAAAAAAGTGTGAATGTATTGAGAGCCAGTGTACTGGCCTGTGTAGCATGCCTGTAAGATCCGATATTATATCGATTTCGTCCGCTAGCGTGAAATGACTTGAGACTTTGAAATGAGATCTCGTTTCGTGTTCCTACCACAGAGTAAAGAAACAATTTAGCTTCCAAGTCGTTTCTTTTTATATATATACCATTTTTTTAAAATTTTTGAAGCAACATGTTCGATATTTCCGTTACATTTTTAGATATTTCCGTCCACCGCAGAAAGCCCGAACACTTTTTTTTTGCCTATCACATTTCGTGTCCGAGACTTTCCAAATATTTTTTAATTTTTTAAGCAAATATTTTCATGTAGTGCTACTCCTATATCTGCGCGTGCCGATATTTTGCCAACCGTCCTTGATAACCGAAAAAAGTTTATTTTTGGGTTCGTTTCTATCGCATTAGTTCTTATTTTTATATAATTTATAAATTTTTATTTCAAGAAGCTCCGGTTCCATTGATTTTCTGGGAAATATGCGAGTGTTGAGCGTGAAAAATAGCAAACGACCTTTAGAAATATAGCTAGGCCGCATGTAAGCGGTTGCGGATAAGCTGTGGAGGTGACCAGCAAGGGTGTGGAAGGTCATAATATTGGACAGCTCTGAGCCTTGAAGGAAAACCGCTCATAGTTCACAACAGAACCGCATTGAAAGCCTCCTTGAAGAGTCTCTTCAAGTTCTTAAATATGGAGTGTACGAAGGGATTGGGTCCCAACATATTACAACCACTCAATGAAATCCAAACCAGCCTCAGATTTTAACTCCTACTACTTTGACGACCACCACAAAGGAAAAACAGGCAATGATTTATGGCTTTACTGGCGGAAGTCTTCTAGAAAATAAAGGCTGACATCACCCATCATCCAGGAGGTGCAATGGAAAGGGCAAGGCTGCTCTAAGAGAGCATACTGCGATATCTACTACAGCTGCCAGGCGGAGAAGCCCGAATTTGGATGCGGATTGATTGTAAGCCGGAAACTATACCGCTTTGTTTCCCGGTTCACATCTGTGAATGAAAGGCCAGCCACAATCCGCATCAAGGCGAAATTCTTAAAAATAAGCCTAATTGACGCTCACGCCTCGACGGAAGAAAATAACGATGCTGTCAAGGACACTTTCTAGGCGAGCCTAGAGAACGTTTATGATAAATGCCCGGCCCATGTCCGGAAAATAGTCCTCGGCCATTTAAACGCAAAGGTCGGAAGAGAAGGTATCTTTGGCTCCACTGTCTGTCAATTTAGTCTCCACGAGATCACTTCGAACAACGTTCTAAGACTGATGCGTTCTGTTCACAACAATAAATGAGTTTGGTATACTTGCAAATTTTAGAAGACGCTACAGGATGACGTTGAGCTATACATGAAGTTTTTTTAAGGTAGGAAATTACCTCTCCGAAACGTTAATACCGAACGAGGTTTCAGGCAAGGCAACCCGCTACCATGCAATCTTTTCAATTTCATCATAGAAAGAATCCTACGAAAGACAGGTGTACATGGTAATGGCACCATATTTTCCAACTATGCTGAATATACTATATTTGTATATATGTATTATGTAGAAAGCTACATTTGTTAAGGTTTGAAAATATGTCATATGAAATGTTTTAAGCACAGAGTTTCAATAGATAAATACATAAGAAAAAATTAATTATAGATAAAACAATTGTAAAATTATGACAATAAAAAAAATTAAGTACAAAATATTATATTATTAAGAGTATAATTAAAAATAAGGCATAGAAATTACAAAAATTAAGAAAAACATATTGAAATAGAAGTAAAGACAATATTTTTCAACGCATATAAATAAAATGTTAAAAATTATATAAGCTAAATTATAGAAAAAGTAAATATAAATTACATACAAATTAGGTAATAAGATAAATAAATTCGTGTAATGATCTGTAAGTTTAAAGAACAACATAAATTTTAAATAGAAAACAAGCAATGACAATGTTTATGAACAGATATAAATCAAATTATTGTAAATAAAATAGTCAATATATCGCACACTAAATACAAAACAGTCACAACTCAAAATTTTTTACATAGAATTTTTGTTATAAATCAATTTATAAAACAAATATCTGACTATATTTTTCGTTATTTTCTTCATTAACTGGAAGAATGAAGTTTTTGTGTTAAATGAAAATTGTTTTTCTTCTGCAGTTTCAACCAAAGAGTTTTATTTTTCGCTTTTCCTGAAAAGTTATGTTTTTTGAGTTGTGACTGTTTTGTATTTAGTGTGCGATATATAAAAAATGTTCAGTTCTTGCCCACGCTGATGATATCGATATTATCGGCCGAACAAAGAGATATGTAACTGCTGCATTTGCCGGTATTGCAAAAGGGCTCAGCCAAAGTGGGTTTGGCGGTGAACTAGGGCAAAACAAAGTATATGCTGTCTGCACAAAGGGAAGAGCACCGTCTTGGTTCCCAACAACAATCAGCCTGGAGATTCACGAAGAATAATCATTGCTAATAGGTGCTACTACGGGCAAAGTAAACAATTTGGTTCCAGAACTCTCTTGATCGACAAAATTTAAACTCTACAAGACGCTCATTATTCCTGTGCTTCTCTATGGCTCTGAGGCATGGTTGGTATCGCCACAGATGCAGCCGCTCTTGTGGAGTTCGAGAGGAAAGTTCTTCGTAAAATCTTTGTTATTGTTCGAGTTGGCGACGACTTTCGCATTCGAATGAACTACGAACTGCACGTGCTCTATGACGACATTGACTTAGTTCAGCGTATAACAATTCAGCGACTACGTTGGCTGGGTCATGTCTTTCGTATGGATGAAGAAGCTCCAGCGAACAAGGTGTTTAAGGCGAAAGCGAGGGTCGAAAGAAGAAGAAGAAGACCATGCCTCCGATGGATTGACCAGGCCGAGGAAGCCCTTCCCCGCCTGATGAAAGATATGGGAGACGGTACCCGGAAAGAAGAGACGCCTGGCGAGAACTGATAAAGTCGTTTAAATACTTAAAAACTAAAACTTATAATTAATTAATAGGGAGTATCTTAATTTTAAATGGTACCATATCTTTATTGTAAGAAGACATTGCAAAGGGTGAAGAAGTAGCGTTGGAGATAAGAACGATATTTTGGAGTCAAGTTCTGCTCAGATGAAAATCAAATTCACTGATTAAATTATTGGCTATCCGAAGCATCCTGGTTATAGCTTTACTGCATCCATAGTGGTTGAGGTGGAAGACCTAAGAAACAACGTCTGAAGAGCCCGCTACTTCAAACTTGCAACAACTTGTAACATTCAACAACGATGCTCTGCAACAAACAAAAACCCCTTCTGGCGATTCGTTGGCGAATCTTCACGGCGAATCACTTAAGTCTCCTCTCAGCGAATCGTTCACGACTCTTCCTGGCGAATCACCTAAGACTCTTCTCGGCGATTCAGCGATCTTCCCGATCTTCAACGATCTTCCCGGCGAATCGCTTAAGACTCCTCTCGGCGAATCGTTCGTGAATCTTCCAGACGAATCGCTTAACACTCCTCTCGGCAATTCGTTGGCGAATTTTCTAGGCGAATCGCTTTAGACTCCTCTTGGCGATTCGCAGGTGAATCTTCCCGGCGAAACGCTTTTATGGCCTCAGCTGCTTACATTCGGCGATTCCCGGAAGACTTTCAGAAGAGCTCGCCGGTGATCGTTTCATCTTCCAAGCGATTCGCTGGAGATTCTCGGGCGATTAAAAATGTTTGCAGGGAACGGTCGGCATAAGGAGGTGAGTTTAAACTGTCAGAACCTGGTAGACGACTTCGATTCGCATTGAATGGGCGCTGTAGGTAGGAGACCAAACTTGGCTGGCATTTTCTATGTAACTCTATGGATCAGTGTTTCAAGAAACCAAGAGTAGAGTTGGCTCTACTAATGATATTATCAAAATGAGACCTAAAGTTAAGTTCCTTGTCGCAAATAACACCTAAGTCCCTTAAGTATCTAACAGAGAGAACTGGCTTGCCGAGAATGTAATAAGTCCTCGGAAGAAGTTAGTGTCGCTTACGAAAATATGTTAAAGCTTGACATTTACTGACGTTGAGTTCCAGAAGATTTTTTTGACACCAAGTGGAAAAGCTGACCAGATCGTCTTGAAGATTATGAGGTGTAAGTTTGAGGCTCATATTATCAGCATATACAAAAATATTGGATTCTTTGATGATGCTATCAACATCAGAAATTGTTAAGACGATTAACAAAGGAACAATGTGACTAACTTGTGGGGCACCAGAAGTAGCTCTAAAAGCTTATGAATTGGAAAATTCTAAAGTCATGGCGTTCTTCGAGATGAGATTTAATCCATGATATAAACATAGATGGAAAAACAAAGGCTTTAAGGTTAAGAAAGATGATAGTGTGCGAGATTTTGACAAACACTTTACTTTCTGAAGTCGGTAGAAACTGCATCAACTTCGTAATCATTTTCCAACGAGCATAAATTGTTTGAGATAAATTCTGTGAGGTTAGTGGTAGTGGATTACCTTTGAGGAAGCCATGTTGACTACGAGGACAGATAGATTTGCAATGGAAGAAGAAAACGTCGTAGATAATACTAATACTAATATTTTAGGAGTACATGCCAGTTTTGTAATAGGCCTGAATTAGAAATAGCGATTCTAGGTACTTTTTTATGCAAAGTTACTAAAGTTAAACTTTGGAAAAACTGACTTAGAAATAGATCAGTTCTACGTCAAAGTTTTAGAATTTTTACTACTCAAATATATATTTTAATCTCAGTTTAAATATTTAAACAGAGTTTAAGTAAACTGCCGATAAAAATGAGATGAGTTACGAAAATTGTTTTACTTGTGTTTAAAATTGAAACTCTGTTTACGAAAACTGAGGTTAAGATATTTAAACTGTGGAGATCAGTTAACGAGCCTAATTTATTATTTTAAAAAATAAGCAGAATATAATTGAATAAAAAAAAAATAATAAAAACATATTTTTTATAACTAAAATTTGGAATGTCCCACCATATAATTTAGCTTATGCTACTATATCAATATTACAAAAATACATTAACTAACCCGAAATCCTGGAATTTAAAAAAGATCCGGGATCGACATCCCTAGTCACTAGGATAGTGGGATAGTGGTGTAAGGAGATCTTTAGTAACGGGATTTTGTTACCCAGGAACCCTACATTTTGTTAGGTTTGACAAAAAAAGCATAGCGGTTAAAGGTTGTTTAACTACCCACGTGTTGCTCCTATAGGGATATAATATTGGACCGAATCCCATTAAATTTTCTTTCCTTCCAACCCCTAAGGGGGCTCCCATACAAAATTTATCTTTTTAGAAAATTGAACCCCACCGCTCCCAGGGTGCGCCTAGAAGGGTAATATGTGTGAATGACCTCGATTGCCTTTTTTTTCCAGTATTTATCCCAACATATTTACCCTCTATTTCTAACTCTTAAGGAGGCTTCTAGACAGTTTTAATTTTAAAAAAAATTTTTTTATAAAATCGGCTAACATCGCTCCTAGGGTGCCTTCCAAAAGGCGGAAATGGGAGACCGATCCACACTTATTTTTCTTATCCAAATTTTTTTCGATCGAGAATACCTACCCCCTATCTCCAACGTAAATAAGAAATTTTGCAAGAAAATTTGAATCAAATCCATTTATTTTTGTCATAAAAAAAAAAAAAAAACAAATTAGCCATTTCAGCCCTTGAAAGGACTTTGACCGAGCTTCTTATGATCAATTGTGATGTGTGTTTTATTAAATGTTTGCACACAATTAACCGAGAACTGGACCAACATGTGTTATGCCGACTCCGAACGGCTAAAGTTAATTTTCTCAAGAAGCTTTACATGGCATTATTTTCTCTCTGAGGTTTGCCATTGTCTGCAGAGAGGTGGTGACCGATCAGAAAAATTTTTTTATTGAAAAAACTTTTCGCCGCGGCTGGGGATCGAACCCGGGCTCCGAGCGTGCTAAGCCGCACACTTAACCTGCACGCAACGGTCACCACGGTTATTTTTGTCATAGGATGGGCAAAAAACTGGACTGTTCGCGAAGTTTACCTACCAACAAGCGCAAGAAATATCCAATTTCTTAAAAAGAAAAATTTTGTATGGTAGCCTCCTCAGGGGGTGGAGATAGGGGATATGTGTGTTCCCGAAAAATGTTGGGAAAACAATTTTAAGGGGGGACCTGACATTGGCCGTTTTTTGAAATCGACTTTTTTTTTCAAATTTTGTATTTTAGTAAATATAAAATTCTAAATAATAAATTCTAAGAAAAAATTTGCCATTCTAATTAAATGGAAAAACTCCTACGGGTTCAAAGTTACACCCGGATTAGTGAGAGCGCATTTTTATTTGCATTTTTCTTTGTTCACAAACTTTGAACGCGTTTATCTCGAAACCATGTTTTTCGTACTGGTTGCAGCACTAGCGGGTTCATTTTTTGACGAAATTTTTTTTTGTATTTTTTTAAACTTGATTTGCTATCGTATCGTATTGTATCGTAACGAGCGAAATTTTTAAAAAAATTTTTTTTTGATTTTTTATGAATTTTTAAACTCAATATTTTTTCGAAAAAACACACTTTCTAATTTGGAACATCACCAAAAATTGAAAAAAATTTTTAAAAAAAGCTCCTGTCATATGAGTTCCAATTTTGTTAAGATTTAAAAAAGTATTTTTTTCTCTGCCGCCAGTTTGGAACTCTATAAAACCATGTTGGAGTAAAGAATATATATTTTTGAATTTTTTTTCTTGTAATTTATTCAATTCTAATTGAAACAATATAGAAAGCAATAATAATTGGAAAAATATTTGTTTAGGACTGAGTTATGAATTTTTAAAAAAGGTCTGTTTTCTCTGCCGCGAATGTTATGTCCCACCTTAATGGGAGTCGGTCAAATATTGTATTCCTCTAGGAGCAACACGTGAGTAGTTATTGAGGTTTTCTCAAATTTTTTCACTTTTCACCAACCTTTAACACCGATGCGGCACAACTTAACCCAACGACTACCCGAATTTTTTTTACAAAATTAATTTTTTTTTCAAACCTAACAAAATTTAGGGTTCCTGTGTAGCAAAACACCTAACCCATCCCTACTAGTCACACATCAAGGCCATCACACTATATGTTGATGGCCTTCTACTGGCAAACTGCAACAGGCATTGGACAAGGAGCGTGATTCAACTGAAATAGTTTGTAACAAGTTCAAGTAACAACTAAATAAATTAAAAAAATAAACACATTTATAAATTTGAAACGATATTTCAACAATGATTTCATCAACATGTCAATTCTCGATTTCAATAAGGACATGAACTCCGAAACAAACTCATGCAATTGCAGAATGTTTGAACAAATTGATATTTTTATGGAAACTTGATTTTAAGTAAATTAACCTAATGAAGTTATTAACAAAAAGTTGTAATTCCTTACGGTAAAGCACAGAAATTAAATTTTTTCTTAATTAAAATAAACTCCAATAGTAAAATACTATTTTAAGAATTTAAGTTATTTCCTTAAAAAAACACACACAATTTGGACGCCTGAATGAGAGCAGCCATAGCGTTAAACTACTTTTTTTTTTAGGCTCTTTGAAATACTTGAAATGAAAATTCAAGTTAGTCAAGCCAAAAATTTGCAAACTAAAATTCAGTGAATAAAAGCTAGCCAAAAGTTCCAAATGCACACACACACACACACACACACATACATAACTCGAATACACGCGCTCACAAAAGCACTTGCAACACATTCCAACATATTTGGTTCTAAAATGGCAAAACTTGGATATGAATTTTAAGCAAAATTTTATTTGAATGCTTAAATTTATTCATACTTCTATGGAAATCATAGCACTCAAACATTAACAAGCACTCGCTTTTTGGGTGTATGTGTGTGTGTGTGTGTGTTTCATATGTGAGAGTTAGTGCTTGACTTAAATCCTGTAACGATTAATTAAAAAGAAAATTGTGAATAAATTGTAAGGAATAATAAAAAATTTTCTAACAGTATGATTTTGGCTGGTTTTTATTATTTTGTGGAAATTTTATGGTTTTTTATAAAAATAATTTTGCTGTAAAAAAGCACATTCCTTGACGGACTGGAACTGTTTGAAGTAGAAATATGATAACAAATTTATTCGATTTAAATCACTTTTTATATAAAATAAATTTTTCGTGCATACTTTCAGGCTGAAAATTTCTGGGACTAAATAGCAAGAAATAATTGTAGTTTCTTTAATGTGTTAAAATAAAAAAACAATTCTTATATAACCAATTTAGTTTTTTATCTGCATATGTTTATTAAAATCGATACTTGAATCTTTACCGGAAGTCATCAGCACAGTACATATTTTATCTTCAAGTTAACAACTTTAAGTCTGATTTTCTTTTTCCGGTCTTGTCTTGTCTGCATAAATTCTAAAGATTTTTGAGGCATCTTTAGAACTTTAAGTAACAGGCTTCACTAACATAACACAAATAATCTTAATTTTTTTAGTTTTATGGCTTGGGGCGGTTTATTTTGTCTCTGCCTTAGTTCCGGTTATTCAACTTTATGCAAGCAAAAGACTTTGACTCTGACCTTTGACTTTCATTATTTAAGTTTGCCTTGTCGGATACAATTCTTTCACTTTAACATGACTTCGATTTAGGGCTTTTTCCGGTTTCATGACAATGTTGTAGTTTCAAATTGGTTTCCGCTTCTTTTCGGTATTCAAATTAATTTCCATGAATATATAAAGTGTTTGGTTAAATTCTTGGTTTGCTTCAATAAGTATATCAATTTATTAAATTGCAAAATTGTTGTAAAGTAGGTAAGTAAGTAACATCGGTAAATTTATGTGAATGTGGTTTTGTGTATTTTGTTGTGTATTAAAATGAGTAATGGTGAAAATCATTTATGCACTAAGTAGAGATGTGAAAATTAATATATATGTATCATAAATTTTTGAATACACACATATACTTAACATAAAGACACGTACCTACTATACGTTTCAACTAAGTTAATATGTGAGCAATGCATGCATGCAATGAATTTTGGAATTAATTTAAGCTCTGCACGAAATACCGTTTACAAAGTGGCTTTTCGATTTCTTTTTAATACCTAATTTATAATTTCAGGAAATCCTAACTGTTTTAATGTTGGTTGAATAACGGTCAAGCAGATCTATTCAATAATTTTTTTGTTACCGAAATTAATTATTTCTACATCTTTGCTGAATTCAAGATTATGAAAAAATTTAAGGATGAGGCTCCATAAGGCCTATTTAACAATGTATTTAAACAGTCTAGTGTCAGTTAAGAGTCGTTTCGAACAGAAACGGAATCAACCTCATCCCTCTTAGGATCATTCCAAGGTCGAAAAGAAAAAAAATCTCCTTTATCTCCTGTTACCTTAGAATGACTTTAATACAGACAAACTGACCTCGTATTCGGAATCAGTCTATATGTCAGGATGTTGGACATCGTATCTCTGTTTTTAAAGTGAAATTTCTTTGGCGGCGAGTAAAATTTCAAGGTCCTTTTTCGTGACGCTAGGCTACCGTTTTCAATTCATATGAAATTAAAAAAAAACTATTGCCGCTGCCGAGAATTGAACCCCGAACTTCGTTGCTTATGAGCCGGAATCTATACGTTTACGCCACGTAGGCACATCATAAAAAGCCAAACAAAATGTAATTAAACTTTAATAATGTATATAATATTTTGGTTCAGATTTTAATAAACAATTTGTTTCATTTAATTAAAAATAAATTTCGGATGCTTAAACAACATTTAGAATTATATTTAGCTTAAATTTCGTAGTAGTTGTTTTCAATCTTATACCTGAATTATAATGCGGCAGTGGCAGCGTCAGTGGCAGTGGCATTGATAAGCTGTTATTTTAGGAATATTGTTGTTCGATGTTGAAACTTACATAGCAGCCCTATTTCTAAATTCACTGCCAACATGCAAATAATTAAACTACTAAGAAAAATTCCACATTCACTGCTTTTGATGCTGATGCTGCCACTGCTAGATTGTAATTTGCAGGCAGTAAAATACGAAACAGCTGATCACTGCCGCTGCCATTGACACAGCTGCTGATACTGCCACTGCTGCATTGTAATTCTATAAGAAATTCTACCTTAATGCAAATTTGTAGTCCAAAAATAGTACTAAACTTAAACTTTTTCGGATTAAAAAAAATTAAACTAAAATATGGAATAAAAAATAGTACTTTTAGGATTAAAAATTTTCTTAAACCAAAGTTTGGATTAAAAACTAGTCCAAAATTTTTAACCGTGTACTAACCTAAATTGTCTGAGGTAAAGGTATAACACTTGCCTTAGTTTCAAATTAGCATGTTTAAATAGCTTTCCGACAAACATACAATTTGTTGCACTAAATTACATTTCATTCTATCTCCACATTTTCGAATCAAGGCAACCTTGCCTGAAAAGGTTTGACACCTGAAACCCTAGGTTCAAAGCTAATTTAAGCTGACCTAAGACTGCGCGTTACAAATATATTCGTAACGATTTTGCAATTTTGCGACCTGAACTAAGGTAGCTTGAGGAACTGTAGAAAGTTATGCTTCTACTTCGCAGAATACACTGAAGTGCCTAAGCACCTAATGTCAGGAAACTGAACTTGAAAGAATCTTTGGTGGTGCTATCATCTGGTGCACCTGCTTTTTCTGAAAATATAAGAAGGGACTTTCCCATATTACCAAGGATGAACAAAAAGCCGTCAAAATAGCCATAGTAAGGGACCTCTCCAACCTCTTTGCCGGTATTCAAATCAAGTTGGATGATTGTTAAGTACTACAGACATCGCCACTCGCACCTATCTAGCCAAATCTGTTATAGCTTTTAGTCCACAGAAGAATGCTAAGCTTCGCACGGTCATGGAAAGGAATAATCTACCAAAACCATGTGAGACTAATGTTTACTTCTCTGGACTAGCTATGCATCTAAAATGCTCAAAAGAATCTTGGACTGGGAGTCCTGAGACAGGTAATCGATGTAATACAAACCTGATAAAAGGCTTGTAAAACTCTTTGGGACACTGGAGAATCTATTTTTTTACGATATGAGCCAACTAAATTTCTAGTCAAGAAATACCCTAACTCTCATTCAGCTCCTCCGGCTAAAGTGATTTTGGAGCGGTACGGAGCTATGTATCTTCTGGTGAATAGAGTTTCTCGACGAAAGCTACTATTGCAACTTCTGCGTGCAAGTGGATGTTCAGTGTCCTTTCTGATCCAGGTTTTTGTGGACAGCTATCACCTCTGTTGGTTTGGAGGAGAAAAGCTGCTCAAATCCTTTGCGCATCTAGTAAAACACCACCACCTGCTTCACCTGCTTAAAGATCTGCTTCTACTCTTATGGTTGGCAGAATTACAGCTCCATGTCCGGAAAGAACGGTCAGCCCACCGCTTAAAATGCATAACCAATCACGCATAGCCGCAAGTCAGCAAGACCCCGTTTGGAACCGCAGACACGTACGTACGTACTTACTTCATGGATTAAGCTGGAATTTTCTTGAAAAACTTCAATAAAAGTTCATGCCAGTACTTTACAATCTTCGTAACAGATATACTTGCCATGAGAAGATGTTGATGGTAATGTTAATAGCTACACCATTTATGTTTTTCTTTATAGTAAAGCTGCCCTGAAAGTACTAAAATCGTTTAACATCAATTCTAAAGTGGTTTAGATAACAGTGGCTTAACTACGACGAAGAAGGATCAGTGTGACTTATGAAAAGGGACCTTTAAAATTATATACATTTCTTAAAGTGCAAACACTACTTTGACTTGAACAAGAACAGCCAACTCTTAATTAGAGTATGATTTTATATGTAGTTTGTCTAGTTCTGATCTCAGTTGGTTCAGTTGTTAAGAAATTCGTCGCTAAGAACTTCATTATATCGCTCATTTTGTGAAAGACTCTCACAACTCAAAATTAAGAATTTTAAAAGTGACCTTAAAGAAATGTTGTTTCTAAGGATAATCGTTATAAAATCAAAAATAAAATTTTTTAATTATATTATTGTATCGTATTAATTATTAATCCGATTATTATCCGATGATTATACGATACTGTATAGAATGGACTTATCTGAAAATTTAAATTTCAAGTCGGACTGTGTCCAACTTTGTCCAACAAAATAAGAGATACTTGCTGATGAATTGTTGAGCCGAATCAAGAATCACTTGTTCAATTCATTAAACACAATGTTTTGGAAAAATTAAACCACGTTCCACAATGAGGCCGCCCCATGAAGTGGTTGCTAAAAATTCTGAAATAATGTTCTTTGCATCAAAATCTTTTGTTGCAATTTTTTGACAACTTAATCCATTGAGGACCATGTTTTAACCCATTAGTGCAAACCCATTAGTGCAAAACATACAAAGTCAGATTAGATTACAAGAGAGATAATTAATTTTACGTGTATGTTTATATTTTTGGGACAAAAAAGGGTCTTCAAACTATAATAAAATAAATAGAACTTATTTCTCACAGTTCGAATTCATATCCGATTAAAGTCATGTAAAACTTGTTTTATTTTTTTTCAGTGAAACCTGTTATATTCTGCAATGTCTTGATGTTAACATTGTTAAATAAGATGAATTTATAAGAATTTTTTATATCTATTTACACGGTGATACAAAAAAGAAAATATTGAATCCACTTTTGAAGTGGAAACCACTAGTGTAGGTTTAGGCCTGGTCAAGTTCAATAGGAATGAGCGAATGAAAGTGCCCTAACACCCTTAAAATTTTGATTTACCGTTAAAAAATCGTTTTTACGTACCTTCACTCATTTCTAACCCAGCAACTCTATCAGTTTACAACCGATTTTTTATCATTTCAATTTCTTATCATTTTTGGAAAGTTGAAATATAGGCCTTTCCAATAGTATTTGCTAGTTTGTGGATATTATGCAGTTACTACGTTAATTTATCAAGTAAATGAAAAATTTTCTACTTTTTTTTCACTTCATTAAACTTTGACGACGTTTTTAAAAAACATACTTTCGTCTAATTTAATTAATTTTTAATTAATATGCAGAAAGAATGTTTTTTTCCAATTAAAATGAATGCTTGTTATTGTAAATTGGCCATTATTTTACAAACTTATGGATTTAAAAAAAAAATAAAATATTTTCACTTCGATACATTTATGCTTAGAAATGCTTGTTTGATCGCCTGCGTTTTAACGATGAATCATAAGTTTTCCGTTGAAGTGACCAGCATAATTGGCTATCATTTTTACTTTACTTCTCCCCTGGAATCGGGTTTCGATCTTAGAGATTTCTTGGTAGAAAAACTGATTTAAGGTATACAAAAGCCTCGCCATCCTTGTCCAGTTTTACCTAACTTTAGGTGTAAAGGTGGCAAAATAATTTTATCAGTTCACACCAGGCTTCAGACAATTCACACACCTTTATTCACGATCATTTTCTTAAAGCACACAGCACACAATTTTATTTCCATTTCATTTTTGTGTGTAACCGAGTTGGCGTGCTGTCGAAAATTCTTCATGAATTCTTTTTACATTTGCTTGCGCTTCACGTACACAAAGTAAGATCGATCTCAACGGTTCGATGTGATTTCATCTGAAACATATGTTGGCTTTAAAGTGTTCGTGTCACTCACCAACATTCGTTGTTGTCAGCTCTTCATGAAGGCAAAAATGAATACACATTTTTTAAACACAACATATTCGTGTTGGAAAACGCTGGCAGTCGTGAAGAGAAAAATGAACGAAATGACGTATAAGTTTCTATGCATAAATTGATCACTTTGTTTACAACCAATAGCGAAAACGTGGTTTCGAGATAATCGAATTTTAAGTTATGATACGTGTTTTCAAAGTAATAAAATAAAAAAAACGATCAGGTTTAGAGATTTTTCCGATGCATCTGGGTGTTGATAATCGAAAACTAAAAGATTCATCCATATCGGATCTTTGGTTTCCGATAAATTAGATGGAAAGTGCCCAAAGACATGGTATTCAAAAAAGTATTAAAATAATTCTATGGTTAGATTTGTTTTATATAAGCATAGTTGTGGTAAATAAATTATATTTCATTAATTCCTTTTTTATTTTTTTTTTTTGCAAATAGGGTGGTAGGGTGCTGGTAGGTTTTTTGAACTGTTACATAATATTTCCTGATAAATGCATTCTAAGAGAAAAAATAACGACAAATAATAAGTAATAATAGCTCCCAACTGTATGTAAATTTGAAAAAACAAAATTTTGAGAAGAAACACAAAAACAACATTGCATTAGTTCTTTGCTTGGAAGAATACATAACAATGTATGAAAAAAGGTAGATCACCAAATATGTGCATATGAGGTGATTTTGTGCCTGAGTTGCCTAAATAAAAATATTTGCCAAAAAAAAAAATACAAATTGGATTTGCTTGAAATTTTCACAGTATGTTCCCAATATTATGTTAGTTCATATAAGCAAAAAAGACAAATTTCGAAAAAAAAATTTTTCGAACGTAAAAGGTGGCCTTAATTTTGGTAGAATTGTAATGTACCAAACCATGCGTTTTTTGAAACTGCGAGACCCAACTGGTTTCTAAGCTGCGGGAGCTGACTTTGCCAATCTTGGTAATGTAAAGGAAAATAGCGAGGAGATGATGCGGTTTTTTTAATAGAGAAAAGAGAAAACCAAATGTTGCTAACCTTTATGTTTTAAATGTATTTATAATATTACTTTTATATCAAAAAAAAAAATTGGGGAGATCATTTAATTGTTGATACGAATTAACTAAGTAAAATTCTGAAATTTTTTTTATGTAGGTACTTTATTATTTTAATTAGAATATTTTTATTTAATTTCTGTTTACCTTTTTATAGTTAAACTTTATTTTGAAATGATAAATTTCAATTAAACTAATGATTTAGTAGCAGATATAATGAAGGATTTAAAGAAAACTTTTGGATTTTTTTTTTTTTTTTTTTGTTTGACTATTAAGAAGTATGTTTCTTGCAGTGATCTCCGATAGAAAAGAAAGAGTTTGACTTCCTATCTGTGAGCATGGCTATGGTTTTGGCTTTTTTTTAGTACAGGAATGTGAATTTTGCTTTTAACAGTTGGTACTAAACTATGGTACCCCCTATGCGTTTAGGGGGTAATTCACAAGGGTTAAATTTTTAAATTAGAATAAATTCAATATCTTATAAATATTTTAGAGTTTTTAAATTTCATGAAGTTGAAAGCAACTAATTATTATATTAATATATTATTTATTTAATTTTTTTTTTCAAATTTAAAGAGGGTTAGGGAGATGTTCATTACAGTTTAGAAGCGAAGGCGGAAGGCTATCAAACGTTTATGAGTATTTTCAGTTAACCTTAATGTCCCTCAAAAGTATTCTTGATTTTGTTTCGTGTTCGCACCTGAGCAACGGCTGAGATTAGAAGCGAAGCATTACGACCATCAAATAAGTTTGCGAAATTTTTTCAAAATAAAAATACAAAAAAAAAAAACAAAGTAATCAACGCGTCATTTTTCATTCTCAAAACAAAACAAAAATTTGAATTATTAAAGCCCGTTAACTGATCTCAATTTTAAACAAAGTTTAGCTTAAACAATGTTTAAAATTCCTTAACCTCAGTTTAAATTTTAACGCCGATACCTCATCTCAAAAAATCTAAGTTTAACTTGGTGAGACAAGTTTAAATTTAAACACAGAAATTCTAGGTTTAAAAAATTTAAACTTAGATTTTGTCAAAAATTCTCTGAGAACATTGGAAATATTCTCAATCATAAACAAAATATAAAAAATAAAAATCATACTTCAAAAAAATCAAAACAATAAACAAAAAACAAACATATTTTAAGTTTTGAAAAAAAATATTCCAATGAAACTGACAATTTGCATTATTTTATTAAAAATTTTTGAAATATTTTCTTGTTCTACGTCAAAGTTGTAGAATTTTTACTACAGGGCCGCTCAAATATGTTTTTTAATCTCAGTTAAAATTTTTAAACAGAGTTTAAGAAAACTGCCGATAAAAATGAGATAAGTTACGAAAATAACTTTAACTGAGTTTAAAATTTAAACTCTGTTTACGAAATATGAGATTAAGGAATTTAAACTTCGGAGATCAGTTAACGGGCCTTAGTGAAAAAGTTCTAAGAACTTTAATTCATTAAAACAATTCAAACAATGGTAAATGTATCTGCTATGTGCTTTCTCATTTGAATTTTTAGGCTTGGGACGACCTGATAGAAGGCCTAATATTTAAGCATTCACTCAGGCCTGAATTTTCGGAGGAATATTCTTAGGAATATTCAGGCCTGATATAACGCTATACTATAGCAGGTATTCTGTAAGTATGACGTTTATATGGGAAAAGGAAATGAAGAGGTGTGTTGAATACTCAGGCCTTACCATTACCCCTCAGGCCTGAGAGAATGTATTGATTCAGGCATATTCTGACCGCTGGGCTTATACTGTTTCACAAATACGCGCACAGTAGTTGGAGCTCTTACAAAAGTAAGGAATACAAAGTAAAGTGCCGTGTGAAGTTTTGAAAATAATTTGTTTTTCGTAAACGTTCCATAAATTCGTCAACTATTAGCCGATTTTTTAAAACAAGCACTCACTGCACTCGGTAAAAAGTTCTGTGGAAACTATGTCTTAAAAAAATTGTCAAAGTTTGAAAAATGAGAAAAATTGTCAAAATTTATGCATTTACTAGACACGTAGCAATAGCATTGTAACCAAAAAATGTTATATATCTTTAGGATTGTCTATTTTCTAGCTTTCCAAAAATAAGAAATTAAAAATCGGTTGATAACTAATTGAGTTACTTGGTTAGAAGTGAGTGAAGGTACGCAATACTGGTTTTTTAACAGTAAATCAACACTTTGAGGGTGTTAGGCGACTTTTTTTCGCTGTTTCCTAGTGTACTCCACCAGACCTAAAATCTCCACCAGACCTAAATACTCTACCAGACATAAAATCAAAAATGGAAAATGACTGTCACACCGTGTTTATTTAAAAAAAAAATTTGTATAAAGTTTTATTTAAAAAAAAATTTGTATAAAGTTTTATTTTTCACAAAAATTTATTTTTAAAAATTGAATTTTGAGCACCCTTAACTACAGTGTGTGTTTGAATAATTTTTAGTTAAGCTTTATTCGTTGTTTCATAAAAATACTTTCAAATCAAAATCGTATGGAAAATATCCTAGAGGTTTACATTAACTTTTGACGAGTATCAAAATAAAGAGCATTTGACCTTCAAAATGCCCTTTATTGGTTGGATATTCTCCTGTGAGATAATTTTCATACGCATTTACTCAGTCCAGTGACAGACTGGAATCTAAAATTTGATCTAGAAAATAACAACATACCCTTCCGGTATAAAAAATACTTATGGTACAACACTAAAAACACTAAAATACAACATTTGAAATACCAATTTCATACATCTCTGGGGAGTACCATATTTATACAGCTTCTTGATGTCGTAAATTTTTTTAATGTTAATTGGAAGCTTTTATTGATACGCACAGTTATTTACAGAAATGGGAATATACAGCTGGGACAACTTTAGTAACATAACATAACCTAACAATTTTTTGTGATTTTTACAATCAGTCCATTTTTAAAATCAGCTACTTATGTATCAAAACTTTTTATATTTGAACTCGTTTCAATGAAATTTTCATATTGCATAGGGCTGTGTGGAAGTCAAAATATGTCAAAATATATAAAATTTTTCTAAAATTGATCCCTTTTCAAAATGTGCAATTTAAGCTCAACCTTGTTTAATTAATTAAGGAGGCCAGAAAGACCATTTTTCAGATGTATTACTTTATAAATGCTAATTTCCTAACAACTTTTCTGTGGATTTGGTTAAGCACTATAGGTCGAAAAAAAGTTTTAAAAGAGTACACCTTATTTTGACGGTGACCTTGAGACAATTTGAATTTTTTTTTTGGTTCCCCGAAAGAACCACCAAAATTGTAGTTTTTCTTTAAATTATGCATTGTATGTAAATCTAATCTGAGGAAATGAAGTACGTACTGCTAAAAAGGGCTCAACTATTACTAGATTTCACTTTTGATTTTCCTTCAAACAAAAAAACATTTCCAAGTTGTAGTATAAAGCTTGCTGAGCAGTTTAAAAAAATTAAAAAAAAAATAAATAAAGTCTTATACTTGAATTTGGAACAGCTATCACTTTTTTGTTTGAAAGACATATAAAGCAGTTTTTGGGCAAGAAGTAAACAAATCTTGAAGAAGTTTAACTTTAAAAGAATAAGAAATCTTGTTCAGGAGGGCAGTAAATCATGGAATCAAACTGGACTAATCTTATGCTTTACATTATGAATAATGAATTTTGACAGTTTTTCTGGGTGTGCAAAATAGATTTTTTTTTGTTTTTAGAGTTCTCTTGAGGTTATCTTGAAAATATGGGGTGCACTTTTCAAACGTACGTTTTTGTATGCAGTTCAACCCACTCTATTGAACACTCATTTTATAACACGTTAAAATTATAAACTTCTTTAAATCGAATGGTTTCTGGAATGCCTCTTAAACGAAGAATTGCACTAAATGATTATTTCCAGAATTCTGCCTTAAGGAAACGAAATTCATAATGAACTCTAATGAAAAATGACATTGAATGATGCAATCACAACTGTATACTACAGGTAAAACTATCTGTATGAATATCCTGTATTCATTTCTAAAAAAATCAAAAATAAACTGATTAACTATAAAGACTATGTCTAGAGAATGAAGAAACCTCTGATGAAGCAAAATGTATACAACTTGTAATAAGAATTTCAGTAAAATATTTCAAGCATACAATATTTAGTTGTGTTGTTTTTATACAAATAAGTTTATATATCAATTATATAATAAATGGCTTAATATTTTTTCAATATTTTTCAAAAACTGAACCTCTTATCAAGTGCCTGCGTGGGTGCTTAGCTCGACTTTTAAAGCATTTGACATGAATGATGTGAATGTTTGTCTGTCAAGGCGTTGACATTTTTTTATATTTCATATAATAAAGTAAACAATTTGTTGAATGCAATTATATTAGCCTGATTAAGAATGCTTCGAACCCATGTCTGCTGTGCATCGTTCTGATGACCTCGACCGAGTCAATGCCTCGCCATAAAGTCTTCTGACTCAAGCTACATCAAGTAAAATGCAAATAAAAACAATGTTATTGTTGTTATAAGTTGTTTGCTTGCATTTTGTGTGTGACAATGAATGAAAAAACGCAGACACATATACCCACACACATCCACATGCATGTTACAAACATGATGCCTCATTTCCTCTACCGCATTTGTCTAATGGAGTTTTTCTTTCTAAGGACATGTTCATTTTATTGGCAATTAGAATTTGAGTCTGGCTTTTTTCTTTTGACATTCTCTGGTTTTTCATGTCATTTTTTTGGTGTGACGCCAGTGGACATGGCTTAAATTTCAACACAGTCTTTTTTCTATATGGTTGTCATGACGTTGCATTAAAAATCTTACTCAAGTGTCAGTGTTTTTTTGTACATTTTGGAAGCTTGAGAGCGTACAAAAGTTCATTGTTTTTTCGGCAAAGGTCACTTCATTTATTTTTTAAGTCTTTAGTTTAAATAATTATTACTCGACATCAACATAATGTTTTTGTTTAAATTATTGTTTATAATTGAAATAATGTCACTCATACGCCATGAAGTCTCATATGTGGTTGGTATGTCAATTAACGGAAATGAGAGATTTTGTGGGTATTATGTGGTTTCTAGGAATAATACATCATTGCAGAATAGTACTTTCTTACATTGTTTCATGCTGCATAACTGTAGTTTATTGTAAATTAGTAGACAGGAGCGACTTCGTGGTAGCAGATAATAGATTTTTAAAAAATCAGCCCAATCATGAAACATTTTTTCCCGGGAGTTGTCAATGGGAGTTTCTGGTTTTAAGATAGCAGATAAAGATATTTCATTTTTTTTATTTTACGCTCATGAGTATTGGCGGTTGATGAACAAAATTGCATTAAAAATTTCCAAAAAGTATTTTAACTTTATCTTAAAAATGGAAACTACCATTTACAGCTCCCGGGAGAAAATGTTTCATGATTGGACTGATTGTGTAGCAGAGCTTCCTGCTTACACTCTTATATTAGATTTTTTTTTCCTTAAACTGGTTGTGGTTGTGATGAGTCTACAAATACTTACATTAAACATATTTTTAATGAATTTTATTAAATATTTTATTAGACAAAATAACGCTCTCCAAAACACATATAATTAATGTTACTCATACGCCACGACGAATATTTTTATTTGAAAAAATTTGGTATATATGATAAGGATTTAAATGAAAGTAGCTTAACTAGTTGAAATCAATAAAATAAAGCTGGGTTCTTTTAAGTCTTTGAACAGAATTAAAAATTTAATTAAAAAAGTCTTTAAATTTCTACTTTTTAATAGGAAATTCTTAGACTAAAAACGTTGTAGATCACAACGTTTTAAACCTTAAATTAGCACTTTAATTCTTAAATATTTTATGCCCTAATATTTTTTTCATTCATTAAAGCTGTTGCCAAAAGTTAGTGGACCATAGGCACGCATAACCACTGCTTAGTATACAACCTACAGAGTTACAAACGAATAGAAAAAACGCTTGCCAACAAGCCCAATTTTTGCTGAGAGCGTGTTAAGGCGAAAGCATAATAAAAGCAAGAGAAGGTTAGAGAATTAATTCCATAACGAATTCTTTCTACGTATATAACAGGAACTGCAAGTAATAAGCACAGACATCGACCAACTCAAGCTCAGCCGCTGAACCTGACACAGACACAGTCAGGCAGACACACCTAAGTCAGGATTTGCATAAAAGCTTGGCACACACAGTGAGAGTTTTTTCTCCACAAAAACAAAAAAAAAAAAAGAAAACAATTTAAAAAAAAAACATAAAGAACGCATCAAAATTTTTTTATTGTTGCGTTTTTTGTGCGAGTTATGCTATTTTTAAAAGCTGAATGTGCGCTGCTATGTAGCAACATAATCGCTTCAGACAGACAGTTAGACAGGCATACATATATAGTCATGCATAGTTAATGGGATTTTTTTTTGCTCTTCTTCACAGCTTCAACATTCTTTATTGTTTTTAAGTTTCTGTGCATTTTTTTTTTTTTTTTTTTTTTTTGTATTTCACTAGTTTTGTATCTGGGTTTTGCAGCCATTTCGGTCATAAATTAAATGCATTGAAATGCTTGTGATATATTTCTTTGGGGCGTTATCATAAGAAACTACAGTAAAAATAGTATAGAAATTTTTTTTTTGAACATTGTACGAATGTACCCAACTCTTATGACAAATGATTTTGACATTTACGTGACAGCTGTTAATGTAGTTAAGTAGTTCTGCATAAAATAAGCTAAAAAAAGCTAAATCATACATATGTTTATACATATGTAACGCATGTTATATAGCGTACATTTTCATTTGAAAGTTACGTATTTGAAATTCATATAAAATTTTTTACACAAAACCAGAATTAAGTACGCAGTAGAAAAACCTTAGAAATAAGTCACAGAAATGAAGCTTAAAATGAAATTTTATTAGAAAAAACTGCAAATTAAGATTAAAATTGAATTGGCAGGAAAAAGTCTATCGATGCATGCATTTATAAAGAGTTGATTGACGGGAAGAAGAAAAACAAAGAAAAAGCAGCTAGAAAAGAAACTTATTGACTGCGAACCAATGTGACAAGCAAGTTTGTAAGCAAAAATCATTGCAAACATGCAGTTTTTTTGTTGTTACTCCAAAATGCATTCAATACATGCACACAAACACATTCAAACGCACACACACACGCCGCAAACAAAACAAAACTTACATGAAAATATAAATATGCTATATCTATCCTTGTTACACGCTGTCAAGCTTTTTCAATCCTTTAGCTAGTTTTACTAAAAACTCATTCGTTTGAAACTAATCAGAAAAGAAGATTTTAACTGCAGACAAAAACTGATAAAGACACGTTTCCTTAAATTGAACGACAGATTGCAAACGAACATGTTGTTTTGGTGGGTTGACAAAAATGGGATGAGTGGGTGCAAAAGCAAGTCGAGGTAAAGAGTGAAAAAGCATGAGATGTCGAATGTCATTATGCAGTTATATACGTACGTATTCAGCACACGAACCAGACAGCACCAACAAACAAAAAAGAATGCAAAAAAAACACGTTATAAACCAAAAACAACCAACTGCAAAACTGTTATGAATGAATGTGCTTTATTGTCAAATATATGGTTGTATTTGTTACTCTGCTCTTGTTGTTCTAGTTTGTTGTTGCTGTTTTTAGGTCCTCCACTAGTGGCAGCTTGTTATTGAAGTGAGCTACCCCAGCAGTTCTGGCAACAAGAGGCAATACCAAGTGCCACTCAAATTACAAGAACAAAAAAAAAAAAAACACTAATAAAATTATGACAACAAAAAAAATTTCGAGCGTGGAACAACTTTGCAAAGCAACATTTTAATTTTCATTTCAATTTCATTTATTTTCGTTATATTTTTATGTGTTTAAAAAAAGTTTACAGTTGCATCAAAACAATTTTCGTAAACTTTTACAAAAAAAAAAAAAAAACAAAACACAAAGTCTTCATCGGTCAAAGACAGCAAAATATAAACTAATCTAAAATAATTGAGGTTTTAATTATTGCCACTTCAGTTGGGTGGCAAAATATGAAACATAAGAAGAAAAGTTGTAAATATAACATGGTAGATCATCATATCTAGATTTTTCCGAACATTGTCACATTATAATTTTCATACAAACTTCGCTCTAATATCCTAAATTCTGAAATAAAATTTTCCGTAAAGACCGTTAAAATAAAATCGGTGGAGGTGTTCTGATAGCTGTTCATAACTCGTTTGCGTCTGATGAATTAACAATTCTTGACTCCAGTGATCTGGAGTTAATGCTTAATTTTTGCTACGTCTATAGAAGCCCGAATCTAGGGAGGAAGCCCTAGAACTGGAACTGGACCCTAGAACTGGACTGGAACCCCTTTTAATAAACTGGACTCTCTTTCTCTCTGATTCGATTACGCACATTCTGGGATTGTTATCTGATAGCGAAATCGTTGTTACAGGCGATTTCAATGTCCACAATCCGGCTTGGCTATGTCATTCGGGACCCTTAACACCAGAAGGTCAATATGTTGAGCTTTTTGCTGAATCGAACCAATTGATTCAATTACATTCCATGAGTTATCCTGCAGAGCCAAAAAATCGTAGACCTTTTCTCACTTCGCACCATGAAAAATATGATGTGAGTGTCCATGAAAAGCACATCACCATGAAAAATATGATGTGAGTGTCAATGCACTTCTTGGAAATTTTGACTATTGTATTATCTCCGCTGCTTTTTCATACTCGAACCTTCGCACCTCTACGCCAAAAGCCCCGAAGAGGATTGCCTGGGTTGCGTTAAATAATTTTTATCGTAATTTCAATTGGAAATTATGTTTCGCTGATAGAAATGTAAATGCCGCGGCTGTAATGGTACAGGAAATTATTTTATTGGGTATGCAGTCTTTTATTTCCAATAAGATGAGAAGCGTTAAGCCAAAAGACCAGTCGTGGTTTAACGAGACTTACAGGGTTGCATT
Source organism: Tetanocera ferruginea (assembly GCA_958299015.1). Lineage (NCBI taxonomy): Eukaryota > Metazoa > Arthropoda > Insecta > Diptera > Sciomyzidae > Tetanocera > Tetanocera ferruginea. The sequence continues at coordinate 133,248,868 of OY282640.1, forward strand.
CAGGTCCAAAGACTGGAAGCCTTTCAAAATTGGCGTTCTAACAAAAATGCTGATACTTAAAGACTTTGCATCGAGGCTAGGAATCGCTGTAATGGAATTCTAGACCGCAAAAAGTTTCTTCACGAAATTCGCGGTTCTTCTCTGTCCCAAAGGGAGCAACAACTTTTGGTCATTCGTTAAGAGAGTAAAGAACCAGACATCAACGTCGATTCCAACTCTCTTAAAAGATGGTGAAATATTCACTGACTCGGCTCATAAGGCGAACCAAACTTCAAAATAAACAAAGCCTCTGGTCCTGATGGCATACCACCAATTGTGCTTAAAGTGTGTGCTTCTACTCTGGCTCGGCCTTTGCCGAGCCAGACCTCTCGACATCGCTTACAGGACAGGAGTATTTCCATCTTGTTGGAAGGTCGCAAATGTCCAGCCAGTACCTAAGAAGGGCGACGCCACGAACCCTGCAAACTACCGACCCATTGCGATATGTTCAATACTCTCACAATGGAGAGTGTAGTAAACTTCAACCTTATGAATTATCTGGAGCACAAAGAATTGCTCAGTGACCGTCAGTATGGTTTCCGAAGGGCCCGCATTACTGGTGACCTTATGGCGTTCCTCACTGAAAAATGCAACCAATGCGTTCACTTATTTGGTGAGAGCATGGTTGTTGTTCTAGATATTTAAAAGGCGTTTGATCGAGTGTGGCATAAAGCGCTCGTTTCGAAACGAGTCGCATTTGCTGTCGGTAACTTCGCTAGGTAGATCACGTGATTTCTTAGTGACAGATCGATCAGTGTCGTAGTCGACAGCACTTCGCCCAGGGAGCATGCCATGAATGTAAGAGTCCCGCAGGGTTCAGTCCTATCACCTACTTTGTTTTTGGTTTTTATCAACGACCTTCTGACTTTGACTCATAACCCAATCCACTCGTTTGCGGATGACAGCAGCATTTGTCATTCATATTTGTTCAAAAAACTCCCAAGCTCTTTGGAGATTGAGAGAAAGAGGCAAATTATATACGACGCACTCCTTAACGACTTGAGAAAAATCTCCGAGTGGGGTCTTGCTAAAAGAGTAGAGCTTAATGCAAGCAAGACCCAGTGTTGTTTGTTAAGACACAAACGAGTGGATTGCCCCTTAGCTCCCCTTAATATGAATGGTGTAGATTTTGTGGAATCAGCTGCTCTTGACGTTTTGGGCATATCGATCCAATCCGATGTTCGTTGGAATGATCATATATTTGATGAAATACTATACATCATATATTGAAGAAATACTTCACTTCAGCTGATCTTCGCGCTATCTATACCTCATATATTAGGCCGAAAATGGAGTACAATTCGCACATTTGGGCAGGGGCTTCAAGATATTATCTGGAGCTTCTGGATCGAATTCAACGTCGTGCGATATATCTGATAGGGGATGCACGTGTTTCATCCTCTCTCAATTCTCTTGGTCATCGACGCAATGTTGGATGCTTAAGCCTTTTATACAGGTACTAACATGGGAAGTGTTCGCGGGAGGTACACGTTCTGACTCCATCAGCTCGTGTATTTCCCAGGTCAACTCTAGCGGCACACTTGGCTCATCCCTATAATATTGCCTTGATGCCCAATAGAATTTCGCATTACAGAGAGAATTCGTTCTTCAGTCGCACAATAAAATTGTGGAATAATCTCCCTACGAACCTGTTCCCCGGCAGTTTTAATCTGCGTAAATTTAAAGCAAATGTTCACCGTCACAGCTCCAATTTTCCACCCTCCAATTAGCCTATAACCCATCTTCCGAATCAACACAATCTTTTCACATTAATATGGGACATCCCCTGAGCGTTGGTTCAAGCTAAAAAAAAATTACTTACATGTCGTAGTTAAAGTACAGTGAGGTACTTGAATGTTAATTATTAATTTTTTTAGACTCAAGTTTAAGTGATTTTTTTTGGACGACGCTGATTAAGAAAAGAAACCTTAAATCGTTCGATCAAGCTACGATTTTTTTGCTAACACCATTTCAGAAAGAAATAATCCGCATAGCGTTAGATTTCCAATAAAAATTCTGAGAATTGGTAGACAAAGAGAAATGAGAAATCTACAATTAAGTGAGGTGAATTTCTGTTTTGACACCTAGATGGTGTTAGTTTTGATTTTTTTGGATTTAAAACAAAGATATATACACTCAGAAAAAAAAAAACACATATCTGTTTCGGTAAAAAATTTCTCTATTTTCGATAATAGCAATTTTTTCTTTTTCAAATAAAATTTTCTTCAATTAGAATAAATTGTCACATTTTTGAAGAAATATTTCTTCAATTGCGGAAAAAGAAAATATTTCGGCAAATCCAGTGTCACTCACGTTTCAGTCATAGCAGTTAACATAAGGTTTTCTCCATCAAATTCAAAAGCTTTTCATATAAAATTATATGGGTTCAATACGTTTAAGGCTCACTATTATAAGTTCATGCAAAAAGTTTCATATATATTTACACATTTCGAAAAAACTCTCTTTAAATGGTGTGTCACTCACGTTTTCGTATGATTTTCATTTTTCGAGTTCTTCTAACAAATTGCTTAAAATCTGCGAATTGTTTGAGTTTCTATAAGAAATAAAGTAATTTTCCGTAACGAAATTGAGTAGATATTTTAACTGCAGGAAAAAATGTATTTTTTTCTCAGAATTTTAAGATTTTTTCATATACTGATTTTGTCACTCACGTTGCACGTGGATGTCACTCACGTTTCAAATCAATTTTAATTGTCCTTTTTTTTGCATCGTGGTTAATCTGGTGAACTTTATTAAGCATATTTTATAAAAAATTTTTGAAGTGAAACTTCTTTGGCGGCGAGCGAAATTTCAAGGTCCTTTTTCGTGACGCTAGGCTAACGTTTTCAATTCATATGAAAATTAAAAAAAAACTATTGCCGCTGCCGAGAATTGAACTCCGAACTTCGTTGCTTATGAGCCGGAATCTATACGATTACGCAGCCACGTAGGCACATTATAAATAGCCAAACAAAATGTAATTAAAACTGAACGCGTAACATACTGAAAATAACATAATTAACATTAACATTACAGTATTAACATAACTGTAACATTCATTTTCATCCTACAAGTATGCACGGAAAAAAAAATAGAAAAATAGCTAAAACAGCAACAGAACGCGTTCGTGAATACAGAGAGCGAATTAGAGCTCTTAAGAATGCAGCCGCATCTGGGTCTGCAACTAATGATGAAGGTAAGGTGATTGCAACATCGGCTGAGTTCCAAAATGCATTTTTACCAAACATCAGTGTATTTTGGTGAATCTACAAAGAACCAACTGAACTAAAACAAGTACCGAAAATAACTGTTATTTTACAATTTTCAAATGAAAAAAAATTATCGAAAGACTTTTTCAAATATACCATTATGTTACAAATGTCCTCAGCCTCACGAATATTAAGTCGCTTTTAAATTTGAAACTGATGCTTTAAAAGTTAATTTCTTGCCTAGTATCACGGTTAAAAATTTTGGACTGGTTTTTAATCCAAACTTTGGTTTAAAGGAATTTTTATTTATTTTTATTTATTATAATGTTACAACTTAGGACATTAAGATGAACTAATTTGTTTTTTATCCAAAAAAGTTTAAGTTTAAGACTATTTTTGGACTACAAATTTACATTAAGGTAGTATTTTTAGGAAAAATTATTTTTGTTACCTAAGATTGAAAACTACTACTGCTACGAAATTTACGCTAAATATAACAGTTAATGTTGTTAAAGCATCCGAAGTTTATTTTTTAATTAAATGAAACAAATTGTTTCTTAAAATCTGAAAAAAATATTATTATATTCATTATTACATTGAGCAGTGTTTCATAATACATAATAAGGGTATTCATGCAAAGCGGCAAACTTGTATTTTGGGCAATTAGTTATTTTTATCAGTCGATTGTGCATTTGGAGAGATATGTCAGCTGTTAACTTGTTAACAGTCAACTTTCAGCATACATATAAACAGCTGATTGCTGGTTTGTGATATATCTGGTTTGTGTAAACGGTTCTCCATACATTTCATTTTTAATATGGTTAATATGGTTTTAATTCGGTTTATATCATTTATAAGGGCATTGCCCATTTGCATGAATACCCTTAATGTATATATAGTGAAGTTTATGGCAATATAATAATATGTTCACATGAAGGCCTTTTGGCTGAAAAGCCAACGAAAAGCAGCTCTTTTTAATTAACAGTTCTTCTATGGCGAAAAGCTGAATATTATGTAGCTTTTCAGCTGAAAAGCCATTGGCACGGACGCGACATTCGCACGGTTTTACTAGAAAAACAAGAAAGAAACAAAAAGAACCAATATGTATTTTAAGAGTTCTAACGCGATGAAAGAGTGCTCCATTTTATAAAATATAAAATATTGGCAAGATTTAGTACAAATTAGTTCAAAGTACGCGACATAAAAAAATAAGTTTTTTTTAGCTCTTATAGAAATATGCAAAATTTAGCATAAATTAAGTTTGAGAACTTTTTTTAATATATATATACATATATATATACATGGAGGTCAAAGGATAACTTTTCTTCGTAGACTTATGAAATATGAGAATTATCTCTTACCTTTTTTTCTCACGAGTTCTCACCTTTGTGGATTAAAAAGTAATCCTTTTATATTTTAAACTTTTTTGGACTAAAATCTAATCCTTTTTGGATTATAATATTTTATACTTTCTGCGGATTAAAAATTATTTCTTTTTGGATTGGAAAATTTAAAACTTTTCATTGGATTAAAAAGTAATCTTTTGTTGGTCGTGTCCTATATGTAATCCAAAAAAGATTAAAATTTAGCCCAAGATTTTTGACCGTGTATATTTCGAGGAAAAATAAAGGTTACTTTTGACTTTTATTTGATCGGTCAAAAATAGCAGTTATTTTGTGACTTTAATTTTTTCGGTCAAAAATATCAATCAATTTGTGTTTTCTTAAAGGCCGCTTGACAGATTGAACTGTTGACACCATGTGTAAAATGTATCACAGATGAGATGAAAATAATAATATCAAAATTTTTTATCGGTAAAATGACATGAACAAATATAAATTACCTGATATTTTTGACCGAAAAATAAACGGCAGAAAATAACTGTTATTTTTGCCCAAAAAAACTTAAGGCACATAAAACTGTTATTTTTGTCGAAAAAAGTAAAAATTAAGAGATAAAAGTTAATATGTGACACTTTCGACAAAAAACCATATTCGGTACGGTCCCTGGATGCAAATATTGAATCAACAAATTATAATTCCATTTCGTATTGATTGAATTTCTTTTCAGATACTTTCTCTCTCTATTTCACACTAAAATCTCTCTTATTTCTTACTGTTAAAGAAGTTTTACTTCTGCCACGTGTACGTTGCTACACGCGAGTTTTTTTTTCTTTATATTAAGGACATTTGTATACAAAAAATAAAAAAATTTGTATGGAAAGAATAATGTAAAGCATAATATAGTTACAAAAGTAATTCATAATATAAAAACAACACAAAAACTATTTCAGAAATATATTAGAAAATTCAATAAAAATAGATTTGGAAAAATAATTACCGTAATTTTCAACACATTTGAAAGAAAATAAAACAAAAATTTAGAAAAACAAAAAAAATTTGAAAACCGTTAAAATTTGACTGAGTTGTTTGCTCGGAAAGTGGAACTTTTGATTTTGAAACTGCATTTTTCGGAAAATTGACATTTGAGGAATGCATAAAAGATACTTTTGGTTAAAAATTTTTAGTTTTGAAAATTCGAGTAATTCACAAGCTCTTCTAAAACTTAATTTCAAATCGATTAAATAGCGGATTTTTGTACAAAAATTTTATTTCTGTTTTAAATGGTTGGGAACCCCCTGAAGCGAAATCACAATTTTTAAAGTAGTTTGCACATCTACAGTCTAAACCTGATTTAATGATATGATATCTGAATCGATAAAATCAGTCCATTGGTCTGGGAGTAGTTGAAGTCACAAAAAAACCTTAGCCTATTAATTATATAGATACGGAGGATGATTAAAACAGATTCGTGGCTATATCTTTTAATTGGTTGTAGCTATAATGAAATTTTCTTCAAAAATATTGTTTTTGAACCTTGTTGAAGATTTTAAAAATATAATAACAACATTTTAAAAAAAAAATTTTCGAGCAAAATATAATAGTGCCTTGTTTTTTCGATGACGCATAGTATTTATTAATTGTTTTGTCATACTAAAACAATTTCGCCTTAAAAAAACTGTATACAATAAAAGAAAATCAAAAATGCAAATTTTAATTTTTTTTATGTTTACAACAAAAACAATTTTTATTTCATTTTTTGAGAAAACATTAAATTTAATGGACTCTTTTTAAAAGCAATGGTTAAAATATAAATGATAAAGTAACGGTAAAAACCTTGTTACTTTTTTAAGTCAATTAGTTTAAATTAAATACAAAAAAGAAATAAATGAAATTTTTTAAAAAGTGGCAGAGATATTCGCTTCCAAATAAAGATCTTTAAATTTCAGAGAGTTTTTCTCTGTCTTGGCGTTTGATAAAAATACACGTTAAGCAACTAAAGAAAATATTAAGAAAATTCATTAAAAATACATTTGGCAAGAAAATTACCGTAATTGCCAACACATTTCAAAGAAAATTAAACAAAAATTTAGAAAAACAAAAAAAATTTGAAAACTGTTAAAATTTGACTGACTTGTTTGCTCGGAAAGTGGAATTTTTGATTTTTGAACTGCATTTTTCGGACAATTGACATTTGAGGAATGCATAAAAGATAATTTTGGTTAAAAATTTTTAGTTTTGAAAATTCGACTAATTCACAAGCTCTTCTAAAACTTAATTTCAAATCGATTAAATAGCGGATTTTTGTACAAAAATTTTAATTCTGTTTTAAAAGGTTGGGAACCCCCTGAAGCGAAATCACAATTTTTAATTTTAAATTCGATCAATTCATAAGCTCTTCTCAAACTAAATTTCAATGCATAAAAGATACTTTTGGTTAAAAATTTTTAGTTTTGAAAATTCGACTAATTCACAAGCTCTTCTAAAACTTAATTTCAAATCGATTAAATAGCGGATTTTTGTACAAAAATTTTAATTCTGTTTTAAAAGGTTGGGAACCCCCTGAAGCGAAATCACAATTTTTAAAAGTGGTTTGCACATCTACAGCCTTAACCTGATTTAATGACATCTGAATCGATAAAATCGGTCCATTGGTCTGGGAGGAGTTGAAGTCACAAAAAAAAAACCTTAGCCAATTAATTATATAGATTATAAAGAAATTTTATTTTATAGCTGATTTATAGCTGAGATACAACGCGTTCTAAGCAAATTTATTATATATCTCTGTGAACAAACCGACATTTAGAATATTAATTTGAACAAACCGACAAAAGTTATCAATTTTTAAATCCTAAAAAAACGAATTTAATTTTGAAAACTAATTCTGTGAAAAATATCGCGAAATAATAGATCGAATTGTCATTGAACTAATTGGCAATCCTCTACTTGCAGAGTAGAAGAAGACTTTTAAATTTCCAAACTGTACTATGGTTATGCATTAAAACTTCAAATTTCCCTAAAAATTAAATTTAATTTTAATTCAATAAAAGAAAAATTAAATAAAAGTTGAAATTCAATTTTCACTTAATGAAGAGAAAAAGTGTCCTGAATTCTGCCATTCTTCTTTTTTGTTTGATTTTGATAATAAAAATGAATTTTTATACTTCTTTTGTTGACACCATTTAAATTACTTATTCGCCTATTTTTCTTGTTGCTTTGCTCTGCTGTTCGCTTCAGCATGACCTACAAATTGTTTCTCTTTGTTTTCTCTCGCTCAAGTGGCACAAAGTTTTAAAATAATTTGCAAAGTGTAGCCAACCACTTGTAGCTTTGGCTGCTTGTTTGCTGGCTGTTGTTGTCGAGTGCTTTCGTTATTGTTAATTTGTTACCTCTTAAATTATTTTGTTTGCATTCGCTATTTTTTTCTTTTGCATAAATTGTTAAATACAATAACTTGGTGTTTTTTTCTTCTCTTCTTAGCACAATTAATTGGATTTTTTCATTAAAAATAAAGCTGTGAAGATTTTTAACTGGCGTTCTTATAAAACACAAATGTAATAAATCTTAACTTATTATGTGGATGTTTTGTTTTTTTACTGAATTTTTTTGTAAAAGCGAGTTTAAAGAAAATTGTTGTAACATAAAATGTTTTCATGCCGTGAGTTGAAGAGTGCTAAGGGGGAATATATTTTTTTATATTATATATTTTTAATAATACAGGAGAGACTAATCAGACGAATTAAACACACACACATAAACAAGTTAACGAAGCTTAAAGAAGAACAAAGAAAAAGATTAAACATCGATTTAAAGACGGAGTGGTTTGTAAACAAAACAGATGTTGACATACCAACAAATATACAGTGGCTGCTCGCATTGGGACCAAAGCATGCGTTACCAACAACAATTAAAAAATTTCCACTATTTAAGTGCATCGCGGAGGCAGAGGATGTTGTACAGACCATCAGCAACAAAGAGGAACAAGAAATAGCGAGAAATAAACTAACAAATCTTATTGACAACCACGTAAGGAAAATACGAATAAACGAAAGAGATCGTTTTATACTTGACACAGTGGACAAAACAAAGCGATTTTTACATAAAAACAAAAATGTATTAATTGTGAACGAAGACAAAGGAAAAGTTTCGGTAGCTTTAAATAAATCAGACTATGGAATGAAAATGCGACAGATTTTTACGAGACACATCGACATATAAAATATTAAAAAGAGATCCCACTTCGACACTTCAAAAAAAAAAACAATGATTTGTGGAAAAATTAATAAAAAATAATATAATATCCAATAGCAAGCAAAATAAATTATTGACGAAAACTTCTACAGCACCGAGGATATATGGACTTCTTAAAATACACAAAGACAACATGCCACTCAGACCGATTTGTTCATCGATAAACTCGCCAGCATATGAACTTTGCAAATATATATCTAACGTCTTAAAAAACTTGACGAAAGACTCTAAATATAATGTTAAAGACGCGGTGGAATTTAAATATCGAATAAATGACAAACATATATATGATGACGAAATAATAATAACTTTTGATGTGGTTGCGTTATTTCCTAGCATTCCAGTAGACTTCGCAATCAGCGTAATTGAAAAGAAATGGGACATAATTAAAAACTTCATCAAAATAACAAAAGGACTATTTATGGACATCTTAAAATTCTCTATCAAGTACAATAGGTATTTTAAATATGACGATAAAGTTTACGGACAATTAAGAAGCATGCCAATAAGGTCATGGAAGAGCTTTTGGACACCTGTATTGAACTACTAGACGAAAAGCCAAGATTGATGACAAAATATGTAGATAACTTATTTGGAATTATTAAAGTGGACAAAATTGATGAGACATTGAATGTTTTAAACAAACTTCATAAGAATATACAATTTACGAAGGACGAAGAGAAAAAGGAAAACTACCTAGACACGCTAGTAATTAAAAGGAACAACAAATTAAAAATTGACTGGTATCATAAACCTACAGCCTCAAGCCGTCTCATAAATTATAGTTCGAAACATCCTAAAAGAACGATAATCAACACTGCGAACAATTTCATTAGAAAAGTATTGACCATTAGCGACAAAGAATTCCATTATGACAACATTGGGAAAATAATTAAGATCTTTAGTAAAAATGGATTCCCCAAAAAAACGACGATGGACTTTATTAAAAAACAACAACAAAAAACTAACATGACACGCACGGCAGAACCACCCAAGATTTGTAAATCAATGACGTATATACCTGGACTGTCGGAAAGACTTATTGGATCTAATTGATATGATAAGAGAAAATACAATACAGCATCTCGCATAGATAATAATCTTGGACAATTATACAGCAAAACAAAGAGTAAAATTGACAAAAATGACAAATCAAATCTAATATACAAAATAACATGCAAAGGAGACAGCGCAGGAACATGCAACAAAGTTTATGTGGGCACTACAAGACGAAATTACGGACAAGAATATCTTCGCACAAATCAGAACACAAATCACGCACGAAACCATTGGAGCAAAAACAGCATTGGCGGCCCACTGTGCAACACTTAACCACTGTCCAGAGTTCGACAATGTAAAAATTCTACAACAAGAGACGAATTATGCAAGACGATAAATGTTAGAAATGCTGCACATAATAAACATACCACCAAAACAAAGAATTATTTTCAAAAAAGACACAGAAAGATGCGCTCAAAGCTACCGACACCTTCACTGAGAAATAAACACATACCTTGCTCCGGTAAAAAATTTCTCTATTTTTGATAATAGCAATTTTCTCTATTTCAAATAAAATTTTCTTCAATTAGAATAAATTTTCACATATTCGAAGAAATATTTCTTTACTTCTAGGAAATGGAAATATTTCAATGTCTCTAATAATGATAAGTATTTTTCTCGCACAAAAAATTTCTCATTTATAGAGAAATCTTATTGAAAATGAAAAACTTTTCTTATATTTTGATAAAAAATTCACTATGAGAAGTATTTTCTTCAATAAAAACAAATATTTTCTCAAAAAAAAAAGTGTTTTTCTCTAAAAACGATATATTTTTCTATTTCATGGAAAAATGATAAAAAATTTTTAGAGAATTTTAAGTATTGCAATTAGAGAATAGCATTCTCTGGAGCAAAGTCTTTACCATTTTTCTCTAAATATAATGCCTTTTTTATCATATTCCGAGACACTTTTTTCTGAGTGTAATAACAAAACCAACGACAAAATAAAATACCAGTAATCGTTTATGTTCCTGTGATGTCTACCAGCATTATATTTTTATTGTTAAACTTTATGTTTAATGTTTTAATATGTTAGTTAAAATATTCGTGTTTTCTATATTGTTGTAAAAATGTGTAATTGTAAATTCTTTGTAAAAACAGAACAGTGTCCCTGATGATGAACTCCGGCAGAGTTAAAAAAATTGGACAAAATAATAAAAAATTTTTATTATAAACAAATTAGTTTGTTTTAATATAAAATAATGACCGGACCTTAAGCCCAAAAAATTAAAAACAAATCAACATATTTTTTTTATAATTTTGTATTTTAGTAAATATTCTTAAGATTCTAAGAAAAAACTTTCAAATTCCTACGGGTTCAAAAATTACAGCGCTCAGGATTAGTGAGAGCGCATTTTTAATTTTTGCGCTTTTTTTTCTTTATTCACAAACTTTGAATGCGTTTATCTCGAAAGCATGTTTTTTGTAATGGTTGCGGCACTAGCGGGTTCATTTTTTGACGAAAATTTAGTATTTGAAGTGAAACTTCTTTAGCGGCGAATAAAATTTCAAGGTCCCTTATTCGTGACGCTAGGCTAACGTTTTCAATTCATATGAAAATTAAAAAAAAATTATTGCCGCTGCCGAGAATTGAACCCCGAACATCGTTGCTGAAGAGACGGAATCTATACCCTAACGCCACGTAGGCGCATACCAAAAACGAAACAAAATGTAATTAAAACTGAACGCGTAACATACTGAAAATAACATAATTAACATTTACATTACAGTATTAACATAACCGTAACATTAATTTTCATCCTACAAGTATGCACAGAAAAAAAAAAATAGAAAAATAGCTAAAACAGGAGCAGAACGCGTTCGTGAATATGGAGAGCGAATTAGAGCTCTTAAGAATGCAGCCGCATCTGGGTCTGCAACTAATGATGAAGGTAAGGTGATTGCAACATCGGCTGAGTTTCAAAATGCATTTTTACGAAACATCAGTGTATTTTGGTGAATCTACAAAGAACCAACTGAACTAAAACAAGGAACGAAATTAACAGTTATTTTACAATTTTCATATGAAAAAATTTGTTGAAAGACTTTTCTAAATATACCATTATGTTGCATATGTCCTCAGCCTCATGAATATTAAGTTTCTTTTAAATTTAAGACTGATTCTTTAAAAGTTAAAATTTAAGTGTTATTTTTTGCCTTGTATTTTTCGAGGAAAAATAAAGGCTCTTTTGTCTTTTATTTTCTCTGTAATTTTTTCGGTCAAAATTATGAAGCAATTTGTGTTTTTTTTAAAGGCCGCTTGACAGATTGAACTGTTGACACCATGTGTAAAATGTCTCACCGATGAGATGAAAATAATGGTATCAACATTTTTTTAGTTGGTAAAATGACTTGAACAAATATAAACTACCTGATATTTTTGACCGAAAAAATAAACGGCAGAAAATAACTGTTATTTTCGACCGATAAAATAAAAGTCAAAAGTAACTGTTATTTTTGCCCAAAAAACTATAAGGCTCAAAATAACTTTTATTTTTTGTCGAAAAAAAAAAAACAAAGAGATAAAAGTTAATATGTGACACTTTTGATAAAAACCATAGCCGAGACGGCCCCTGGATGCAAATATTGAATCAACTGATTATTATTCCATTTCGTATTGATTGAATTTATTTTCAGATACTTTCTCTCTCTGTTTCACACTAAAATCTCTCTTATTTCTTACTGTTAAAAAAGTTTCACTTCTGCCATGTGTACGTTACCTGCAAAAAAATGGACCAGATTTAGAATAGTTCTGTACTAGTTTCAAAAAGGACTAGTACTGGTCCCAATTCAATACCCTTTTGCATTGAACGAACTGACGCTTTTTACGGGTTGATGTCATAGGAAACGACAATTGTCCCCATAAACATTCGTTTTTCTCTATATCTGAACTAGTTCCATTATGAAGAGTTCTAATCTGGTCCGTTTTGAGACAGTCCAAAAGTGGTATTTTGTAAGCCCTTTTATTCGCCTTATTGGGAAAATGGGTATGTACAATATAACTAATTAAATTTTTGTATATTGTCCGACCTGTGTATTTACCATTTACCACTTTACCATTTTCATCGAAAATGTTCGCAAAAATTAAAAGAAGTTCCGAATCTAATAAAAAAAACGAGCCACAACACGTTTTGAGCGTATCTGTTTTCTCATTTTTTGTTGTCTGCTGACAAGAAAAACTATGAATATAAAAATAAATTCAAACTGTACTATTCTGAGCGTCTTTTGTACTAGTTCGCAACTAACTCCAATTTCACTACAAATAAACTAGTTGGTTTTTCCAATTGTCTCCAAAATAACTGCTGGCTTGCTACACGCGAGTTTTTTTTTTTTGTATTTTTTTAAACTTGATTCTCTATCGTATGACAAGAGCTTTTTTTAAAATTTTTTTCGAGTTTTTATGAATTTTTAAAGTCAATATTTTTTTCGAAAAAACACACTTTCAAATTTGGAACATCACCGAAAATTAAAAAAAAATTGAAAAGGCACCTGTCATACGATAACCAATTTTGTAAAGATTTAAAATAGTAATTTTTTTCCAGATCGGACAATTTTTGCGACTCCCAGCGCTGCAACCACGATGCCCCGTTTTTTTCTCTGCCGCCAGTTTGGAGCTCTATAAAACCATGTTGGAGTGAAAAATATATTTTTTGAATATTTTTTTTTTAACTTGTTCAATTTTCTATTCTAATTTTGAAAAAGCGTTTGTTTTTGACTGAGTTATGAATTTTTAAAAAAAGGTCTGTTTTCTCTGCCGCGAATGTTATGTCCCACCTTAAGAGTTTAGGTTATGTAGCAGTTGTAAAGTGAGTTTTCTTATCAATCTTTTTTTCAAATATATTTGTGGGCACCTTAAGGCAGCCTTAAGGCAATTACTAAACACAAGCTGATATACCCGGAGTTACTCGGGATTTTATTTGTTTATAAATCTTATACTTAGATTTCATTTGAATTTTCTTTTAAAATAGAGTAGTTAGATTTAATATAATGGTTTATAAGATTAGCATGAAAACAGTGATATTTGCTGTTCATGGCAAAGTCTTTGAAGTAGTTTTACCAGTTCGAGGAAATTGACTTTATTTTAGGAATTTTATTCAGTTTTTAAGCTTAAAGGGAAACAGGATAAAATTTTAATTAGTAAAAAATAAATATAAAAAAAAGTTATCAAAAGAATAAAAAACTAAACTTTTTATGATACGTGAAAAAAAAAATGTTTGCTTAAGCTGTTTAAACTGTACCAAGTTCCCGGTTTTGTACATATTATGTTTATTTCCTTCAATATTAATACCAAATAAACTAGTTTTAAAAACTATTTATTTATAAGTAAATAAAGTTATCCAACCAGTCGTTAAGATTTGCTTACTGGTGAAACAAACAAACAAACAAACAAACAAACAAATAAGCAAACAAACAGTAAATGAGTTTCGTTAAAAGCTATAGATTCGAATATTTATATATGATACATACATACAGACTTTAGTTATTTTGAATAACGGAAACGATTACAATTTTGAGCGCTTTGCAAATTTCTGTACGCGCCAAAGGCGAATGAAATATTCAAACTTTATGCACTCACACATTTACGCGCACACTCTGGATGATAAAAACACACATAGATTCACATAATTAAAAACGTTTTAGAATTCAACTAATTTTAAATCGAAAAATACTTAAATGCCAATAAATAAACATAGCTTAATACTACGGATATCCGCACATCTATGACAGCACACACACACATCTACTCATACGCTATGGCATGCATATACATATGTACAATTTTGATCGTATTCATTTTAAGTAATTTATTGGTTTATAATATCCGTTTCCGCTTTACAGCCATATTATAGCATTATTCCATTTTTAGGTTGGAACATAAGCTGACAATGCCATACAAACACTCAAATACACACACTCACATACATACACACCAGCTTATATACTCACAAGTATTTAAATAAGCAAAAAAACTCAACACATTAAAACCAGCAACAATAACCAATAATACAGTTACAATAACAACAGCTTTAACTACAGCCACAACTACTACAGCAATTGTTGCTTTGTGTAGCAAACTGTTGCCATACGTTCTTAAATATATGGTTTGTTTACGTTAAGCCCCTCTGTTGATTTTTTCGCTGTTATTTGTTTAATTAAAAAATATGTTGCTTACTTTCAGGCGTTTATCTTTTGCATGTGAATGCGTGCTCTGTTTTTTTATGGTTTGTATATAAAAGTTAAATAGCAAATATCCGCGGCTTCTCTCCAATAAAGACTGTCCCACAAATAACTGTCGTTTTTTTTTTTTTTTTGTAAAAAAACCCATGATGTTTTTTTAAAAATTCTTTGAGTTTATTATTTATCAAGTGAACATTACAAAATACAAAGTATGCACTTTTTGATAAAAGTCCTACATTTGGTTTTTTACCGACCATTTGTTGACCTTAGTGTATGCCCGACGCCATTTACGTCGAAATATTTCGATGTTTTTCGCAGTTTGTTTGCTCTTCTTAAGATTTCTTTTCATTAAAGCCCAATATCTTTCCATTGGTCGAAGGATATTATAAGGAATTCGGAGGATTGGCTTCTCTTGGTACCACATTGACATTGACATGGCTTTGTACCAATCCATCGTTCTCTGGGCGTAGTGACATGTTGCTAGGTCAGGCCAAAATTGTACTGAACTTTGGTGCTGACGTAAAAAAAGACACCAAACGCCGCTCCAGACACTCTCTGATGTAAATTTCGATGTTGATTGTGCGATCTGTCACAAATTCCTTACTTCGAAGGCCACATTTGCAAATGGCCTGCCACACCATGTATTTCTTTGGAAATTTGGTATGTTTTTCGGTGATAAATTTAGAGGATGCTCCACCCCTTCTTACCGCAGTATAATATCCGTGTCCAGATAACTGCTTGAAATACGCTTTGCAGTACGTTCCATCGTCCATGATCACGCAATCAAATTTGGACACATAATCGCGATACAGTTTTCAAGCCCTTCTCTTGGCTTCGGCGTCCTTTTCTTCTGACCTTATTTACTTACTTAGATGGCTCTTACAACCGTTGGTCGGTTTTGGCCTCGTCTAAGAATTTGGTCCAGCCTCTTTTATCGTGCGCTTGGTGGCTCCAGTTGGAAATTTCAAGCGTTGTCAGGTTATCCAATGCCTGGTTTTTCCAACGGAGATGCGGTCTACCTCGTCTGCGTTGGCCACCGCTGGGTACCGAATCCAATAATTTTTTTGCTGGAGCTTCGTCGTTCATTCTCTCGACATGAGCTAGCCAGCGAAGCAGCTCTTTTTTAATACGCTTGACTATATCGATGTCATTGAAGCAGATTGGACCATAGATCTTGTGAAGGATTTTTCTCTCGAACGCTCCCAAAGTCCTTTCATCCAGGTTTTTGATGCGTATAGTAGGACGGGCATGATTATTGCCTTATATAGCGTCAGTTTTGTTCGTCGAGAGAGAACTCTGCTTCTCCATTGCCTACTGAGCCCAAAGTAACAGCTGTTGGCAAGAGTTATCCTTCGTTTAATCTCAATACTGATATCGTTGGAGGAGTTAATGCTGGATCCCAGGTAAACAAAGTCCTTCACTACCTCAAAGGAGGTGTTGTCGACAGTGACGTGGTTTCTAAGACGCTAGGACTGTTTGTTTGTTAACACAAGATATTTCGTTTTATCTGCGTTCACTGCAAGACCCATTCGACTCGACTTTTTTTCTAGCCTGGAGAATGCTGCACTGACTTCGCTCGTATTTTGCCAATTATGTCAATATCATCAGCATACGCCAGCAGCATAACACTCTTATAGAAAATTGTGCCGCTGCGTCTCTGGCCAGCAGCTTGTGTGATCTTCTCCAAAACTATATTAAAGGAGTCGCACGACAAGGAATCACATTGTCTGAAACCTCGCTTGGTATCGAACGGAAGGGAGAGGTCCTTCTCGATTTTCACTGCACTGCTGGTGTTGTTCAGTGTCATCATGCAAAGATGTATTAGCTTCGCAGGAATACCAAATTCAGACATGATGGTATATAGGTGACTCCTTATTGAACTGTCGAAGGCGGCTTTGAAATCGACAAAAAGATGGTGTGAGTCGATTTGTTTTTCGAGGGTCTTTTCCAAGATTTGTAGGAGCGTAAAGATCTGGTTAATGGTGGACTTTCCAGGTCTAAAGCCACACTGATAAGGTCCAATCAGTTGGTTAACGATGGGCTTCAGTCTTTCATACAGTTCACTCAACAGGACCTTATATGCTATACTAAGAAGGATAATCCCATGGTAGTTGGCGCAAATGGTAAGATCGCCTTTCTTGTGGATTGGGCAGAGCACACTGAGGTTCCTATCATCTGGAATGCATTCTTCCGACCATATTCTGCATAGAAGCCTGTGAATGCATTTAAACAGAGCTTCGCCACCGGTCTTAAACAGCTCAGCCGGTAGGCCATCCGCTCCTGCGGCTTTGTTATTTTTAAGCCGAGCTATAGCTGTTAAGACTTCGTTATGGTCGGGCAGCGGAACTTCAACGCTGTCATCCATAATTTGGGTTTCCGGGATATCATCTCCACTGGCGGGATTGTAGTCAGCGTCGCCATTTAAAAGACTAGAGAAGTGTTTCCTTCATAACACAAGTGTACTCTGGATATCTGTCACTAGATTCCCATTCTCGTCCTTGCAGGAAGAGGCTCCGGTCTTAAAACCATCAGCCAGGCGTCTTATTTTTTCGAAAAATTTTCGAGTCTCATTCCTGTCGCCATGCATCTCAATTTTCTCGCACTCACGCATTTCCGCCTCTCGTTTTTTCGTCTGTAAATGCGTCTCTCTTCCTTCTTCTTTTCTCGGTATCGCTCCATAACAGCACGCGTTACAACCGACTGCAGGGTGGCTTTGTAGGCAGTGTCCTTCTCTGTAGTGTCATCACGACAGTAGTCGTTTGCGGTAGTCGTCATCAGATTTGGGGACCATTCTTTCATTTATTTTTTTACTTTTTATTGAAATCTTTTTTTATGTGGTGGGCTTCAAACCCAACGCATAACCTTTGCTTGATGGCCAAAGGGAAAGCTCGCCGCTCAAATTAGCCGCCAATGTTTATCGGGCGATAGTTTTTGACATTTCCAGGAGACACCACGCGGAGGTTTTGAGTCGACTTGAGACGATTTCGACATGGATGTTAAGTTGTTAAGTTGAGGCAGTCAGACACGTTGCCATGTGAAGATCTCCCCTTGTCTCCCCCTTGTCTTCTGACCCATCAGGTACTTTTTGTACTTTATAGCTCCTTAGGTTGTACAATTTTTTAATCCATTCAACACTTGACTTCGATGTTCCCGTTTTTGCAGCCATATCACGAACCGAAGTGCCTGGATTCTGAGTAAACAGCCGCTTAACGTTCTGGGCCGCCGCTTGGAACGCTGGACCACTTTTTCTCCCTGCACCTGGCGTTTTTGATAAAGTGGTAAGCTGTTTGTATCATTTTATGGTTCTTTCGACAGTTTTTATGCACACGCCAACTTCCTTAGTGATCTTTTTTACGTGGTGTTTGGATTTTCCAGGTACTTGCAAATAATTGCTTTCCGTTTTTCTTCTTGTTGAGACGACATCTTTTCAGTAGCTCTTTTATTTTACTAATGAGTATTTATTTTTTAATCTGCAATATTCATACTTTATTAAGGTACCAAATATGTTGCTATAGAGGCAACACTTTTTTATAAATAACCTAAAAACAAAACGACAGTCTTCTGGGACAGTCTTTACTAATATTCGAGGAGACTGAGACCAATACATCCATTATAGGTCTGGATAAATCTGGAGCGGCTGAAGATACTCCAGCTAAACCTCCACAATTTGCTTATCTGGAGCTCGATTCAGAGAATATTGTATTCTAATCAAGGTAGATTGTGGATGTAGTTCTTATCCCTGGGTAAAGAACCCTGGGTAAATGGTGGCATAGTCTGTGTATAGAGGATGCATGAATATAGGTAACAAGTTAGTAAGCAGTAGTGTTAGTATGTCTAGAACTGGTTGGTTGCAGTCTACTTCTCACTCGATAAGAAATCTTTCATAAGCTTCGTGCCCTATTTTCAACTTTTTTGTAGCCCCCTCCCCCTCCGTTACTCTTCGTAGTACATTACAAAACCCCTTCCCTCCCACTATAAAGTAACGTAGTATATGAAATAAAAGATGAATTTAATTAAAAAATATTTAAAAACATATTTAATAAAAGTATAATCTTGGCTAGCTCTTAGCATATGTGCTATCGTGGCTGGATAAATTTACGCAATATTTTTAAAAATTAGTTATTTCCATCAATAAAAACTTCTTCTATCCAAGAGCCGATGCTCTCAATCAGTGGAATTGAAGAAGTTGGAAAGTTTGGAGATTCTTTCAAACATAATTCTTCAAGGGATATCATTTCGATCCATTCAGGTGTATCTTCATTTCTTATGCAAACAAATTCATCTGGTCTTAGAGAGAGTATCCGTTAAGGTTACACCCGTGGAGCACCAAGCTCAGTGTTTTTGTGAATATGCTTCCTTAAAATTGTTTCATTTAAAGATTACTTTTTATTCCGATTTCTTTTAAATAAAATAAAACTCACTTTTGAAAATTGAAGACATGGAGGAATGAAGGTGATATACCGCATTTCCGAATTTTTGTGGTCTACGCATGGATGAAGGCCTTTTGTGTATACAAACAATTTTATAACTTAAAGCAATCATGTTTGTGGCTATTTTGGATTTGGGATTTAATATAGATCTCAGTATAAATGTGAACATTATCTCGTAATTAGAATATGTTGACATATCACTATCATTGATTCATGTCTTCAAATCATAGATGTTTTTGTTCTCAGCTCTACTGAGAGGAGCCACTCTTCACTCTACTCTGTTGAAAGCAGACCGGCAAGTACATTTGTGTTTATATTCAGTGGCATCCAAATAATTTTTTTTTAAAAAAATCAATGGCATGAAAAATAATTTGTTTATATAAAGGATTCTCATTAGGCCCTTCAATAGTTATATCAGGAAGAAATCACCGAGATTAATATGAACGAGCAACAAAAGCATGCAAAGAAAAATAATGGTTTTACTGCAATAGTTAACCGTCTATTTAGACGGTCAAACATGAAGATGAATATGTAAGATGTATGTTTTGAAATGATGTGGTGTTATATATTTTAATTTTTTCGAGTTTTTTTTTATTTTTGGTCATGTTACAATACCTGAGACCATCTCCCCCGCTATCGTGACTTATCATAGTACATTTTGAAACACCCAACCCCCTTCTATTTTCCGTATAGGATAATTGCACTATGGTACAGAAACCCAACTCTAATGTTTTAAAAAAAAAAAAACAAAAATACTCATACACTCTCTGAGACTTTGCTGCCTCGCTCTTATTTTTGCAGTCACCTCAGCGCTTTTGTCGGAATAGATTGCTCTTTTGCGAGAAGATCAATCAATACATCTCTGCGTCACGCGACTGCATATAATACGCTCCAGTATCGTGACTGCTGTTTCGAGCATGTAGTGTGGATGGTTGGCAGATGGGTCATCCGGCTTGGTTGGTTTGAGGTTTTACTTATTTGAAAACCTTCCTTCTTTGAGACAAGCCAATGCAACGCTTAAGACTTAGTTTGGAATTACATACGGTCTTGGGAACTCGTTGTTGTTCATAGACTTAGCTGCCTCCTTACACGCAGAGAAAAAAAACGTTTATCGCCAGTTTGCTGCAAACGAACTTCGTTTGTTATGCTTCAAATCATTGTTTGTAAACGTTTGAACAGTTGGCATAATAATGGTTAGTTGCGGGAAACACGTTATTAAGTTGCAAGAAATAAATTTTGTTTGTCATAAACGGCAGTGATTTTTAAATTGCAGCAACCGAAAAATTTGTTTTTTCCAACTGAAAATTTTTTTGCAGGAAAAAAAATTAATTATAAGCGAATAGTTCTCAAATGACAAAAAAAGTTGCTTGATTTCGGTGATGAAAAGTGTTTAATATTTGCCATCAACGAAAAGGAAGTATTTTAAGAGTGTGAACAAACAGACACACAACTGTGAATCACATGCGCAGTCACACAACTACTACACAGCTCGCTTTCGTTGATGACAAATGTTAAATATTTGCCATAAACGAAAAAACAAGAATGTGTTACAGTTAAAGTAAGTGCAGCCACACAAATGGCATCTTGCTTGTACCTTTGCACTTTGTCTTAACAAAAATTTTAGTTGTTGTTTTTATAATAATAGTCAGTTGCGGGAAACGCGTTATTTAATTGCAAGAAATTAATGTTGATTGCCATTAACGTAAGTCGTTTTTAAATTTTGGCAACCGAAAAATTTGTTTTGTTCAACTGAAAACTTCATTTGTAGAAAAAAGATCCATTTCTTATGACATACACATTTGTAATCTAAAAAAATTCATTCTAGACAATATCTCAAAATAGCTCAATGGATGCATGCTAGACTGGCACGCGGGAGACGTGGGTTCGATTCTTGGCTGTGTAAGTATCAAAAATTTTAATTTAATTATTGAAATTCTAATTCTGTTTCATTAACTGCTTGGTCAAAAACCGTTTTATTAAAAGAAACCGTCAAAATAAGAATTATAAAAATAATAATAAAAAACATTAATTAAAAAAAAAATATTTGGTGTTCCTGTTGGGAATTGAACCCAGGTCACTCAAGTACCTAGACTCGAACGTCAGCACGCTCGGCTAAACTTGAACTTCCAAAACAATGATAAAGTTTCATTAAGTTCGATGTTTTTTCGTTTCAAGCAAGAATATTTTTAAGTTGATGACAACTGAATACTCGTGTGCAGCAAATACAGTTCGGAAACGAAGTATAGTCGGTGAATTTTTCAGTTACGATAAACGAAAAATTTCTTTGCGTGTAGTGTTGCCTCCTGCTGCTGTGGTCGCCTTGCAGTCGTAATTTCGTAATAATTGCTACTCTGCTGGTGGGAATAGGGTTTGGATGACTACATGAAAATGCGAGTTTGAATTTGAGTTATGTCTTTACCTCAGACAACTGCAACTTCAAAAGTCATATATAGTATATTGATGAGTTTTTAATTTCATTTGATTAGAAATGAGGAAAGAATTAAAGAAAAGTAAAAGTGTAGGACCAACATAAACATATTTGGTCCAACAGTCGGAAAGTTCAGCCTCCACGACAACACATCCGATAATGGAATGAGGTTGATTGACTTCGCCGCAGCACGAAACATGGTCGTTAGTAGCACTAGATTCAAGCATCTCAATATTCATAAGGCCACTTGGCTGTCCCCTGATCAAAAAACATGCAACCAAATTGATCACGTTTTGATTGACGGAAGGCACTCTTCCAGTGTACTAGACGTACGCACGATCCGTGGTGCTAACATAGACTCGGATCATTATCTTGTCGCAGCCAAGATCCGCACACGTCTGTGCGCAGCTAAGAATGCTCGCAATCCTACACAAAGAAAGCTAGACGTCGATAAGCTGCAGTCAAAACGGACGGCCGAAACCTTCGCTAATCGACTCTCACTCCTGCTTCAAGAAAGCACTCCTCCGATCGACGAATATGCGGACAGTGGACGCACATATCCCACTCTATGCGTACGGCTGCCGAAGAGGTGATAGGCTACCACCGCCCTCGCCGAAACCAGTGGCACGACCAGGAGTGTCGCGACGCCACTGCAGAGAAGTACACTGCCTACAAAGCCACCCTGCAGTCGGTTGTAACGCGTGCTGTTATGGAGCGATACCGAGAGAAGAGGAGGGATAGAGACGCATTTTCAGGCGAAAAAAACGAGAGGCGGAAATGCGTGAGTGCGAGAAAATTGAGATGCATGGCGACAGGAATGAGACTCGAAAATTTTTCGAAAAAATAAGACGCCTGGCCGATGGTTTTAAGACCGGAGCCTCTTCCTGCAAGGATGAGAATGGGAATCTAGTAACAGATGTCCAGAGTACACTGATGCTATGGAGGGAACACTTCTCTAGTCTTTTAAATGGCGACGTTGACAACAATCCCGCCAGTGGAGATGATATCCCGGAAACCCCAATCATGGATGACAGCGTTGAAGTTCCGCTGCCCGACTATAACGAGGTCTTAACAGCTATAGCTCGGCTTTAAAACAACAAAGCCGCAGGAGCCGATGGTCTACCGGCTAAGCTGTTTAAGACCGGTGGCGAAGCTCTGTTTAAATGCATTCACAGACTTCTATGCAGAATATGGTCGGAAGAATGCATTCCAGATGATTGGAACCTCAATGTGCTCTGCCCAATCCACAAGAAAGGCGATCCCACCATTTGCGCCAACTACCGTGGCATTAGCCTTCTAAATATCGCATATAAGGTCCTGTCGAGCGTATTGTGTGAAAGACTGAAGCCCATCGTCAACCAACTGATTGGACCTTATCAGTGTGGCTTCAGACCTGGAAAGTCCACCATTGACCAGATCTTCACGCTCCGACAAATCTTGGAAAAGACCCTCGAAAAACAAATCGATACACACCATCTTTTTGTCGATTTCAAAGCCGCCTTCGACAGTCCAATAAGGAGTCACCTATATGTCATCATGTCAGAATATGGTATTCCTGCGAAGCTAATACATCTTTGAAGTATGACACTGAACAACACCAGCAGCGCAGTGAAAATCGAGAAGGACCTCTCCCTTCCGTTCGATACCAAGCGAGGTTTCAGACAAGGTGATTCCTTATCGTGCGACTTCTTTAATATAGTAATGGAGAAGATTATCCGAGCTGCTGACCTGAGACGCAGCGGCACAATTTTCTATAAGAGCGTTATGCTGCTGGCGTATGCTGATGATATTGACATCATTGGCCAAAATACGCGCGAAGTCAGTGCAGCATTCTCCAGGCTAGAAAAAGAGTCAAGTCGAATGGGTCTTGCAGTGAATGCAGATAAAACGAAGTATCTCGTGTCAACAAACAAACAGTCCCAGCGTCTTGGAAACCACGTCACTGTTGACAACACCTCCTTTGAGGTAGTGAAGGACTTTGTTTACCTGGGATCCAGTATTAACTCCTCCAACGATATCAGTATTGAGATTAAACGAAGGATAATAACTCTTGCCAACAGGTGTTACTTTGGGCTCAGTAGGCAATTGAGAAGCAGAGCTCTCTCTCGACGAACAAAATTGACGCTCTATAAGTCAATAATCATGCCCGTCCTATTATACGCATCACAAACCTGGACGTTGAGCAGCTCTGATGAAAGGACTTTGGGAGCGTTCGAGAGAAAAATCCTTCGCAAGATCTATGGTCCAATCTGCGTCAATGGCGAGTACCGAATACGATGGAACCACGAGTTGTATGAGCTATATGCCGACATCGATATAGTCAAGCGTATTAAAATAGAGCGGCTTCGCTGGCTAGGTCATGTCGAGAGAATGAACGACAAAGCTCCAGCGAAAAAAATATTGGATTCGGTACCCAGCGGTGGCCAACGCAGACGAGGAAGACCGCATCTCCGTTGGAAAGACCAGGCATTGGATAACCGGACGACGCTTGGAATTTCCAACTGGCGCCAGCAAGCGCACGACAAAAGAGGCTGGCGCAAATTCTTAGACCAGGCCAAAACCGACCAACGGTTGTAAGCGCCATCTAAGTAAGTAAGTAAGTAGTAAGTAAAAGTGTAGGACCATGGCTAGACCGGGATTCGAACCCGAAACCTCTGGGATATCAGTCAAGCTCGCTAACAACTCGACTACCGAGGCCCACAAGTCTTTTAAAAAAGAACCAAATCTTAACTGACTCGGCTAATGAAGCATACCTGTTGACTGGGTTATTTGCACAAAATTCCACAATCCCGGCTAGCAATCAGCCAAAGCATAGAAAGTAAAACTTCTAAAATGTAGGATGTTTATTTTTGAACGAGATCAGTTCAAAAGGTGCTTGAAATCTTAACATAAATAAAGCCTCTGGTGCTGATGGCATTCCAACAATTATGCTTAAAATATGTGCATATACTCTTGTTCAGTCTTTGCGCAACATTTTCAAAATTTTTTACAGGGCAGAAGCATTTCAATATTGTTGAAAGTTCACAAATAACAAGTAAATGACTAAAAAGGGGGATGTTTTATGTACTTTTTTAATATTTTTTATGATGTAGTTTTTTGTTTTTTTAACTTAAGTTGAATTTTCTTAAGAAATAAATTTTTGAGTTGTAATTTAACAGAAAAATTTTGTGATGTTAACTTGAAAGAAATTTTATTTTTATAAAGTTACTAGCGGATATAACCCGGTGTTACTCGGGGCTGTGCCTCGAGCACATAAAAAGGACGATTTTCAAAACTGCTCTCATTTTAACATTTTTTTAATTATCAATTCAATTTTAAAATTTTTTAAATAATCGTTTTTTGGGGTTTTGCCCCCTCTTCCGTCGAAAGTGTTAAGTCAAATTTCCGTAAAACTGTACCTGCCAGACATGTTTAAAAAAAAAGTGACATCTTCAACGTCTCGATCTGACGTCTGGTTTCTGAGGAAAATGGTCACCCACACTTAAAAAGAAACACATATCTTTCTCGGGTGAAAAATTTTTCTATTTCGGCAAATCCAGAAAAAGTAAACCAAAACCTTAAAAAATAAAAATGCTTAAAGTTCAATAAAAATACATGGAACGTTAAAGATCTTGTTTGTGTTTTCCTGCGGTAAAAGCATTTTGATAAAAAACATATTGTATCCTTAAATTTTAACTGATTTTATTGAATGTATTTTTAACCTGTAGCAAGTTAAAAAATTGTAGGTTTTTATTTTTTGTTATTTGGTATTTCACTATTTAAATATCAAAGTACCGTTATTTAATATTCACGATTGAAACATTTTATATTGAAAAGAGAATATTAAAATTTTTAAAAAAACTTATTTTCTATCGAAAAATAAAATTTAAAAAACTGATTCAAGACTGAAACGTGAGTGACAGTTTTTATTGATAAGTTAGATTATCTTGGAAAATAATTGGCTGGCATAATTTATGTCTCGGATTTACTTTTAATACAAGATAAGTTAATTTTGCATTTTTTTAAATCAAGCAGACGCAATTATTTTTCATTAAAAAAGCTTTTGAAGAAGTGAAACTTGAGTGACATTTAATTTTTTTTTGTTTATTTTTGTATTAGAAATTAAAGAAGATGACGAAAACATCAAGAAAAAATTAAAGAACGTATGAAAAAAAAATTGAGAAAAATTAAAGGTAAATCCGGATTTATATAAGAAACAAAATTTAGCAAAGATTAAAAAGATGTTATAAATTATTACTTTAAGTCGTTGGTCTCGACGGAATTGCTAATAGGCCAGTCAAATAGTAAAATTTGGCGCGGTCTTTGGCTTTTAATGAGCGTAAGGATGGACGAATTAGGCGAATTAGAATCCGAATAAATTTTGGTAAAATAATATATTTCTGAAATAGTTTTTATGTTGTTTTTATATTATGAATTATTTTTTTAACTATATTATGCTTTACATAATTCTTTCCATACAAATTTTTTTTTCTTTTTTGTATAAAAATGTCCTTATTATTAGGAAAAAAAAAATTTTTATAAAATATGCTTAATAAAGTTCACCAGATTAACCACGATGCAAAAAAATGACAATAAAAATTGATTTGAAACGTGAGTGACATCGACGTGAAACGTGAGTGACAAAATCAGTATATGAAAAAATTTTAAAATTCTGAGAGAAAACTATATTTTTTCCTGCAGTTTAAATTTCTACTCAATTTCGTTACGGAAAATTACTTTATTCCTTATATTAACTCAAACAATTCGCAGATTTTAAGCAATTTGTTAGAAGAACTCGAAAAATGAAAATCGTGCGAAAACGTGAGTGACATACCATTTAAAAAGAGTTTTTGCGAAATGAGTAAATATATATAAAACTTTTTGCATGAACTTATAAAAGTGAGCCTAAGACTTATTGTACCAATATAATTTTATGTGAAAAGCTTTTATTTTTGATGGAGAAAAACTTATGTTTACTGCTATGACTGAAACGTGAGTGACACTGGATTTGCCGATTTTCGATAATAGCAATTTTCTCTTTTTCAAATAAAATTTTCTTCGATTAGAACAAATTTTCACATTTTCGAAGATATATTTCTTCACTTCTAGGAAATGGAAATATTTCAATGTCTCTAATAATGATAAGTATTTTTCTCGCAGAAAAAAATTCTCATTTATAGAGAAAAATTTATTGAAAACGAAAACTTTTTCCTATATTTTTTTTATAAAAAATTCACTTGAGAAGTATTTTCTTCAATAAAAACAAATGTTTTCTCAAAAGTAAAAAGTCTTTTTTCTAAAAACCATATATTTGTATATATTTATCTTTTTCAAAGAAGCTTTTTATCATTTTTAGAGAATTTTTAGGATCGCAGTTAGAGAAAGGCATTCTCTGGAGCAAAGTCTATATAATTTTTCTCTAAATATGATGCCTTTTTATCATATTCCGAGAAACTTTTTTCTGATACAGTTTGAAAAGTCATTTCGAGATAAATGCGCTTAAAGTTTTTCTTAGCATGCATTTAATATGCAATTTTATCTCAAAAAAATTCCAATTTTAAAAAATGCTATAAGCATCGATTCAATTTTTGGATTGTCTTCGTTCAACTTCGGTTTTGGTCGATACTGTTCGGTTGATGTTTTTCATCTTGATGTAGCGTTTAACTATTTTTTTTCGTTAGTCTTTGGTTCTTGACTTCGTTTGCCTTCGGCTCATTACTTGTTTTTTGTCGAAAGAACTTTTAAAAGCATAGGATCTATTTCAGTAACAGATATAAATGCGTACCAAGTTTCATCAAAATCGGTTCATCCGTTTTGACGTGAATGAACCAAACATAGTTGATAGAATAAAGTGCCCTTTCACGGAAGTTTTCTGAAATTTAAATAGCCTCAATTCTGTTGCAGGGTCAAGTTATTTCACGTGCCAAATTTTAGTAAAATCGGTCAAGTCATTTAAGAGTTATTGAGTCTTAACAATGCACTAATTAAAGCGCCCTCTTGAGGAAATCTTTGGAATTTTTTATATATTATGTTTTATCTTGGGTGCAGTTGAACGTTCATACCAAATTTCATTGAAATCGGTTCAGGCGTTTAGGAGTTATTGAGTCTTTAAAACGCACTACTTAAAGCGCCCCCTTACGAAAGTCTTTGGAATTTTTAAAGCATATGTTATCTTGAGCGCAGTCGAACCTTCATTCCAAATTTAATTGAAATCCGTCCAGGTGTTTAGGAGTTATTATAGAGTGCCACGCCCACATATTTCCCAATTTTTCACCTATGCTTTATCTTGGGTGCAGTTGAACCTTAATATCAAATTTCATTGAAATCGGTCCATGAGTTTAGGGGAAATTAAGTCTTAAAAACGCACTACTTAAAGCGCCCACTTGCGGAAGTCTTTGGAATTTTTTATTGCCTGTGTCTTATTTTGGAAGCAGTTGAACTTTCATAACAAATTTAATTGAAATCGGTCCATGCGTTTAGAAGTTATTATAGAGTGCCACATTCTTCCGCCCACTTTTTACCTTTGCTTTATGTTGGTTGCAGTTGAACCCTCATACCAAATTTCATTTAAATCGGTAAAGGAGTTCAGGAGTTATTAAGTCTTAAAAACGCACTACTTAAAGCGCCCTCTTGCGGAAGTCTTTGGAATTTTTTATTGCCTATGTTTTATTTTGGGTGCAGTTGAACCTTCATACGAAATTTCATGGAAATCGGTCCAGGCGTTTAGAAGTTATCGCAGAGTGCCACGCCCACATACTTGCGTCCACTTTTTTACACCACCTATATTCTTTCTCTATAAAAGGTACTCGGTGTCCAAATTTCAGCTCAATCGGATAAACGGTGCGCGAGCCTATTCAGAACAGACAGACAGACAGACAGACAGGAGGACAAACATTTGATTTTATATATAAGACTAGCGGATGTAACCAGGTGTTATTCGGGGCTGTGCCTCGAGCACAGAAAAAGGACGATTTTCAAAACTGCTCTCAATTTAACATTTTTTAAATTATCAATTCAATTTTAAAATTTTTTAAATAATCGTTTTTTAGGGATTTGCCCCCTCCTTCCGTCGAAAGTGTTAAGTCAAATTTCCGTAAAACTGTACCTGCCAGATATGTTTAAAAAAAAGTGACATCTTCAACGTCTCGATCTGACGTCTGGTTTCTGAGGAAAATGATCACCCACACTCAAAAAAAAACACATATCTTTCTCCGGTGAAAAATTTCTCTATTTTCGATATTTTCGAAGATATATTTCTTCACTTCTAGGAAATGGAAATATTTCAATGTCTCCTATTATGATAAATATTTTTCTCGCAGAAAAATTCTCATTTATAGAGAAAAATTTATTGAAAATGAAAACTTTTTCCTATATTTTGATAAAAAATTCACTATGAGAAGTATTTTCTTCAATAAAAACTAATGTTTTCTCAAAAATACAGAGTCTTTTTCTCTAAAATCGAATTATTTTTATATATTTCTCTTTTTCATAGAAGGTTTTTATCATTTTTAGAGAATTTTTAGGATCGCATTTAGAGAAAAGTATTCTCTGAAGCAAGGTCAATACCATTTTTCAGTAAATATGATGCCATTTTTATCATATTCCGAGAAAATTTTTTCTATGTGCAATTTTATCTCAAATAAATTTCAATTTTAAAAAATTCTGTAAGCATCGATTCGATTTTTGGATTGTCTTCGTTCAACTTCGGAACGATTCTCCTTGATTGTTGTCGAAAGAACTTTTAAAAGCATAGGGTCTATTTCAGTCACAAATACAAATGCTTGTCAATTTTCATCAAAATCGGTTCATCCGTTTTGACGTGAATGAGCCGAACAAAGTTGATTGAAGAAAGCGCCCTCTCACTGAAGTTTTATGAAATTTAAATAGTCTCAATTCTGTTGTAAAGTCAAGTTATTTCACGTACCAAATTTTAATAAAATCGGTCAAGTCATTTAGGAGTTATTGAGTCTTAACAATGCACTACTTAAAGCGCCCTCTTTTAGAAGTCTTTGGAATTTTTTATATATTATGTTTTATCTTGGGTGCAGTTGAACGTTCATACCAAATTTCATTGAAATCGGTTCAGGCGTTTAGGAGTTATTGAGTCTTTAAAACGCACTACTTAAAGCGCCCCCTTACGGAAGTCTTTGGAATTTTTAAAGCATATGTTATCTTGGGCGCAGTCGAACCTTCATTCCAAATTTAATTGAAATCCGTCCAGGTGTTTAGGAGTTATTATAGAGTGCCACGCCCACATATTTCCGCCCAATTTTTTACCTATGCTTTATCTTGGGTGCAGTTGAACCTTCATATCAAATTTCATTGAAATCGGTCCATGAGTTTAGGGGAAATTAAGTCTTAAAAACGCACTACTTAAAGCGCCCACTTGCGGAAGTCTTTGGAATTTTTTATTGCCTGTGTCTTATTTTGGAAGCAGTTGAACCTTCATACCAAATTTCATTGAAATCGGTCCATGCGTTTAGAAGGTATTATAGAGTGCCACGCCCACATTCTTCCGCCCACTTTTTAAATTTGCTTTATGTTGGTTGCAGTTGAACCCTCATACCAAATTTCATTGAAATCGGTCCAGGCGTTTAGGAGTTATTGAGTCTTAAAAATGCACTACTTAAAGCGCCCTCCTGCGGAAGTCTTTGGAATTGTTTATAGCTTTATGTTTTATTTTGGCAGCAGTTGAACCTTCATACCAAATTTTATTGAAATCGGTTCAGGCGTTAAGAAGTTATTATAGAGTGCCACGCCCACATACTTCCGCCCACTTTTTTACACCCCCTATGTTCTTTCTTACTATGAAAGGTGCTCGGTGTCCAAATTTCAGCTCAATCGGATAAACGGTGCGTGAGCCTATATGGAACAGACAGACAGACAGACAGACAAACATTTGATTTTATGTATTAAGATAGATTATGTTTGGTAATGAATGTAGAGATATGTTAGTTATGGATTAAAATGTAATGATACCTTAACCTCCCATACAAGTTTTTTTTGTATTGATGCAAGTCATCACCAGCCTTACACCTATATTGACCTATACTTCCCCTCTCTATTCAACTCACCCTGTAGAGATGTTTTCACATTTTGTTCACCCTAATATAATAAATCACTGCCTTGTATCTTCATCATTCCCGAGTATCTGAAAAACAGCAATTGTGTTACCTGTAGCTAAAAAATCTAACCCTTCTGGCCCTAATGATTTCAGGCCAATAAGTATTTTGTCCCCTCTCTCTAAAGTCTATGAAAAAGTACTGAGTCAACAAATAAATAAATTTCTACAAGCAAATAACCTTATGTCGCCATTTCAATCGGGTTTCCGGGTAGGGCACGGCTGTGCCTCAGCACTAGTTAAGGTTATGGATGATCTACGACCTGAATATGATGCTGGCTCATTGTCTTTACTTTGCTTACTTGATTTTTCAAAAGCATTTGACAAGGTATGTCACAAGTACCTATGTCTGAAACTTAGAAATCTCTTTGGGTTCAGTGATAGTGCAGTGAGCCTCATATCAAGTTATTTGTCAAATAGATTTCAAAAGGTTAAAGTCGGTCAGGCGTTCTCTAAATGTGAGTCTGTACTGAGTGGTGTACCACAAGGTTCAATTCTTGGCCCTCTTCTATTCTCCATTTTTATAAATGACATATTTTCAGTCTGTAAACATTCTTCTGTGCATGCCTATGCAGACGATATTCAAATCTATCTATCGAGTAGTATAGGACTTCGAGAAGACCTTTGCTATAGACTTAATTATGATCTAAGACGCATTTATCAATGGGCAATAAGCAATGGACTCCAACTTAATGCTGCCAAATCATATGTACTCCCTATCTGTAAGAATAGATTGTACCTAGATGATATTCCTGACCTATACATTGGTACAAATAAGCTAAGTGTCGTTTCGAAAATTGTAAATCTTGGTTTTTGTATGAACTCGTCCTTATCATGTATTGATGATGTAAATAGTGTTGTCCAGAAAGTTTATTATATCCTACGTAATTTAAGAATGTCTGCGTGTCTCTGTTCTCCTGATTTGAGGAAATTATTAGTTAAACAACTTGTCTTACCTGTTATAACATATTCAGAAATAGTTTATAGCAAACTCAACTCATCTTCTTTGCTTAAACTTAATATTGCGTTTAACTCTGCTACACGTTTTGTTTTTAGCTTAAGAAAATTTGACCGACTCTCCAACTTTAGAAATGCCTTACTCGGGTGTAGTTTGACTGATTATCTGAATGCTAGAAACTGTATCTATCTACATAAAATAATACATAAAAAAACACCTTATTACCTTTATGAAAAACTCCAGTTTAGCATATCAAGAAGATGCAATGTACTTATAGTGCCTAGGCATAGTTCTCTCACAACCTCTTACCTATTTTTCATTAATGCCGTAAGACTTTGGAATGCACTGCCACGTAGCATAAGAGATATAACTCGGATGGAAACTTTTAGGCAATCTATTCTTAATTACTTTTCTACTTCTTAAATTTTTGTCTTCTTTCACTTTCTCCTTATCTTCGTATCTTTTAAGTTTCTCTTTGTCTTCGTATCTTTTAAGTGTCTTAGCTTTAACATTCATATCATAATTTTTTATTAGCTTATCACACTTACATATATTTAGACATTAAATCTCTTTTGTCACATTGAAGCATATTTTGCATTAAATCAACTTATTATTACATATATTTATACTTATGAACTTGTTGTTATTTCCATTAATAAATAAATTTATATAGCTTTAAGTATTATATGTTGTACTGTAAAAGAACACGGTTCTTATTTGTACTAATGTTAATCAAATAAATCAAATCAAATCAAATCAAAAGATGAGCGAGAGCTCACAACTAGCGTAGCATTAAGTAGTCTAACTCTAATGCTTTGGTCCGCGGTTCAATTTCTGATGAGTCGTCAAATCTCTGCAGACAGTGGTACTCCTCAAAGAGGAAAAAATTCCGTGTAAAGCTGAACAGTCGCAGTCGACATCAAATATGTAAGTTCAGTTCTAGATCAATAGTGTTCAGACATTGTATAATACACCACAGCACAATTGATCATAAAAAGCTCTGTCAAAGTCCTTTCAAGGGTCCGCTTTTTTGTCCACAAAAACTCAAGTGTATCATATTTGGTTCTTAAATTCAATTATTCAAGTTCGGTTCGATACTTGCCTTAAATTATTCGATACTTGAATTGAAGTTTCGAACTTGTTCACTCCTGTGAATGACTCCTGCGAATTAAATGGATTTTTAAAGGGTCAATCGTTTCCATAGAAACCCATTAAAATCGTCAAAAAGACGAATGAAACATTTGTTGAAAAAAGTTCGCAAACGATTGATTGTTAGATGGTCTGAGTGGCTCGAAGTGTTTTACTTTTGAAACCACACTGTTTATTCAAATCTTAATCAAACGAAAATGAGGTTTTTTTTTTAAACATAAGCTACCATGTGGCCCACTTTTATGAACTGTTGAGTGAGTGGTTTGCTGTTAGCATTACGGCTTTCTATGTTGGTTGCGCTTTTATTGCTTTGAGTTGCTGTGTGTCTCGGGCTTTGTTGTTGTTGACTTTAAAACTTTTTGCTTGGGCTTTATTTAATAAGGTTAACCTATACAGCCCACAATGAAAACTTTGAGCAAATATTTGCTTATATTTGCATTTGAATCAAATATTTGAGTTAACAAAATAAAATCAACATTAAATTCAAACCAAAACTTAAATAAAACGAAACAAAATAAAAAGGCACTGTCCGCGTTGAACTAACAATGCGAACTTTAAGGATATTTAATATAAATTTGAAAAGCAGCTTTAGAGTTAATAGAAAATACTGTACACCAGTCATTGCACTCGATTACCACACCCATCAGTGCGTGCTACACAAACACAATGAATGTGTTTTAATACAAGCACCTAATAGTATGCTTCAATAGTTTCAATGTGATTCGCTCGATTGCGTTTTCACTGCAATTTTCATGCATGTATTTTATTTGGTTTAGTGACATAATTTTCAAAATTTATTCGTGTATGTGCAGATTGCTGCAGCTTACACGCATACACACGCACACTTATGCCACACTGTACATTTGCATGTATGCATATGCAAAACGTTTGCCATCAACTGCCATCATCGACTGACCATTAACATCAATTATGGCACAAAAACTATTTTTGTTGCTTGTAGATTATTTTTTATGACCAACTTGAACTGCTGTGTTAGTGTTAGTTTGTTGTTGTTTTGTTACATACCACGACATAATTGTGTTAGTGCGGGATTTTTATGAATAATTTGGTTTATTTTAAAATTGATGTTTGCTCGAATTAATTTTTTTTTTTGGCTGTTCGGCAGTAAATTCGGCACACAACAAGCAAAAGTACATCAAGCATATTTCGAACATGTTGATGTCGGCTTTTATTGATAGCATTTTTATTTTGGCGAACGTCAAAAATATTTGAATATATATGTAAATAAATTATTTTATAAATTACAGTAACTGAGTCACGCTGTGGTTATGTTTTGGCATACAATTTCTTCAAAATAAATTATGAAAAAAAAAATTAATATAATTATGTATATTAAATTTTTGTATTGAAATTAAATGTATTGAACAAAATGTCAAACGCATGATTAACTTAATTAAAAGTAATATTTTTTTATTTAAACCATAAAAATATAAACCAAAACAGAAAATGTTGCGGTTTGATTTTGGTTTGATTTTTATAAAAAATAGTAAAATTCTGAAAAATGTTTGCTATTTAATAATTAAAGTGAGTTTTGTTTGGAGCTTTATTTGCAAATGGAAGATTTTATGGCTGGTTTGAGGCATTCATTAGCATTTTCTATAATTTAATTTAAACCAATAAATTTAAATTAATATTAAAGCAATAGTACACTTCAAGACAAATAACAGACCAACGTGTTCTTGCAAAACAAAAACACAAATTTAACAAATCGGTTGAGCAAAAAACAATTTCTTTGATTCTCTTAAATCTAAGCTATTACTTTCGGATGATTTTAAGGACCTGGGCATTGTCCAGTGCAAGCTTGAGTAGCCAAATTCAAGTGCTGTTGCACCGTTATTTTGTTTTTTACATCAACAAATATTTTCTTGTAGATTTAATCTAAGAAATTTAAATAGCGACACTTTATCTATACTTCTATATCTATACTATACTATACTATATAAAAAGCTTCGCACGTATCTACGCTGCCATATAACTTAAGAACTACCTAACCGATTTTTGTAATTCTTTCACTTACATAAAGCAACATGTTAAACTTAGTCTTTTGCATACTTTTTTTCTTTAAAACTGCTCTAAAATTTATTAAAATTTGAGTTTAAAAAGTAGCCAAAAAATCAAATCGAAAAAACATTGCTGCATTGAATCATTGCCATGCGTCTCTGCTTCGTGCATGCTTTCTCGAATTTTTTTTTTCAATAAAGGTTAGGTCTTCGTCGGCCTGGTCAATCCATCAAAGGCATGGTTTGCATTCACCTCAAATATCTTTTTCACTGGAGCTTCTTCATCCATACGAAAGACATGACCCGGCCAACGTAGTCGCTGAATTGTTATACGCTGGACTATGTCAATGTCATCGTAGATCTCGTACAGTTTGTGGTTCATTCGGATGCGATAGTCGCCGCCAAATCGAACGGGACCAAAGATTTTACGAAGAACTTTCCTCTTGAATGCCTCAAAAGCAGCTGCATCAGTTTGCAATACCACTCATGCCTCAGCGAAGCACAGAAATCTTGCTATCGAGATTTCTCTTCCTTATTTGGAGAAGAACTGGACATTTAGTGAGAATATGTCTGGAAGCTTAAGCAAAAATTTCCGCTTATAACCCTGAAAACATTTGAAAGACGATTGGAAGATTAGATCATTTGGCGACGCGATAGCGATTCGCCTCAGGGTTCTTTGGAAGATTAATCGCTTTTCGATTGCCGAAGCGATGAATGCGCGATTCTCAAAAAATTTAAAAATCTTCTTTCGCTCATTCCGGCGATCGTTGGAAGACGGATCGCTTTTCGATAGCCCAAGCAATGAATGCGCGATTGACAAAAAATGTTCAAAATCTTCCTTCGCTCATTCCGACGATCGTTGGAAGATGGATCGCTTTTTGATCGCCCAAGGGATGAATGCACGATTCAAAAAAATTTCAAAATCTTCCTTCGCTCATTCCGGCGATCGTTGGAAGATACCTTTTTAAAAAGCTTTCAAAAACTATCATTGTAATATGAAGCAGGCTCTGATAAATAGTTGAAATTAATCAAAAAATTTTACTTTTAAAAAACTTCATGAAACTGGGATAAAACAACGTCTGAAGAGCACGCTAGTTCAAACTTGCAACAACTTGTAATATTCAACAACGATGCTCTGCAACAAAAAAATAACCCCTTATGTCGATTGTTGGTGAGTCTTCCCGGCGAATCGCTTAAGACTCCTCTCGGCGAATCGTTCGCGAATCTTCCAAGCGAATCGCTTAACACTCTTCTCGGCGATTCGTCGGCGAATCTTCCAGGCGAATGGCTTAAGACTCCTCTTGGCGAATCGCTTTTATGGCCTCAGCTGCTTACATTCAGCGATTCCCGGAAGAGCTTGCCGGCGATCGTTTCATCTTCCAAGCTATTCGCTGGAGATTCTCAGGCGATTAAAAATGTTTGCAGGGAAGATTGTGGTACTGAGCTGCGTTGTAGAAGTCACTCTCATTGGAGTGTCTTACAAAGATTACAGTTCTAGTGACTTCCTTCATTTTAGAGCCGTTCATATACCACACAAAGTCGTTTTTTATGGGGTTAGTTTCTCGTGTTCGTAATTAGATCTAAAGGGGGTAACTACGTTGAAGTTTTTGTTAAGGCAGCTTTTGGAAAGCATTTCATCTAAGTATATGCATAATTTCCCTTCTCGCTTTGGTGCTATAATTAAGAAAAAGTGTCCTTTTAATGGATGTTTAGGGAAATGTTTCCCAGATAGAAAAGTCTGTAGAAGCTGAGCTTCGTTTCCATCTGAATGTCTATGTGAATTGGTTTAAGCCCGAATATGACATTGAGGGCTGCTGTTGGGTCTTGATACAGCCGGTCACACATTTTTCCACAGATGTCTGAATTAATAATACTTGATCCTTCTAAGGTTCGATCTAACGATAAACGTATAGAGATTATACATAATTGTAAGCCTTATTCTCTCAGTTCTTCTATAGGTTCACAAAAAGGCTGTGAATCTGCCAATAATGCGGTCTATGTGAAGGTTCCAGGACAGTTTGCTGTCCAGTACCACTCCAAGATATTTTGTTGAGAGTTCCCGGCAGGCAAGATTAAACTTATGCCATTTTTTTAAAGGCACAGAAGTTCAATATTAGTATTTAAAGTTGACACCTGCCGTGTAGGCTTGACATCTTGGAACATAGCTTGTAGTCAAATTTCTAGAAAATAAACTGTTATAAAGTGTTTTCAGAACTAATATCATGATAATAATAATATATAAAAATATATATAATATATATAAAACTATCATGATAATTTATACCATGTTATTTTATCCATTGTCCTTCAAACAATCGACAGTACTCTTACTGTACTCTTACTGTACAGTACTCTTGGGGTTAATTTTTTATTTGAGTTAAATTCAGAAATATTTTTTCGGAAAATAATTAAAAACACAGACCTGTTTTAGAGCATTTACCAGCCAAGATTCTTAGTGAATGCTTTTCTTTTCATTTTGTTTCATGCGGAATTCAAAATTGCAATTATCGCCATATAAAATTAATGACCTACTTATGTAAAAAACAGACTTTCAAAATTAAATACCTATACTTTACTAGGTCGGTTAATCCTGTATTTCAAGTATTCATTTGAACTGATCTGTTTCAAGTAGTACCAATAAGTGAACATTTATTTTGAGGATAAATTCAATTCACCTTCATTAGTAAGAAGCGAGACCTATCTAAAATCTCTTGCATATAGGATATGCCAGCCTGGTTGTACTGAGACGCAACTCCACGCGAACTCGTTGTCTATCTTGCAACATTAAGCTTACCAGAGCCAGCACGAAGCTCCCCGAACGGCCAGTCCACGATAGTCCCCCGGTAAAAGGGTATTGTTGAGCACGCAACAAAAAAAACAAAAACTGAAAATTAATTTAATGGATTTGACACACAAGCACAGTTTGACACAGCAAGTATCCCAGTATTAAATACGGCTAGAAACTTTTTGGGTAATTTTTATGTCTCTCAAGACCTTCAGATCCTCAAGATCCTCAGAAGATCACTCAAGAGACATATAAGTATTCCAGTATTATTTGATACTTATGAACACTTATTTGCTTTTCCAAAACAGATTCGAAAACTTGGTCAGCCAGCATACAACATTACATAGAATGAAAGCATGCCCGAACACAGGATCATATTCTGCTTTTGTGACCAATTATTCCGGCATAAATATGACCTTATTGTTGGAAATTTATGTATCCTCACTTATGCTCTAACACCCATAGAATATATCAGATTTTTATTCATACCAGTAATTATCGTGGCTAAACCAGGTTTCTTGTACAATATTCCGATTTTCTGTCCCACTTCCATGATTTTGCATCTCAAAGCGAGGGCTCATGGCAACCTATGTTTTTAAGTGACATACATAATTGAATCGTAGTCCAAATACGCATGCTACAACCCTTCTCCTTTTCATTGGCTTGGGACAGGCTAGTGGCTTACCATCATCACCACTAGGCGGAGTTAGATGTTAAAGGCACAATAATTATCTTCTTTGGGTTTGCAGAGAGGCCTTCGTTTAAATACCATCTATGTACCGTGTTCAGTGCTGCTTGTTAAACGGTAGGGGCGCAACCAGGAATTTTTTTTTGGGGGGGTTTTATCAAATGTAGAACTTATATATAAAAACGATTTTACGTGATTATAGCGGCAGTGGTTAGTGCGTTCAATTTTTTATAGCACCATATTTTTAAAAAACAAAAAGTGTAAAACGGTCACTGTCAGGACATTTTGTCCGTACAGAAGGTGAACAGCAGTGATAGCGGTCGTTTTAAAATAAACTTGCTTCAGTGTTGTTTAGGATCTGTTCGGGCAAAATATTTTGCAAGCACCAGTTGTACGCCGTTTTATGAATTTTTTTTCTTGATCGGCAGTTGTACGAAGGTTGTAAGGCTTTAGGTAAAATATTTTCATTTTTACTCGGGTAGCAATAGGGTCAGCAAAAATTTAATTTTTTTCTCCCCACACATTCAGACAAAAATACCTACATATATTTCTCCGATAAAAAATTTCTCTATTTTCGATAATAGCATTTTTCTCTTTTTCAAATAAAATTTTCTTCAGTTAGAATAAATTTTCACATGTTCATAAAAACATGTTTCACTTTTGGGAAATGGAAATATTTCAATGTCTCTAATAATGATGAGTATTTTTCTCGCACAAAAAATTCTCATTTATAGAGAAAAATTTATGGAAAATGAAAAATTGTTCCTATAATTTAATAAAAAAATTCACTAAGCCATAGTACAACAAGGAAGGTAGTATTATTACAGACTGCGCTGCCGAGCTGTGGGCATAGAGTGTCAAAAACAAGTAATGTACACTGAAATAAAAACATAAAGGGACATTTTTTTAAGCAAATCAAATTTTGTATAGATTTGTCTTCCCATCATTGTGCTAAATTATATTATTATAATGTCAATTTTTCATAAGTTCCACGTGCCTTTATAAAGCCCCAACCAATTTTTGAAAAATTGTACGCATTCCTGTTCCAAATTTGCAACACAATTGTTTGTAAATCAAATTATTCTCTTTCCAAACTCTTTTGCCTTATATTGTGTTTTTTAGAACAATGCAAAATTGACTTATTTTAATTAACAAAAATTCAAAATTTTGCCATTTTTAAAAATTTAGTTTTAACCTTCTCACAAAAATCCACTTTTTTCTTAATAAAAACAACACCGTCAATTGTCATCACAGCATTTTGACACTACATGCCTACGCAAAACAACTGTTTCAGTCTTATTTATACTACCTTCCTTGTTGTACTATGCACTAAGCGAAGTATTTTCTTCAATAAAAAGAAATTTGTTCTCTTTTGAATAAAATGAATAAAAATATTCATCTCTAAAAACGAAATATTTTTATACCCCCACGCGTACTGCGTAAGGGGTATATTAATTTTTATATGTGTATTTCTCTTTTTCATGGAAGCTTTTTATTATTTTTAGGGAATTCTTAGTATCACATTTTCATAAAAGCATTCTCTGGAGCAAACTCTATACAATTTTTCTCTATTTATTATGCTTATTTTATCTTATTTCGAAAAAATTTTTACTGAGTGGAGTGAACATTTGTCATACATACTTCACTTCGTTGTAAAAATACCCAATTGGCTGGCACTAGCTTTAAAATTTGTCCTTTACTGAGTACTAATTATGCTCAATTCCGAAAGTAAAAAACGCTAAACTTCTGACACCTTAGGATGAAAAACAAAGAGTCTGAATTTGAACAAATCGTTTGAGTCCCTCGCTAAATAGCGAAATAG
This sequence comes from Tetanocera ferruginea, assembly GCA_958299015.1. Classification (NCBI taxonomy): domain Eukaryota; kingdom Metazoa; phylum Arthropoda; class Insecta; order Diptera; family Sciomyzidae; genus Tetanocera; species Tetanocera ferruginea. Next base: position 133,289,325 of record OY282640.1, read on the forward strand.
CCTATGAAATTACCTCTCAAATCGACTTTTTAACATAATTCATAATCTTCCATTGGATTTTCAAAATCAGTTTCATGAAAATCCCTCAAAATTGCGCAAATATTATCTGATTTTGGAAAAATCTAGAAAAGACCTATCGTTAAAAATATGTTATTTCGATTTAAGTCAGCATTTGCTCATTGAATAAGTAAAACCGTATAACTATAATATATCACTGGATGGGCGAACAGAAGAAAAAACAAACCAACATCTTTTTACCTTATAAGCCATTATTCCTTAATATCGGATATTTAACAATTTAGAGAAATTTTTATGAAACGAATTTTGGAAAATACGATAGAAAATTAGAAATTGTGAATTTTTTTTCTCCAGTTTCGGAAGTCAATCTGAATTATTTTTGTAATGAATCACATGACTTCAGTATAAACTTAATTCTGCAGAATTTGTGTTATCGATGTTTAAAAAAATAGCTATAAAAAAAGGACGAAAAATTACAATGTAACGGGAAATTTATTTGATTTTGTCGGTGACGAGTGACTCAACCAATTTCCCTCAAATTTAGGCTGTTTTATTTTGTCTTACTTTTGAATTAATTTTTTTCCAAATATTTCAAGTTTCCTTAGTGGGCTCCATGCTAGAAGTTGAAAAGATAACTCAAATTGAAGTATTCCCAACAACCCCTCAAGTGGTCGGAATCAGAACATAACAAAAATTAAACAAGTGTAGTAAGTCGGATCGCAATTTAAATTTGACCTAGTTAAGATCATACGGTTAAAATTAGGCCACACAGCTCTAACTAATCAGCATTATACACTCAGGAAAAAATCGCAACTTAAAATCAAATAATATCGTATCAATTTTACGTTGTCCGATTTTTAAAAAATCGTCTTTAAATTCCACTTGAAAACTTTTAAATCAAATATGAAAACATTTTGATTTTCAATTAGAAGTAGATAAAATTCAAAATAATGATTAATACACCTCACTCTTACATTCACTGAAGCGTATCCACTTCGAAAGTAAGTTGAAAAATAACATTGTTTAGATTTGAAGTTGTCAAAAAAGAAAACAAAGTAAAAAATTGTTTGTCTTGAACTGGTGTATCAAAATAAAATAAAATATCAAAATAATTTAAATTTTGCAGGTAAGTTAATTCTGCATTCGTTCGTGTGTAAAAATAAAAAAAGGAAGTGCAAATAAAGACGACATTGAAGAAGCAAATGAAAACATTGGACTCTGGGCTGAATTCAGAGCAAAGTTGTTTGTATGGAGAAAACAAAAGATCATTTTAACATTATTTTAAGTTATAAAATTATTGTTTGGAACTCGACATCATACTTACACAATACTTATTTAGATTAATTTATTTAAGTATAACCAAATAATTTATTAATTTAATTAATTAACAGAATGTTATCTTATATATCAATAAAAAAATAAATTAAAAAAAAAAAAATGTGTTGTATTACATATTTCTATGTATTCATTTAATAATAATAAAATTTAAAATTTAAAATTTAATAATAATAAAAATAATTTAATTCAAAGCTACAGCGCATTTAAAATAAAGACGTAAGTATTTCAATTGAATATGATTCCTCTTTGAATTAAATCTTAGTCCACGTCAAATTGAAGTAGTATAGTTTTCATTTCAAAGTGTTTACATTTTAGTTTAAAGTGGAAACAACATCAAACTGGATATGTGTCTTTCGAAGTGGAAACACGTCGAAGTGAATATTTTCGTGTTTGGTGCCAAATTTTTCCGAAAAATATTTGAATTGAAGTGGTTTTCTTTGATTTTAAGTTGTTTTTTAGCCCAGTGTATCAACAAAATCCCCTCTAACAACTGCTCTTATTTTGATAATCTTAAAAAGCAAATATTTTTAAATCTAAATCCCATCGAATTATTATCATGTCCAACTGTTGAAACTTTTATAATCTCATATAATTGGTAGTAGGTACTAATAACAATATTAATAATTCTTATTATTCCTATAATTACATTTTTTTTTTTTATTATTCATAATACATCAAACAGACCTACATATAACACTTAATTTATTCACAATATATGTGTGAATGCAATCACAAAATTGAACGAGCTGAAGGCCATAGATGCTATTGCTCAAAAATGTTAGCTTATAATTTTTAAATATAATTTAATCTTGTTATAAATAAATAAAATCAACAGACCAACGGGTTCTGGTAGCAAAAAAATGGGCTGAGCAAGGAACAATTTCTTCGATTATCTTAAATCTCAGCTATTGCGTTCGGACGAGGACACAAGTACCTCAGCCTTGACCGCCCCAAACTCGAGCAACCAAATTAAAAAAAAAAAAAATAAAAATTTGAATAAAGATTCATTCCTTCAATTGTCATCATGAAATTTTTTAATCATCGTAATCAAATGAAAGCGACCGTTGTGCCATCCAAGCTATACAAAAATAACACTCACTAAACTTGAAAACTTAATTTTGGCTAAGCAAAACTTGCAACAATGTGCCCAAAAATATGCGACGATAAAGTTACCACATTCATTAAAAGTCAGCAAATTTAATTCCTAAACAATCTTTTGAATTCTTTATTTATGCAAATAAATTTCATTATAAGAATCAGTTGGCAACAAATAGTAGTAACGCGTACAAGAAAAAGAAAAAAAAAAAAAAATTGAAAAAAAAAAAAACATTGTAGAACTCACTGAAAATGTACAAGCAAATGTTGATGGACTGCTGCTGTTTTGTTGTTGTTATTGTTGTTGCTGGCAAACAATTTATGCAAAAGTTTTACTTTATAAAACTTTCAATGGAAATTTTGCAGTTTAATTTTGTCTCTAACGCTCTGTCTTTTTCCGATTCACATGTACAAGCACACACACACATAATCAACGCTATAGATGAATTCAAGCAGACACATATACACACACACACACACAGCCACTCATGTATATATAGTTTAAACTTTGTCCGCATATCATCAAGTGTCAAAATAAGTTTTTGTTTCTTGTTGTTGTTGTTATTTTAGTTGTTGTTGTAGTTGTTATTGTCGTTGCTGTTGTTGCTGTCAGCAGGGGTCATTTGAGCTTTATCAAAGCTAGTGCTGTTCATCAACAGTTGAACACTTTCCTCAAGACTACCGCAGAACATCTTGTTCTGCTCATAAGCTTCCGCCCGCATTCAACGTCTTTGTCTACTTCCGCTCTCATCCGCTCTGCACCTGCTGCCTGCATCACCATCTTTAGCTGCATGTTAAGCTATCCATTCAAATTTAACTTAATTTTCATGATTTTCATTTAAATATGATGACGATGTAGAGCATCCATTTTATTCTGACCCGCGTCAGTATCTACTGTGCTTGTTGTCGGCACGCACACTGTTGAACGATGTCCTGGCAACGTCTTGATGACTTCATTGCTTTCACCTACAATTATTTGAAAACTTCTCTCTACAGCTAGTGGGACAAAACTCTGCATTCCCTGCAGGCTTCAGCACATGGAATTCTAACAATTTGTGTTGCTTTCGTTGAAATGCTTCTTTGGCATCTTCTTGAGCTGCTTAAAGTTTATCCTTTAGCTGTGCTAGATTTGAAATCCTTGCACGGACGCCCGAGAATCTGCGAAAATTTCATCAATTCGAAAGCACGCACCACGCATTCGTCGCAGTTTGAAGAAGTTTGCCAAATTAAATCAACTCAGCATAGAAACTTCTGCATATTTTTAGGCGGTTTGTTTGTTGCATCTTGTTATTATTGTTCTTCAGGGGCGCCATGGGTGTTTTTCAATGCTTTAATTTGCAGGTGTTTTTCTCAACGTAGTACTTAAAACAAGTGCGTTTGGGTTTTCTTCTAATTTTTTTACTGCTCAACTGAGAAAATGTTTATAAGGCAAATATTAATGATGAACTCTAGTGCAGAAGTTTTTATCTATTAAGCTTAAAGTTAAATTTAGTCAAATTTGCTGAAAAGTGCGTTTGATAAAATCCAGCTATTTTCAGTATAACAAAGAAAAACCGCTAAAGTTGAGTTAGAACAAAGTGAGATTATTACTTTCATTACGTTTTTTCGCAACGAAATACACTAGTCCATACAGTTTTATGATTGTACCATGAAAATAAAATGTTTGAGGCCATCAAATCCAAAACAGCAAATGTCAACGTACCCTGATATTAAGTAGCAATTTTAATTTCAAAACTGCTCTTCTGAAATTTTGAAAATGAGTTAAGCTTTTATTCCTTGTCGACACAGATATATGTACATAAAAATATTTTGCGAACACAATATGACCTTAATGTAGTGCGTAACCTCAACTGTTGATGTTTAAAATAGCTATTGAAAAAATATAAAAATGTATAAGCATCCTTACAAAATCCACCATAGCATGACACATAAATTAAACGCATGTTTGATTTACTGTAATTAATTGCATCAAAATAATACAAACAAGTCAGGCAAAAGTGGGTGTAATAAAAGAGTTACACAGCACAAGCTGTCAGCTAAAATAACATATAAATCAATGCTAAGTATATATTTTTGTTTTGGATTGAGCATGACAGCCACTTTAATGTCCATCTATGCAGCGTTTTGCTTCAATATTTTTAATATAAAATTGAAAAATGAAATTAAATTAAATTTAAGAACAACTTCATTAGAACTGTATAGTCCGTTTCAAAAGAGAAGAACATTTTCGCGCATGTTTGAGAATAAGAAAATAATTTTGAGAGCGTTCTTTATTCTCATTGGTCGACATTACAAAAAAAAATTGAATATTCTCTGAGCAGAAAAATAAATAAAAAAAAATTAATGTATATTCCTAAATTTTGTTGTTCATCGCAACTGCGCTGCGGAAGTACTGAATTTTATTTTTTGAAATCAACCAATCAAAATTGAAAAAAACAGGGGGCGTTAAAAAATAATTTAGTAGCCGAAATTTCACTTCTCAATTTTTCCTCAAGAAAATAATTTATTTTTTATGTTAGTTGTATTTGACTTCTCTCTTAAGATGCAGGTTGCTGCAGGCCGTCGGTGCAACACCGTACTTGTGCGATCATTTGTTCTGAATGTTTGCGCATTTAAATATATAGAAAAATAGTAAAAAAGACTCAAAAAAAGCATAAAGTTCAGCGAACAGTACAAAGAGCAGGAAATTACGCTCTAAAAAATTTTCTAGCTTTAAAAATAATTTCTCACTGCGCATCGAAAAATGAAACAAAAAATGTTCTTCTCTTTTGAAACGGGCTATAGAATAAAAAAAAACACAACAAAATACAAAGAGTTGTTCTTTCAGGAAACCCTAAAACATGATTTTCTTTATAAATCTGAAAATGCAATTTTCTTTAAGAACAATAAAAGGGTCCCTCATTTCACATTGAAGTGTAATATCTGATGGCAGTGGCGTAGATATGGGGATGGTCCCATCCCCAGAGCCATGCGTTTGTAACGCATAGAACGAAGCGAGTCCGGTATAGAAAAGTATACATATTCCTGATCACCGTCATCTCGTGAGTCGAGCTCGAGTGTTGTCCGTAAAAACAGGATAAGAAGAAGGAGTAGAGATAATTGGATGAAACTTGGTACACATAATCACATGCACCCAAGAATCTGCACTATTGAATATTTTTGGAATCCGCCCACGGACACGCCTACCTCCCATAAAACGCAAAAATTTAAAACTGCATAACTCAGCTCATAATAAGCCTACAACAATAAAATTTGGCATGTGTGTGTTTTATATCAACACAAAGATATTTTTGAAAAATGGACATCATCCGCCTACGGACACGCCCACCTCCCATACAACCCAAAAATTGAAAACGCAATAAATAAACCTCTGTTTAACCCACAGAGTTAAAATTTGGCACATTTGTTTTTTCTAACAAAACAAAGATGTTTTTGAAAAATAGACATCATCCACCCACGGACACGCCTACCTCCCATACAACACGAAGACTGAAAAATGCATAACTTAGCTCATAATGAGCCTACTACAATTAAATTTGATATGTGTGAGTTTTATATCAACACAAAGATGTTTTCGAAAAATGGATGGCATCCGCACACGGACACGCCCACCTCCCATACAACCCAAAAATTGAAAACGCAATAAATAAGCCTCTGTTCAACCTACAGAGTTAAAATTTGGCACGTATGTTTTTTATGACAAGACAAAGATGGTTTTGAAAAATGGACGTCATCCGGTCACGGAAACGCCTATTTCCCATACAACCCAAAAAGTTTAAAACTCAATAAATAAGGTTATGTTTGTCATAGAGAAATTAAATTTGGTATATATGTATTTTATACCAAAACTAAGGTTTGTTCAAAAATTGGGTCCATGAACACGCCCACTTCCCATAGCGAAAGCACAATAAAGGCATTAACTGTGAGCTACAGGAATAAAACTTGGTATGTGTAAATTTTTCATCAACATTTAAATGCACATAAAATATAGGCTTCATTAGCCCACGGACACGCCCATTTACAATAAAAAATTTTTTGTTTTTGAAAAGTAGGTTTAGGGTATTTCATAGTCGGCCTAGACCCACTTTAGACTTTCTTTACTTGTTTTTTTCATTGTTACTTTAGCTACGAAAAAGTCTTCTATTTGAAAAAGTTTTTTCAAACTTGTCAATCATAAAGAAATTATATTTTTTTTACCTCAAGAAAAAAATGAAAATAAATTATTAATACTAAACATACAGTGAATCAAAAAAGTTTAGGCACAAGCAATGTTTCTGAAACAAAATGTTGCTTAAGTATCTAATAATAACGAATTTGACCAAAGTTTTAATGAGGTAAGTACCATTAAGTACCATTAGAAATCGTTTTTACTTAATATCCAAAAAATGTACCGTTACTTCACACACAAATCGAAATTTAAGCGGAAGAAGGAACAATCTTTGTCAAAAAAGTTTAGGCACACTTTGTGTGTGTCTCATGTTGTTTCTTAATTAACAATATCACTTGGTTTTTTTGTCTTTAGTTTTACGCTGAAGATATTTGTTCAAAGTTTTTACTGAATGTTGATGTTGGTTTCGGTAAAGATTGAGCAAAATCAGCAGTGGAACCGAAATTTCGGTTGACGTTCGAAAAATAATAATAAATTTTCACGTGCAGAAAAACCCGTATCGCGAAATCGGTAAAATAGTAAAGAGATCATATTTAAGTGTAAATAAACATCATAAATCATTATATAAGTACCGGTAAAGTAAAGCGTAAGAGCCGATCTGGTCGTGCTAAAACATTAACGCTACATCAGGAGTAGATTGTAGTGCCTGCAGTTACTCAAAACCCTTAAATTAAGCTGTTAAATTGTACCACGAAATACAGCAACGGTTTAAAAAAACTTTGATGCTCGACCACTTTGCAATACACTTAATAAAGCTGGATATACGGTACGAGTTTCTCGACGCAAGCTATAAATTTAAGCTTCAAATAAAAAAAAGAGGTTGAAGTTCCCAAAACCCTACGTAAATGAGCCGGATTCATCTTGGGATTGTATTATATTTAGTGATGGATCTAAATACTATTTTTTTGCATCATATGGCGCTCAAAACCGTTGTAGAAAACTGAACAAAGAGCTGTAGAAAAATAGCATAATAAAAACAGTGAAATACAGTTGCGGAAATCGTATGATTAAGGGCTGTGTGGCGGTGTCTGTAGTTAGGAATCTAATTTTTATTGATGAGAAAATGGATAAACACCTTTGCTTCAATATTTTAAATGAGCATTTGACACACAGTGTTGGAAAATAGGGGCTAACTGGGATATAATAATAATTTCAACAAGATAACGACCCAAAAAATTGGTCTTTTATGTTGCTGGAATGGCTTATCTAGCTCTGAAATCAGCTTAAAACACCTTTGCAATTACCCGATATGAACCCCATTCAGCATATTTGGTACTTACTAGAAAAAAATACAAAATCTCATATTACATACTTCTAAAAATACGCTCAAGGATGCCATACGCATCGAATGGTGAATAAAACCATCAGAGAAGACATCAAATTCTGTAAGAATTCGAAGACGTTAAGAGACGATAATTTAGGCCAAAGGAGGTCTAGCCAAATATTCGAGGACTTGAAATTTACTCACTCTGATAAAATCATAATCACTTGTGCCTAAACTTTTTTGGTGTCAAAATCATGTTTTATTTTTGTTTTGTAACATTTAATATGAATTAAAATTGACATTAAATTGTTATTGTGGTGTGAATACAAAATAAAATGTTTATTTTTTAAATGCTTATACTTTTCTTTTCTGCAAGTGTACTGGAAAAAGTTTTACTAGCAAATTTAAACTCATAAGTGCTGTGTGCCTAAACTTTTTTGATTCACTGTATGTACTATAGTTATATTTTGTTAGTTTATTGGCATGCCTTTCTAAAAAGATCATTAAAATTGATTAATTTTAATTAAACCTGAACATTTTAAGGTTATCTGTATTTGCATAAAATCAAAATCAAAGTAAAATAAGCACTTCACAACAACAACATAACCACAGCAATAACAACAGCAATAAATGTATACATTACTACAGTTAGATAAGCTATCAGAATAACAACGCAGCAGCAATTGCAACAAATCGTTGTTCAAGCAAAACTTAACCGCCAACACAAACCACAGCTCGCTACCAAAGCAGCTGCAGGGTGTGGCATAGGAAATGCAGGACGCGGCTTCGAAGAAGCCACAACAGCCGCAGCAGCATTCTTAGTTGCATCACAGCAACAAAGTAATATAAACAGCAGGTTATCGTAAACACCAAGCATGCGGAGCTAATTTTTTGCACTTTGCTCAAGTATTTGTGTGGGTTGCTGTAGTTGTTATTGTTGCTGTTGTTGTTGTTGTTGTTGTTGTTAGTGGTGTTAGTGTCATCAACGCTAAATACTGTCGCTGTGTGCGATAAAAAAAAAAATACATGAAGTGGTTGATTAATGGTTTTCGCGGTTCGCGTACATTTGAAGCATCATTGAATACGTTGCTGCAAAGCAAGAAATTTCATTGCTATTTACCGCTGATGGCACGTTCAGTGCATTTGAGAGTGTCGAGTGGGTGTCAAGTGGGAGGGGGTGTGCACATATGCTAGCGTGTGTGTGTGTGTGTGTGTGTGTGTGTTTGTATTTGTGTCAACTACTTATCTGCTAGTTTTCGTATAAAATATTCATTCTTTGAGAAGTTTTTCTATCGAAAGCAGTTTTTATTATTAATGATGGGAATTTCCTCAGACGTGCGGTTTCGAATTGTTCGATGTTTTGTTGAACAAGTTTTGCTAAAATTTGGTATTAGTTGCAACTATGTAATCGATGATTTTTGTCAGAAAAAAAACAAACAATCTATAAAAGAAGAATTTGCAGAAAATTTGCTTCTATAATAAAACACCAAAACCACTGCAATAAAGCGACTGTTTTATTAAATATATAGAAAAAATTTAAAAATTTATAATTAATAAATATTACTACACTGAGAAAAAAAACATACTTTAAAATTAAACAAAAAATTTTAAAATAGAAATTAAAAGCATTTGCGTTTTTAAAAAACAAAATTTAAAACAAACGTGTTTAAATTTCAACTATCAACTCCTTCCTTTTTTATAATTTTTCTTATGTCTTTGAAAAAACAAAAAAAATAACTATCTGAAAAATATGACAGTTTTTGAAATTTTGGTTTGCAAGTAACGAACATAAACGATAAAATAATCACTAATTAATTTTTTTCAATATTTAGAAATCAAACTTCATCGAGTGGAGTTGAAATTCGGTATTCGGAGGGTCCCAGGGGTCGCTGAATACGAATCTCGTGTCTAAAACGCAGAAAAAAATTAAAAACTGGCATCGAAGACATCAAGCTTAAAACATTTGTTTTAAATATTAAAATTTTTGTTTTAAATTTGTTTTTACATTTAAAAACAATGTTTTAAAAACAAAAACTTTTGTTTTAAATTAAACTTTAAAAATATTTGTGTTTAACTTTAATGAAATTGTTTGAAGCTCTATTTCAAACACAAATTCGTTTGATATTAACACAATTTCATTTAGTTATAACACATATTTCCCTCAGTGTAGTAAACCTGTTGCCCGAATTCGAGCAAATCAATAAAAATTAAATGTTAGCAACATTATAGACGCTTAATTTATGATATTCTATTCAAGCAGCTTTTTCCTCAATAACGATATATTCAGTCTCAATAATGATATAAAAGATCATCATCTGAATGCTTAAAACTTATGATCTGACACTAAAATTTTAAATAAAACGGTCAAAATACGAAGACGGACTTACACTAATATAACTACCGAGATAAATATTATTACTATTCAACAACATCGCTGATGAACTTTTAAAGCTATAAAACATTAGTAATTTATATAAAAACGAATTATAAAATAGATTTTAGAAAAAAAGACTACTACTAAGATATAATTAAAAAATTAATTAAAAATACATACAGAACACCTACAACATCAATTTATAAAATATTCCGACGAAAAAACACCAAAAAATAAAAAAAAAAATGTTTTTTTGAAAACCATTAAAATTTGACTGAGTTTTTCGCTCGGAAATTGGAACTGCATTTTTCGAACAATTGACATTTGAGGAATGCATAAAAGATAATATTGGTTAAAAATTTTTAGTTTTGAAAAAAATTAAAATTCGATCAATTTATAAGCTCTTCTTAAACTAAATTTCAAATCGATTACATAGCACAAACATTTTATTTCTGTATTAAAAGGTTGGGAACCCCCTGAAGCGAAATCACAATTTTTAAAAGTGGTTTGCACATATACAGCCTAAACCTGATTTAATGACATCTGAATCGATAAAATCGGTTCATTGGTCTGGGAGGAGTTGAAGTCACAAAAAACCTTAGCCTATTAATTATATAGATATTTCGATGGTTAAACTCACTAAAGTGATAAGTGACCTTTTGACAAAAGTAGGTTTACTCTTGTGTAAATTTCTTGAAAATGCATAACTAACGTATGCTGCTCAGTTTACAGTTGAAATTAGTGTTTTGTACTGCAATGTATTGAAATTTAAAAACCGAATCGACATTTCTGAATATTTAAAATTTTTCACTTATCACTTTTGTGATCTGAATCATCGATTTATAACTTAGGCACATTCAAAATTTATATTATTTTTTTCAAAATTAATTTTAACCTCACTTAAATAGTTGTTGAAAAAGTCAATGGTGCTTAATTTTAAAGGATCTCAAATTCTTAATTAATATCTTAACTAATCAGGAAAGGGCCCCAGGTTTCAGTCGCCGATTTGAATGATTTTCGGAAATGTGATAGAAGACAAAAATATAAGGTCGACGTATTTTTTTAAACGTGCTCAATCGATGGTTTAGGATTTCAAACTCGCGTTCAAAAATCAGCGAAAATTTCGTTTTTCTGCTCTAATTTCGTTATTTTTCATGGAAACATTTACAAATTTGGTACCAAACGAAAGCTCTTACAAAACCACACATGACCTTTCCTTGTAAGTCAAACATTTGTTTTGTGTGGGTGGAGCTACACCACTTGTACAATGCTTATTTTTTTTTCAAGTAGCAGTACATCAATAACTCAGTGCGACACGAAAAAATAACCTTAAATATCTCAATGGTTTCTAGTGGTGCATGGTCTATATATTATGCCCTCATACTCAGTTTTATTGGATTAGGTCAAATAAGAGAGAAATTCAAGGTCAAATTTCACCTTTAAGTTACAAATTTTTTCTTATAATTCTAAAACTAAATTCAAATCCTGTTTAGTAACTGTACCTATATATTTGCAATGGATGATTCTTTATATTTTGAGACCATTTTTTGCTCAAAGAGTTACGTAAGGGGAGTTAATTATTTCTTCGAAAACAAGGCTTTTTAAAATAAAAAAAAATTTTCAATAGTTCAGTTACTTTGTATTTGTCTTCAAAAGCAATCAGATTTTGCTGAATTTTTGCATACACCTTAAGTAAAATAAAATAATCCACCTCTGGAAAGATCACAACAATTACATGTGCGCATCCAAAGATATTCGTATTCAAAGATTACCAAAGATGGTAACTTCGTTAATGTAATCCCTAGAGTCAAATCATTCAGATGAAAATTATAGACCCAATAATTTTTTTCAAAACTGTCCTTAATATTTTTACCGAAAAAAATTACCGTTTTAAAGATATGCGCGTAAATATGTAATTACAACACATATGAAAAATTCGAACTTGAGAAGAAATAGAAATAAAAATAATTTTCATTTTAACAGTTTAAATTTTTCATAAATAATTTTCATATAATTGTAATTACATATTTACGCGCATATCTTTAAAACAGTAACTCTTTCAGTAAAGATTTTAAGGACAGTTTTGAAGAAGCAAACACATTTGCATATATATATTTATTGATATTTCAGCGATACAAAAACAAAAAAAAATTAAAAAAATGTGAAAATTTAAATCTTTAACCGCGTTTTTTTCGCAACTACTTTTGGTAGTTGACGCGAATTCTGAAGATCTGATGAACCTATTGATATTGATTATGATTATGTTAATGATTATAACCTATGACCTATGACCTATGATTATGTAAATAGCTTGTTTTTACTACAGTGATACTTTGATGTAACGAATTTCGTTATAACGGAAAACTCAATATAACGAATGTTTTGCTGAGTCCCTTGAAAAAAACTCTTTTTTACAAAATTTTCCATACAAAAATACTCTATAGCTATAACGAAGAAATTCTGAGCTATAAAGCCTTTATATGACGAAGTATTCTTTTACCAGTCTATACAAAGAAATCATAGTTGAGAAACATAAAATTTTAAGTATGTTAGTCGTTAAAGTGCTGTTATCAAAAGCCTCTACATAACGAAGTGTGGATTCTATAGCCTCTATACAACGAAGTCAGAATAGAGCAAAATTAAACTTTAAGCAATATGGGGAAATTCCCTTTTCAAAACAACGAAATTTAAATATCTTGTTGAAAAAAAAAAATTGCAGAGGCATTCTGAACTTGTGTAAGCAAACAAAAGTAACACAATATTCTATTAAAATCTAATACAAAAATAAAAAAAAAATACTAAAATATGTATTTATTTTTCATTTTCCTCTAGAATAATGAATTCTTAATACATAGTATTTTTGTGTAAAATATAATTTTGATAAAAAAACTGTAGTTATAACGAAATTGTTTCAATAACTATAACGAAGTATTTTTTTCAATTGTCTTCAGATTCGTTGTATCGAAGTTTCACTGTTTATTTAAAATAAATAAAAATTTGCAAAAAAAAAGAGCAAAAAATAAATTTTTGTTTTCAAACAGCCACCATTTTGCAAAAAAATTTCTTATTTAAATTTCCGTAGTTCAGAAGGACAACACGATAAACATACTTACTAATAAAGAATCTGTTTTTAATTTTTTTTTTTCAGATCACAAGAAGGGTCAGAATCTTGTTAACAAGGACGTAGCCTTATTTTTCAGCCTCTCACTTTACCAGCCTATAATTTTTTCAACTGTAATTTTTTTTTTAATTTGTTGTAAATTTTTAAAATATCAATTAATATTTCATAAAAAAATTGCTGCCAAAAATATTCTTAGTTTGTTTTTTATCAAATTTTAAAAAACACCCAAATTTGTACACCTAGACTAGAATACTACCTTAACTTTTAAACGGTTTTACTTAAATAATAATTGTTTTACTATCAAGGATACGGAACTGAGAATGACATAAAAACATATAATAGTTAGTAACCCAAGTTCGATTGAGGGTTACAAAAACTAAGAATTCATAAAACAGATATCACTTCTGCTATTTAAAACAAAAGCAAAAATTAGTCAAAAACATCACTACATAATATTTTTGCAACAAAACAATGTTTATGTTCGTCTTAAAAAAAAAAAAAAATGATTTGAATCAATATGACCGTAGAGGGTTAAGAATATGGTCGTGGAGGTTTAAGAATATAAAAAATGGAAAAACATGCCTGATCAGAAATTGTTTGCTAAATTAAATAATTTTAGCCGCCTAACCGATGTGCGACGTGTGTAACGCCCATAAGAAGGCGTGATAGGTATAGAAAAGTATATCTGAATCTATAGCAGGGAAGGTCATAATTTAAATTCCCAAACACACGTTTTGGAAATAAAATGCAGCTAGCGCGACGTCGACACACGTTTAGTATAAGCTACTTCTAGTGGCTTTCGGACGTTGTTATTTTGGCAGTAAATCAAGTCAGTTGCGGTTCAGTATTTGTTGACATAACATCTCTTTGCGCAATTTTTTAAAATATAGCGAGAAAATATGTTAACCTGTTCTTCATCACTGATCTAGAATGAATAACATCATCACTTCAGTTGATTTAGACATGTCCGTCTGTCCGTATGTCGACACGATTACAGGCGTAATTTCGATACATGAGCTTTTAAAAACGAAGATCAAGTTCAAAAATGACTAACTTGGCTGAACAACGCCTACCTTCCATACAACCAGGAACCGTAACTATTATGAGCTTTATTAAAAAATTAATTTTGTACAGTTATTTTCAAATTTGTTTTTACTCAGAAAATAACACTTATTTTTGTGTTTAAGTTTCTTGCTAAAATATAAAAATTATTTTTTTTAGTTTTATTTTTCAATTCGGAAAATAAAACTTATAAAAAACAAAAAAAAAAAAAAACAAATTGGCCATTTCAGCCCTTGAAAGGACTTTTACCGATCTTCACATGATGAATAGTGTTGTGTGTGTCATAAATGTTTGCACACAATTCACCGAGAACTGGACCTACATGTTTTATGCCGACTCCGAACGGCTAAAGTTTATGTTCTCAAGAAGCTTTACATGGCATTATTTACACTTTGAGGTTTGCCATTGTCTGCAGAAAGGTTTTGACCGATCAGAAATTTTTTTTATTGAAAAAACTTTTCGTCGCGACTGGGGATCGAACTCGGGCTCTGAGCATGCTAAGTGCCACACACTTAACCTGCATGCCACGGTCAACCACCACAATAAAACTTATATTTTAGTTTTATTTGTCCGCTCTGAAATAAAACTTATTTTATGAGTTTTATTGTTTTACTCATTAAATAAACTTATTTTTGAGCTGTGTTTTATTTTTCTCAAATAAAACTTGTTTTTTAAGATAAATTTTTCTTTTCAAAAAATAAAAATTATTTTTGAGTTAAAATTTTTTGCTCTGAAATAAAACTAATTTTTTGAGCTTAATATTTTTACTCAGAAATAAAACGTATATTTGAGATTTATTTTTTGAAAGAAAAGTTATGTCTACAGTTTTATTGTTTTAATCAGAAAATAAAAGTTAATTTTGAGTTGATAACTGTTATTCTTTGAGTTTTATTTTTGACGTAGAATTACGTCTTACAGCGAGGTTTGTATGGGGTCGTTTTAACAGATTTTTGCGTGGCCATGAAACTTTTTTGACGAATACTTTAGGGTATACCTATAGCCTTTAATACTCATCATTCAAAGACAATATATATACTAAAATATCAGACATATCCTGCGCTGAATGAATATCTAATTTTGGATTCTGTCGCTATCATATTAAAGTCACAAAATTGTAAAATATAAGAAGAAAAATGCATGTGTTTATATAGATTTATAAGAAAATCAATCATCAGCTGCTTATGCTGTGCCTGCTGCTTTCTTTGTTTTTGATTCGTTGTTTTGTTGTTTTTGCTTGTGTTGGTTTTGTTTTGTATGAAAGTGGTTCTCTACTCAACGGCATTGGCAGCATTGATTCTATACTCCACATTAAGAAGGTGATCCGATTAGATTTAACTCTTATGAAAAAAATAACTTGATATTTTGTTTTGTGCTATTACCCAAAAGATGGCGCTGCCTGTTCGCCTGACGTGATATATGCATCTTTTTACTTTATTTAAAATGAAATTGAAGTAAAATTGAGTGTAGCTCGCAAGCAATACATCAGACAGAGACGACAGTGACACCAGTGAAAAGGACATTCGCTTAGCCTTCTTTTCAACTAAGTCAATGAACTCAACCTGTCAAACTTAACAAAATGAAATTTGACTTTCTGCTTGTTTCTTGCTCTATTTATTATGCTTACTTTGAATTTTTTCTGTGTTCAGTGGCGGAATTCCAAAAAAGTTAACGACAATAATCGTTGTCGATATCAGTCATTATGCGTGCCACTCCAAAAGAAAATGACAGTTTTTGCAAGCTAGCTACATCGAAAAATCTTTGTTTAGCCGTTTAGAAATTCCACTACTAGTCTCGATAAGAAGTCCATCACTTGAGTGTTATTAATTTATTTATTATTTTTTGGAAGATAAGCAAAAAATATGTGCAAAATAGACAAAACAATCAGACTAAAGAGACAAAGCAGAAAAGTTTACTATTTAAACGGAATTTTACTATAGAAACTGTTTCTTTTTTCTGAGTGTTGGATAATATAATTTTTTACTCACAATATAAGACTCTTGTAATTTTTAAATTAACTAATAAAGAGCAAACATGCTAATTCAGAAAAAAAACTCGCGTGTAGCAACGTACACGTGGCAGAAGTGAAACTTCTTTAACAGTAAGAAATAAGAGAGATTTTAGTGTGAAAAAGAGAGAGAAAGTATCTGAAAAGAAATTCAATCAATACGAAATGGAATAATAATTTGTTGATTCAATATTTGCATCCAGGGACCGTACCGAATATGGTTTTTGTCGAAAGTGTCACTTATTAACTTTTATCTCTTAATTTTTATTTTTTCCGACAAAAATAACAGTTTCTTGTGCCTTATAGTTTTTTTGGGAAAAAATAACAGTTATTTTCTGCCGTTTATTTTTCGGTCAAAAATATCAGGTAATTTATATTTGTTCAAGTCATTTTACCGACTAAAAAATTTTGATAATATTATTTTCATCTCATCGGTGAGACATTTTACACATGGTGTCAACAGTTCAATCTCTCAAGCGACCTTTAAGAAAACACAAATTGCTTGATATTTTTGACCAAAAAAATTAAAGTCACAAAATAACTGCTATTTTTGACCGATAAAATAAAAGTCAAAAGTAACCTTTATTTTTCCTCGAAATATACTAGGCAAGAAATTAACTTTTAAAGCATCAGTTTCAAATTTAAAAGCGACTTAATATTCGTGAGGCTGATGTGAAAAATAATTTGTAAAATAATGGTATATTTGAAAAAGTCTTTCGATAATTTTTTTTCATTTGAAAATTGTAAAATAACAGTTATTTTCGGTACTTGTTTTAGTTCAGTTGGTGTTTTAGTTGCTTTCGAATGTCTTCTCAACATTGTTACTTTTTGAATGCTGGATTGCATTTGCATAGTACTCTTTGAAGGAGCCTCCGAAAGCAGAGGCAAATCTTGTTCATTATTACCTCCTGCTTCCTGATCATAATAATTGCTATGTTGATTGAGGGCCTCATAAAGCAGCGAACGTTGATTGTTCAGTGCATCAACTTGGTTGGCTTTAAAATTTTGTTGAGATGCATCAGTGTGTTTTTGGGGATTGGTTCTTTGTAGATTCACCAAAATATACTGATGTTTCGTAAAAATGCATTTTGAAACTCAGCCATTGTTGCAATCACCTTACCTTCATTATTAGTTGCAGACCCAGCTGCGGCTGTATTCTTAAGAGCTCTAATTCGCTCTCTATATTCACGAACGCGTTCTGCTCCTGTTTTAGCTATTTTTCTATTTTTTTTTCCGTGCATACTTGTAGGATGAAAATTGTAATGTTAATGTTAATCTTATGTTAATATTAATTATGTTATTTTCAGTATGTTACGCGTTCAGTTTTAATTACATTTTGTTTGGCTTTTTATGATGTGCCTACGTAGCGTAAACGTATAGATTCCGGCTCATAAGCAACGATGTTCGGAGTTCAATTCTTGGCAGTGGCAGTAATTTTTTTTTAATTTTCATTTGAATTGAAAACGTTAGCCTAGCGTCACGAAAAAGAAGGACCTTGAAATTTCACTCGCCGCCAAAGAAGTTTCACTTCAAAAACTCAAAAAATAAATTTTATTCAAGTGTGAAAAAATAAAACTCAAAAATTTTATTTATTTGTTAAGTAAAAAATAAATTTCAAAACATAAAGGTTATGTTACTTCGTAGGTGCTTCGTAAGCTCGTATTTCGTAAGAACTTACAAAACGTCAAAATTATTTCTATGCACATTGAGATACGAATATTTGTCAACTTTACGCAACAATTTCGATGCTTATGTCGTTAATAAGTTTTCGTAAACTTGCTTACGTATTTTGCATTATATAGAAGCAAGCTGCCTTTTCCTTAATCGTTGTTAGAGCAAAACAAATATAGCTCTTAATAATCTTTGTTGTTATATATTTTTCTAAGGAATAAATGAATTGTTATACTGATTTAAAAAAAGGACTCAATAAAATTAAATAAAATTAACTTTATTTGTCAAAAAAAAAAAAAATAAATGTTTACATTTAAAATTTTTCGCTTGTTGAAAATTAAAAGAATTCTTACCGTTTTGTTAATTTATTGAACCTCAAGTTTTGGATCATCTTTTGCAGAACTTCCAGAAGTAGTCGATATGTCTGCGCTGCCTTGAATTCAGGTCATCGTATCTGTTGTCTGTATAAAGGGAGACACCTAGCGGCAGCTACATGTCTTGACTCTTTCTGCCGTTGATTGCCATCGGGTGCTCTTCAAGTTTTCGTTGGCTTTAGCAATAGCTGCATAGGTGGCCTCGAAGATAGGTGGCTGCAGACAATGTCATCAGCTTCTTGGGTACAGGAGTTGACACAATGCCCCGGTACCACGAAGTGCGGAAATAAGACAAATTTGTCAAAATAATGGCACAACGAATAGCGGTGCCAACTTCCTTGCTACATTTAATACCCAAGCCATATGGTCATTGTTAACGCCGATGGCAACCAAAGCTTTAAAAAAAATACGTTGAGCAGTAAGTGTCTGTTTCTTTAAAGACATAATCTTTAATCCTTATTCTTTAGGGCAGAGCCAAAAAAGAGCAGAGAGTAAGGAAGTACTTCCTCAAGAGAGGTTATCTTGCTTTGGTGCACCAAATGCCCTAATTTACACACTATAACCCGTTCTTTGACCATTGCTTGCTATCACTTTCAATACTGCGGCCACGTCCGCGACGACGAACCCCACGTCCTCTACCTAGCCCAAATCCTTGACGGAATCCACTACGGGCTGCAGTTATACAGATGGCTGAAAAACAGGATGGTGTTCAAAAACGAGTATATGCACACCATCAACGTGTTCTTCTTTGAATTGGTGCTTAGTAAATTCACCAAAATTCGGCATCTAAATCGTGCTTAAAAAGAACTATCCAATTGTGCAGTAATTGAAAAAAAAGAAAACACCACCAATGTAAACAAAAAACACACTGATGCTTTGCATAAACTCGTTTTGAAACTCAGCTTCTGGCACTCATCTTTTGTCAAGAGGTGTTACTACCAAGCAAAGAGGCTTATTTTCATTTATCACCTTGTTCACACCAAGACACATATCTCTAAGCTTTCGCAAATTATTTCAAACTACGGTTCAACCAAATTTTTCCGCTTTCTAGCTTTTGTGAGAGTGTATGAAGGAGTCAAAACAAGTCTCAGTTCCATGTTGACTTTCTCAACTGCTTTCACTGTAGCTTTCCCTGCAAACATTTGTTATCGTCTGAGAATCTCCAGCGAATCGCTTGGAAGATGAAACGATCGCCGGCGAGCTCTTCTGAGAGTCTTCCGGGAATCGCCGAATGTAAGCAGCTGAGGCCATAAAAGCGATTCGCCGGGAAGATTTGCCGGTGAATCGCCAAGTGGGGTCTTAAGCGATTTGCCTGGAAGATTCGCCAACGAATCGCCGAGAAGAGTCTTAGGCGATTCGCCAGGAAGAGTCGCGAACGATTCGCTGAGAGGAGTCTTAAGCGATTCGCCGGAAAGATTCGCCAACGAATCGCCGAGAAGAGTCTTAGGCGATTTGCCAGGAAGAGTCGCGAACGATTCGCTGAAAGGAGTCTTAAGCGATTCGCCAACGAATGGCAGAAGGGGTTTTTGTTTGTTGCAGAGCATCGTTGTTGAATGTTACAAGTTGTTGCATGTTAGAACTAGCGGGCTCTTAAGACGTTGTTTTATCCCAGTTTCATGAAATTTTTTAAAAGTTAAATTTTTTGATTAATTTAAACGAATTTTCAGAGCCTGCTTTATATAACAATGATAGATTTTGAAAAGCTTTTTAAAAAGCAATCTTCCAACGATCGCCGGAATGACCGAAGGAAGATTTTGAACATTTTTTGTCAATCGCGCATTCATCGCTTGGGCGATCGAAAAGCGATCCATCTTCCAACGATCGCCGGAATGAGCGAAAGAAGATTTTTAAATTTTATGAGAATCAATCTTCCAAAGAACCCTTAGGCGAATCGCTAGCGCGTCGCCAAATCTTCTAATCTTCCAATCGTCTTCCAAATGTTTGAAGGGTTTTATGTCAAAATATTGGTATGAGTAAGAAATTTAATATTTTAGCAGATATAAAAAGTTACAAGCAAAAAACATGTTTTTTTTAATTAAAAAAGACATTCAGGAGAATCAAAATTGCTTCGGCGGATTTTCTCCAATTTGAAAAAGAAATATGCAGAAATCCTTGTAATGAGTTCCTCTAACTTTTGAGAACCCGACCGGCAGAATCTAAATTTCGATCCGGTCTACTATATATCGACTCTGACCCATACAGCTGCTGGTTAAGCACCACTTGGCATAACAAAAATTTCACACTAAACAATATGTCCGGAAGTGTACGAATCTTTATATGAATGTATAAAAAAAACAAGTAAAGAAAGTTTAAAGTCGGTCTAGGCCGACTATGAAATACCCTAAACCCACTTTTCAAAAACAAAAAAAACTATAGGTAAATCTTCGACTTGGCCGAAGTTAAAATACCCCCACATCCGATTCTTAAGGGTGGAAGAATCTTAAATTGGAGAGCTTTTTGTATGAGATTCTGAGAGCTTTTATGATTTTTTTGTGTCTAAAATACATACATATCAAATTGTTTTCCTGCAGCTTAAATATAAGCCTTTTTACAAAGTTTTAAATTTTGGGGTTGTATGGGAAGTGGGCGTGTTAGATTGTGTATGACGCCCATTTTTCTAACATACCTCAGTTTCGACATAGAATACACAAATACCGAGTTTCTGTCTTGTAACTTTAATATTAGCCTCTTTATAGATTTTTCAATTTTGGGATTGTATGAGAGGTGGGCGTGTTAATAGGTGAGTGACATCCATTTTTCTAACACACCTCAGATTTATATTGAATACACAAATACCGAGTTTCCGTCTTGTAACTTTAATAGTAGCCTCTTATAGATTTTTCAATTTTGGGGTTGTATGGGAGGTGGGCGTGTTAGTGGGTGGATAACGCCCATTTTTTTAAGACTTCTTAGTTTTGATATAGAATACACATTTACCAAATTTCAGTATTGTAGCTTTAATATTAGCTTCTTTGTAAAATTTTCAATTTTGGGGTTGTATGGGAGGTAGGCGTGGTTTTCATCCGATTTAGCCCATTCTCGAACTTGACCTTAGTTTTTTTAAAAAAAGCTTAAATATCGAATTTCATTACGATAACTTCAAAATTACGGCTGTAATCGTGTCGACAGACAGACAGACGGACAGACGGACAGACAGACGGACATGGCTAAATCAACTCAGGTGGTGATGCTGAGCAAGAATATATATACTTTTCCATACCTACCTCGCCTCCTTTTGGGTGTTACACACGTCGTGACAAAATTAATATACCCCTTACGCAGTACGCGTGGGGGTATAAAAATTATTGTAAATGGGTGTGTCCGTAGGCGGATGAAGCTTCCATTTTTTATGCATTTAAATGTTGATAAAAAATTAACACATACAAAGTTTTATTCCCGTAACTCACAGTTAATGCCTTTATTGTGCTTTAGCTATGGGAGGTGGGCGTATTCATGGACGGATCACTCACAATTTTTGAACACACCTTAGTTTTGGTATAAAATACATACATACCAAATTTAATTTCTCTATGACAAACATAAACTTATTTATTGAGTTTTAAACTTTTTAGGTTGTATGGGAGGTAGGCGTGTCCGTAGGCGGATGACGTCAATTTTTCAAAACCATCTTTGTCTTGTCATAAAAAACATACGTGCCAAATTTTAGCTCTGTAGGTTAAACAGAGGCTTATTTATTGCGTTTTCAATTTTTGCGTTGTATGGAAGATAGGCGTGTCCGTGGGCGGATTCCAAAAATATTCAACAGTGCAGATCCTTGAGTCCATGTGATCATGTGTACCAAGTTTCATGCAATTATCTCAACTCCTTCTTCTTATCCTGTGTATACGGACAGACGGACGGACGGACGGACATGGATAGCTAGACCCACGTGGTGACGCTGATCAAGAATATATATACTTTTCTATACCGGACTCGCTTCGTTCTATGCGTTACAAACGTTTGCACAAAGTTAATATACCCTAGCCTTTCAGGTTAAGGGTATAATAACAGAATTTCAAGTTTTTAACTTAATTACAATACATAATAACCACTTTAAAATGCAAAGACCGCAAAAAAAAAACCGTGAAATTTAATTTCGTTTTCAATATAATGCTTCTTTAATGCATTTCAAATGTTGGTAATATTAAATTAAGAATTAAAAACTGAAATTAGCCCTTTCAGCTTCATCGTTTCTTGAGCGCTCTAACATGCGGAATGCTGTTAATTGAAGTTTACAACTCCAAATACGATGAATATGATTTACGATATATGAAAACTTACGAAGTGACATGAATCATACCTTATAAGTTTTATTTCAGAGCGGAAAAATGAAACACAAAAATGAGTTTTATTACAGAGCGAAACAATAAAACTCAAAAAGAAGTCAAATTTTCTGATTAATAAAATATAACTTCAAAACTAAGTGATATACATGAGCGCAAAAATAAAACTCAAAAATAAGTGTTATTTTCTGAGTAGAAAAATAAAATTAAAAAAATAGGTGTTATTTATTCGAGTAAAAAATAAACCATAACAATAACAGTTTTTTTATGATTTTTAATATAAAACATAAAAAAATCTTAAAATTTTTGAACAGCAAATCATAGAAGGATCAATTGAGTATATGTGTCATTCTTTTTTTGTGCCTCTAACATAAAGAGTTTTTCCTTCAAACTTTTCAAAATAACAGTTATTTTCGGTCCCTGCATACAGCACATCAAGTCAATGTTTACTGTGGCAATTTCATCTGATGGCGTTTCTTTATTTTTGAAGTTTTGCGATGGGGCCAATACGAACCACCTTTACTTCGGCGGAAAATCAACCGTTCCGACTATACTTACCGAGTAATGGTTTAATGCATTCTCATTATCTCATACTTTTTGCATATTTTTCAAATTGTTCCTGATATTGTTCCTGATTCAACATAAATTGAACGTTACACCTTTTCTAAGCGAGTAATAAATTTATATAACGATAGATATTGGATTTGGTTGCTTAGCTACCACCACCTTCTGTTGCTCAAGCTCAGCTCATAATGTTTTTT
Source organism: Tetanocera ferruginea (assembly GCA_958299015.1). NCBI lineage: Eukaryota > Metazoa > Arthropoda > Insecta > Diptera > Sciomyzidae > Tetanocera > Tetanocera ferruginea. The sequence goes on from OY282640.1 coordinate 133,312,859, forward strand.
TTTTTTAATTTTGTCTTGTCCAAAAATCCATTCTTTCTTTTTGCATATCTCTCCGTAGCTACCAAAATTAACATTTCTGGTTCATTTGTTTGCGACAATCGAAAAATATACAGAATGGTTCTTAGAAAAACAACATAAAACAAAAAACCATTAAAATTTTTCTAGCGACAAAAGTCTCAAATGTTTAATAAACATAAAAATAACTCATAACAATTTCTTTATCATCACCTTCAAAAACTTAAACAAAAGCAATAAAAAGTGTTGACTTGTGGAAAAAAAAAAAATGAAAACCAAATAAATAATACTTTTATGCGAAAAGTTGTGAAAAATTCATACCATAATAGATATACATACGTATGCGTAAGGACACAGTGTCAATAAAGTCGAGATACTCTTTGGCGCGCCCAAAAGTTGGCAACGCGATTGCAAATTGAATTGAAAATCAAGCGACATAAGTTTTTATGCAAGTACAGACGATGATAGCGACATGATCCTTACGCTGAATTATTGTATTTATTATGCACACACAAACATACCGTTGTTTGTTTGAGTTTAAGTCTGCGTGCAGCATAGTTATGTGTGTTTTTTACGATATCCTTTAAAATACTTTCAATTCTACATCAGCGCGCAGCATAACAATTTAGCACAAATCACACAATCAACGCAACAAATTCAAATAGTAACAAGCCAGCCAGAGTAGCAGCAGCAGAGGCAGTAGCAACAACAAGTTATTCATAGCATTTCGAATGTCTGAGGAAGCAAAAGTAATAGAAAAAAAAAAAAAAAAACAAAAAACAAACACTACAAACAAATGCACGCAATAAAATGCAAGAACCGAACGCGAGCTGGTGTTGAAGTTAACTCATAAAAAAGCATTTCTTTGCCATGGCAGTAGAGAACTGCAAGAGAACGTAGTAACAGCAGCAGCAGCAGTTGCACTCCTTGTAAGTTCTTGCTGCTTCGACATGAGGTTGTTGTGTAGATCGAGTCGCTGCAGAACTAAGTCGTCGTTGAGTTGCTGCATTATTAGAAAACATAAACCACAAAATGCTGAAATAAAAATCAGCAGCAATTCTTCGTTAGCCCCCTGCTGCTGTTGTTGCTGCTACAACCGTCGTCAGTTTTTCTGATTTTTTTTTTTTGTTTTTTTTTTGTCTTATACCTTGGCAAAGACGTCTTCTTCATCTCGGTAGCTAGCCAAAAATTTTTTGTAAATATTTATTTTGTGCGGTGTTTTTTGCTTTAAGTTTACTTTTTTCTTAAAATTTTTGAATGTTGTTTATTTGATTTCCTTTTCTCTGCTTTTTTTAGCTGCTGCTGAAAAGGTGGAGTTCAGCGGAAAAACCTTTTGGCTCAGTTGATTATTTATTTGTGTTGACGATTTATGCAGGATATTCTTCAATATTTGCTTGCCGCATAACAAGGATATCTTCTGAGTATTTGGATAATATTCAATATTATTTTTTTTATTGCTGAACAACAAGGATATCTGCTGTGATTTTGGCAAAGCAAACAAGTTCATATTTTTGTTTTTGAGGGTGCTCGATTATGTTTATGTGTTTCGTGTTTTTTTTTTATTTAAGAAACCAGTACAAGGTCGTTTCATTGTTTATTTTAGTTGGCATTACATTGATTTGCGGTCATTAAAACTAGCCGCTTGAATCCTTTTGCCCTAAATCAGTGCTATTTGCAGAGGATTCTTTTTGCAGTATAAGGAAAAATTACGTTTATTGACCATGAATAAAAATTTGAAAAAAAAAATAATAATCAAACCTGATTGATATGAATTCGGCACCATAAAAGGCGATATTTTAAATGAAAAAATATATATGCTTAATTGAGAGTTTACTTTTTAATAAAATTAATGTTCTGCTAAATTATGATTCCTTTATATGTTTGTAATACAAACATAGCTACGCTAATGCTAACAATTTAGTTTAGTTTAATTTATTTTATTGAGTCTTTAGATACAGATATACTTATAGACTTAAATGCAAACAATGTACAGTAGAATCTTGATTATACGAACATTGATTATCCGAATATCCGATTATCCGGCAGTGAAACTTTATTAAAAATTTTACAAGATAAATACATAAGTGTGTAAATAACATTGTAAAAGCAAGGGAAGAAAGAATTAAAAGTATTGAAAATCAGGGACCGAAAATAACTGTTATGTTACAATTTTCGAATGAAAAAGACACAATGAAAAAATTGTCGAAGGACATTTTCAAATATACCATTATGATACAAATGGCCTCAGCTGCACAAATATTTAGATCCTTTTCAATTTTCAACTGATTCTATAAAAGTTAAAAATTAACTGTTATTTTTTGCCTTTTATTTTTTCAGACAAAAATAACGGTTACCTTTGACTTTTATGTTATCGGTCAAAAATAACAGTTATTTTGTGACTTTTATTTTTTCGGTCAAAAATAGCAGGCAATCTGTGTTTTTTTCAAGGCCGCTTGTCCGATTAAAACACTTTTGTTACTATATGTAAAACGTGATCACCGATGAGACCAAAATAATGGTATCGATAGTTTTTTAGTCAGTAAAATGGCCTTTGAAAAAACACAAATTCAAATTTTGTTTTCAAAAATTCATAGGCGCGGAAAATGTTCTACGGAAAATTCTGACCATCTTTTCTCAAAAACCACTCAAAGTCTAAAATCGATTTCGATCCTCCGGTTTTCCGAAAGAAAGTTTGAATTTGTGTTTTGCTACAAAATGTGAAGAAATTGAAAACAGAACCAAAAAAGTACTGCACTGATTGACACATTTTAGTTGTTTCGAACAAAAATTTAAAATATTAATTTATTTATCAATGTCACGTGTTTGTTTCATCGTGTGTCAAAAAAAAAATAAAAAATTTTCAGATTTCATTAAACATTAAAAAATATTTTGAAAATTTATTTCAAATAGAAGAACAACATTTGAAAAATCGATTTGCTATTATCGTTTCATTATTTAATTTTGAATTTCGTGAAATCTGTTGTATAATTCCACTTGTTAGAAAATATTTTGTTTTGATGAAAGTTAGTAAATAAATAACAAAATAAGTAAGCTTGGTCTACAAATTCCATGCCATATTCAAGAAACTGAGAGTAATGTTGGCCAATGTTCGATGAGTTTTTGAAAAAAGTCAACAGTTATATAGGCAGTTATAGTTGTGACATCAGATAGTCGAAGAAAAACTCCACAACTTGAGAGCAAACAGGACTTCCTAAAACAATCTTTTTAATTTTATATTGAGTTTAGCTAGATATTTTTGTTTTCTTTTTCTATAAAACTTTTTGTTACTTTTACTTTATTTTGATTTGTTTATTTGACTATTGGTTGGTTTTCTTGATAAATTAATTCACTTCTTACATTTGTTGTATATGTTATCGCTTTTAATTTGAATTTGAATTATAGAAAATTTTTTTTTTTTATTTGACTTCGGATTTTCATCTGATTCATTATAAACCCCTTTGAAATTTTGATCAAATATGAGAATATGATAAAATTTTTTTTAAATGAGAACATTCAATGAAAACTTTATACCGAAAACTAGTCAATTTTTACCCTAATACATGTATTTTGGATGTTTGTATACATTTTTCACATATAGCCTGTTTCAAAAGAGAAGAACATTTTCGCGCATGTTTGAGAATAAGAAAATAATTTTGAGAGCGTTCTTCATTACGATTGGTCGACTTTAAAAAAAAAGTTGAATATTCTCTGAGCAGAAAAATAAATGACAAAAAAATTAATGTATATTCCTGAATTTTGATGTTCATCGCAACTGAGTTGCAGAAGTACTGAATTTCATTTTTCAAAATCAATCAATCAAAATTGACAAAAAGGGGGCGTCAAAAAATAATTTTTTAGCCAAAATTTCACTTCACAATTTTTTCTTGAGAAAATTATTTATTTTTTATGTAATTTGTATTTGATTTCTCTGTCAAGATGCGGCTTGCTGCAGGCCGTCGGTGCAACACCGTACTTGTGCTATCATTTGTTCTGAATGTTTGAGCATTTAAATATATAGAAAAATAGTAAAAAACAAGTAAAGAAAGTCTAAAGTCGGTCTAGGCCGACTATGAAATACCCTAAACCTAATTAACCAAAAAAAAAAACAATATTATTGGAAATGGGCGTGTCCGGATGGAGCCTATATTTGACATGCATTTAAATGTTGATGAAAAATTTACAAAAAAGATACCAAGTTTTATTCCTGAACTCACAGTTAATGCCTTTATTGTGCTTTCGCTATGGGAGGTGGGCGTGTTCATGGACGGATTACTCCCAATTTTTGAACACACCTTAGTTTTGGTATAAAATACATACATACCAAATTTAATTTCTCTATGACAAACATAACCTTATTTATTGAGTTTTAAACTTTTTGGGTTGTATGGGAGGTAGGAGTGTCCGTAGGCAGATGACGTCCATTTTTCAAAACCATCTTTGTCTTGTCATAAAAAACATATGTGCTAAATTTTAGCTCTGTAGGTTAAACAGAGGCTTATTTATTGCGTTTTCAATTTTTGGATTGTATGGGAGGTGGGCGTGTCCGTGAGCGGATGACATCCATTTTTCGAAGACATCTTTGTGTTGATAGAAAACACATACACACCAAATGTTACTATCGTAGGCTTATTACAAGCTGAGCTATGCAGTTTTAAATTTTTGCGTTGTATGGAAGATAGGCGTGTCCGTGGGCGGATTCCAAAAATATTCAATAATACAAATCCTTGGGTTCATGTGATCATGTGAACCGAGTTTCACGCAATTATCTCAACTCCTTCTTATCCTGTGTTTACGGACAACACACAGACGGACGGACGGACGGACGGACATAGATAGCTCGACTCACGTGGTGACGCTGATCAAGAATATATATACTTTTCTATACCGGACTCGCTTCGTTCTATGCGTTCTATGCGTGGGTGGATGACGCCCATTTTTATACCCTAAACCTGAAAGGTGAGGGTATATTAACTTTGTGCAAACGTTTGTAACGCATAGAACAAAGCGATTCCGGTTTAGAAAAGTATATATATTCTTGATCAGCGTCACCACGTGAGACCACGAGCTATCTATGTCCGTCCGTCCGTCCGTCCGTCTGTGTGTTGTCCGTAAACACAGGATAAGAAGAAGGAGTAGAGATAATTGAATGAAACTTTGTATACATGATCACATACACCCAAGGATCTGCACTATTGAATATTTTTGGAAACCGCCCACGGACACGCCTACCTCCCATACAATGCGAAAATTTAAAACTCCATAACTCAGCTCATAACTAGTCTACAACAATAAAATTTGATATGTAAGTGTTTTATACAAATAAAAAGATGCCTTCGAAAAATGGACTTCATCCGCTCACGGACACGACCACCTCCCATACAACCCAAAAATTGAAAATGCAATAAATAAGCGTCTGTTTAACCTACAGAGCTAAAATTTGAAACGTATGTTCTTTATGACAAGACAAAGATGGTTTTGAAAAATGGACGTCATCCGCCAACGAACACGCCTGCCTCCCATACAAACCAAAAAGTTTAAAACGCAATAAATAAGGTTGTGTTTGTCAAAGAGAAATTAAATTTGGTATGTATGTATTTTATACCAAAACTAAGGTGTGTTTAAAAATTGGGAGTCATCCACCCACGGAGGCGCCCATTTACAATATAAATTTTTTTGTTTTTGAAAAGTAGGTTAAGGGTATTTCATAGTTTGCCTAGACCGACTTTAGACTTGCTTTACTTGTTCTAATTCGCCTTAGTTTTGATATAAAATGAAAAAAAGTTATTTATGTAAGTTTGACAGAAGCCTCTTTGTATAGTTTTCAATGTTGGGGTTGTATGGGAGGTGGGCGTGTTAGTTATTGAATGACGCCCATTTTTCTAACACACCTCAGTTTTGACATAGAATATATGTGCAAAAACCGAGTTTCACAGCCTTACCAAAAAACGATTTTAATGTACAACATTTTCAAAAATGTTGAACATTAAGCAAAAAAGTACTTATAAAAACATAAAGTCAGTTTTAAATTTAAAAAATAGCCAGCTCAAAAAAAACACAGCTTTTCCATGTATTTTATTTTAAAACTGCACGGTTAAAAATTTTGGACTAGTTTTTAATCCAAACTTTGGTTTAAAGCAATTTTTAATCCTAAAAGTACTAATTTTTATTCCATATTTTAGTTTAATTTTTGTTTAATCCGAAAAAGTTTATGTTTAAGACTATTTTTGGACTACAAATTTGTATTAAGGTAGTAATTTCAGGAAAAAGTATTTATGTTATTTAATAGCTGAATTACAATGTAGCAGTGGCAGTGGCAGCAGCTGTGTCAGTGGCAGCGGCCGTGATCAGCTGTTTCGTATTTTACTGCCTGCCAATTACAATCTAGCAGTGGCAGCGTCAGCATCAAAATCAGTGAATGTTGAATTTTTCTAAGTAGTTTAATTATTTGCATGTTGGCAGTGAATTTAGTAATAGGGCTGACTTCGGTAGTACTGCTTACTGCCACTGCTGCTATGTTAGTTTCACCATTGAACAACAATATTCCTAAAATAACAGCTGATCAATGCCACTGCCACTGACGCTGCCACTGCCGCATTGTAATTCAGGTATAAGATTGAAAACTACTACTACTACGAAATTTAAGCTAAATATAATTCTAAATGTTGTTATAGAATCCGAAAGTTATTTTTAATAAAATGAAACAAATTGTTTATTAAAATCTGAACCAAAATATTATTTTATACATTATTACAGTAAACAGTGTTTAAACCTTTGAGGATTAAATAGTAATCCCTTTTCGGATTACAATGTTTTAAACTTTTTTGGACTAAAATCTAATCCTTTTTGTATTATAATATTTTAAACTTTCTGTGAATTAACAATTATTCCTTTTTGGATTAAGAAATTTTAAACTTTTTGCGGATTAAAAATAAATCCTTTTTGGATTGAAAAATTTAAAACTTTTCATTGAATTAAAAAATAATCTTTTTTTGGTCGTGTCCTATATGTAATCCAAAAAAGTTTAAAATTAAGTCCAAGATTTTGAACCGTGTGGCTACTTTTTAATTGTCAGCTGATATTTTGAAAGATAATTTAAAATTATTTTAAAATTGAGAAATCAAACTTGGAATGGACGATGAAAGCTTGTTTATGGACAAAGAAATCCTGACGGATTATCGTGCTATTCGAAAGCCAAAAACGTATCGGGAACGAAAGGATTTTTTCAGTGAACTTTCTGATAATGAGTTCATAAAATTGCACGGGTTAGGATTATCAGTTAGAGATTCTTTTCCGATATATTGCAGAATTGCACCGTTTCTTGGCTGTCGTATTGGTCAAACGTTGACGTCGTTTTCCAATGAAATTAATGTACAATCTTGCAGGTTCGATAGGGAAACAGCGCTTTATATTTTGGACAGGCTTTATACAAAAATTAAATCTCCAACAAATCGCGGAGCCGCTATAGATCCTAAAACAAAGCCATGTGCATATTTAAGATTTGTCGTGAAGGGGTTTTATCAAGAAGAATTGGGTTTGCAATATCTTTTTTCCTTTAAGTTATAAAAGTACATTTGCAAATTGTTAATATTACAGCTTTGGAATATGGTTTTGCACAAAAGTCGGCCTCAACTGTTATACGGCAAGTCAGCTCTGCGGTGGCCAGCTTACGCCCTAGTATATCAATTTGGATTTATCACGCCAAGCTTTAACGCAAACAAAGCAGCATTTTTATGAGAAGTCCCCAGGTCATTGCATTGATTGATTGCACACATATAAAAATAAAAAAACAACCTGGGGAAGCTGGGGACGCCCACTGAAACAGAAAAGGGTTTTTTTCGTTAAATTGTCAGGTCTTTTGCGACGACAATTTTAAAATACTGGACGTGGTATGTAGATGGAGAGGTTCAGCGCACGAGTCACGAACATGGAATGAATGCGTGATAAAAAAGAAACTTGAAAAGGCTGATATAGGAGGCGGAGTAGTCTTAGGAGATGGAGGGTACGCCAATTCTGAAGGATATGAAAATAATATAAAATTATCTTTAAATGCCAATTGAAAATTTACCTACCTTCATGTCGCCGTCTTTGCAAGCTTGATCCTCATAAGAGTTATCTATCGCGGCCATTGCCATATCTTCAATGGATGGCGAGTTTGGTTTTGACCCACCACCCGTGTCACACGACTCGCTTATATGATGCCCTGGCTGCCAACTTCATCCGGGCCCACATCCCTTTGCATCTATTTGCGGGAGCCGATAGGCCATGTGCAGCCAACAGGACAGAAACTTCGTCCTTTTCTTCAGCTTTATACTGTCTATGTCATTTTTGGAATTTTCTAAGACAGCTTTCCTATCAAGGCAAAGTTCCCTGAGGACCACCTTGTTCTCCTCACTCCAATTGTTAAGACGCTCGCGTTGAAATTTATAATATTTTAGAATTTGTGTTTTGATGTAAAATTATGAAAGTTTATTTCTTCGCTTACCTTTTTTTTAGTTTTTTCTTCATATTTTTGCATGTTTTTAAATTTTTCTCAATTTTTTGCTGTTTGAAATATTTTCTGTTTTCAAGAAGCGTCAAAATTTATTTCAAATTCTGTCAAAACTAACAGTGTTGCTATATTTTTCAAAGATCCCTATTTTAGATAAATAATGTTTGACTTGTTTTTTATTGGTAGCAAACAAAAAGTGTGGAGCTTTAAAAAAAGTAGTCAGTTTTAGAAAAGCCGATTTTAAGAGAAAGTGTACAGCTCATGATTGGTAAGCCTGTCAGTTTTGTAAATTTAATATTAGCCTCATTATAGTATTTTCAATTTTGGGGTTGGTAGGGGGAGGCAGGCGTGATTTCCATACGGTTTAGCTCATTCTCAAACTTGATTTTAATTTTTTAGAAAAAAGCTCAAATATCGAATTTCATTACGAATTATGAAATTTCTTGAAAATTATGGGTGTAATCGTGTTGACATATAGACAGACAGATAGACAGATGGACATGGCTAAATCAACTCAGGTGGTGAAGTTAATCAATAATATATAAAATTTTCTGTATCTATCACGCCTTCTTTTGGGCATTACACACGGTGTGACAAAATTAATATACCCCTAAGGTTGCGGTTATAGTGAACGCCGAGTCAGACAGGCAGGCAGACAGGCAATGTGAAAAAGTGAGATAAATAGCTATTTGCATATCTTTTTTTCACACTGATTTCAGCCTGCCTGCCTGTCTGAATCGCGTTCACTATAACCGCAACCTTACGCAGTACGCGTGGGGGTATAAAAAATGGTTTGAGATGTAATGGACGGGTTTGGTATTGCTACCGCAAAAAGAAAGGCGTCACTTCCCGCAATATTCAGGAAATATTACAGTTTGGAGAAGTTTCGTTAATGATGTGGTGCTGTTTTCAAGGAATGGGTTTTCAATTGGGCAATAAAAGTTCTTCCATAAATTGAAGAAATAATTGAAACAGAAAACGTTAGTGCTATTTTGAATTGTTCCTATCTTCCCGGTTTTGGAAAATTCGGATGTGAGCCAAACAACCCTATTTATGCAAGATTACGGCCCCAAACATAAAGTGAAAATAACCACAACATGGATTGTGGAAAAGGTATATATTTTATGTATTAGGAACCATAGTCGCCCGACCAAAATTAGATAGAAAACTTGTGGAACATATTGAAAAAAAAAATTATATTGAGAAATCCGTTGTCAAATAACGTCAATGAGCTTTGGAAGAAGGTTGCTTCTAGGGAAAGGTCAAAAGATAAGTACTCGATATTTAAGAAACTTAATTAAAAGTAAACCTAAAGGAATTCAGCTGGTGACCAAAGCAAAAAAGTCACATAATTTATAATAAAATGTAAAAATCGGCGTGAAAAAGCATAAATTTAAACCAGTCACAAAAATGTTCATAAAAAAGTTGGCACAAAACTGAAATACAAATTTGAACAAATGTATTATTCTTTAGTTTGGTTTTTTAAATATAGTTAAGAAAAGGCTGTTTTAAGTTTTCATAAAGTTTAAGTATAAATTGTTATGTTCTTCAATTAAAAATAAGATAAAATATAAATATATGAGATATAAAATTGTGGCAGTTTGTTTACTTTGTTTATTTAAGTTTATAATTCTTAAAAAAAACATATTTTTTTTTTCGGAGTAGCGTCCGACGAAACCATGGTATAGTCTGTCTGCTCGGTTGTTCTGCTTAGAATTTTGTTGTTGTAGCAAAGCCTGATACTTCATGAATTATTTGGCATTAAAAGCTCAAAATATAATTCTTAAAAAATATGTTTTTTAAGAATTATAAACTTAAATAAATATACGAGTTTTATGAACACTCTGGTGGGTCACTGTATGTATTAACAGCTTATTCTGACTGATTGATCAACGCACATCTTAACCCATTGGTACTCAAAATACAATTTTCGGTAGTATTTTTGGTTCATTAGTATGATTAAATTCTGACCATCCTGATGACATCGAAACAAACAGGCATGTAGCATCCAAAACATTTATGTGATGAAAACTTCATACAATTTCAAGTATATATGAAGGAATTTAATTATATTTTAATGCAGAATTCTGATTACATAAAATATGTACTTCAAATAACTATACAATTAAGCTGAACTACTTCATTTCTATCAAAAAGAAAGTTAGTATCAGGGACATGAAGTTGACATACAAGTGCTTTATTGTAGAAATGCTATTTACTGTATCTTAACATAAAGTAAGATATAGCAATTATTAAGCCTATTTCAAGTTACGTGACTAGCTACTTCTCAGAATGACATATCACTGAATATATAATTTGATTTCTTAAGCAATAAAACTATATTGAGGTCACTTCTTTCTCGCATAAATATACTTTTCTCATACTTTATGCAACGTGTTGATCAACATTATTTGATAAATCAATGAAAACAGTATTCTTTCCTTACGTGTTGAGAAATAAAAATAATATATAGTTCATACCTACATACCCATGACACTTACCCTCAAACAACAAAGCACACAAAAAGCTAAGCTAACAACTAAGTAAGATGTCTACGCATAGCAAAAAATTAGCTAAAAAAGGAAATGAAGGAAAACGGAAATGAAAAATTTAGACATAAACATGACAGTAGGATGAACAACACATGCAATTAGAATGAAATCAACTTGTTGCGCACGTACATAAAGGCAAACACTCACACACACACACACACGCAAACGAAGGAAACAACAAACAAACCAGTACACTAATACTTCGACAAATAGCAAAAATAACAGTAAAAAGACAATAAGGCAATTTGTTTAGCACAAAATAACAAAAAACAAAACAAATGTTAGACATACAAAAGAACAGACAGACAGACAGTCAAACAAATCATCAGTTCTGAGAAGTAAATTTAAACAATTGTAATGCAGAGTCACCGAGAGAGAGAGAGAGAGACAGTAAAATGAGTTAAAATATCCTTAATAAGGACTAAAATACATGACATTCAAGCGTCCAGAAAGATGAAGACGAAGAAAGCAATACAAAAAACTAACTACAGCACAATTGAAATGAAGAAAAAGTGGCTTATTTTCAATGTACTATAGTTGTAGTCATGGTTGTTGTTTTTTATTGTTGTATTTTTTTTCATTATTGTTCTTTTGCTGTTGTTATTATTGCTGTTGCTCTGCACAGCTGCTATTCACCCTGAAACAATGCCAGGGAGTAACTTAAAGTGCTTTTTGAATGGTACAAACGTCGAAAAGGACAATGAGAGGATTTTAAGTAAATGCCGACTAGCATGAATAAAACGTAAATACAAAATATCGCTATTTCTACTGAGTAGGAAACGAAAAAACTGCAGAAGCGAGCAGTCAAGTGAAAATAAAAATGCTTCTAGTGTGGGACAGCAGAAAAATAATAATAATAATAATAATAATAATACTAAAGACAATATAGTTTAAGCAAAAAATCGAAAAGAAAACCAACTAAAGCTCTTTAACTGTGAAAGAATGTGCTGTTGCTGGACGAAGCACACTTAGCAACAGCTTGCATCTAAGTAAAAAGCTTGCTAGCTTGTTCATGAGCAGCAAAAAAAAAAAAGCAGAAAATAGAAAAGTAAGAAAAATCGAAGCGTGAGTTGACTAAATTCTGTTAAACTGTATTTATATTTAACTTATTCAGCGATAAGCTGCCAAGCAGAGACAAAAATACAAAAATGTCAGAGCAATGTTTACATAAATAAACGGTAGTTTATGTCGGACAAGTGAAATTGAAAGAAAATGCGGAAAATGTAAAAGAAATTGAAAAATTCTAAAATTCACGAGAATAAATATATTTCAAGCAGTTCTTGGAAAAAATATGCTGAGATATAAAGTTTCTAGTAAAAATAAAAAGGGAAAGAAAACAAAACAACCGACTTCTAAATCACTAAAAAGTAAAAAATAATTTAAAATTACTCTACCTACATATTCCTTGGAAAAATGTGATGATTTATTTATATATTTATAAGATTATATTGAATTTTTCATCATTTTCATTGTTTTTTTTATGAACATAAAACCTTAAAGTCGACGCAAACATAAGCGAAATTTTATAAAATTAACGCTCAATCACTGAGCAAAATAACGAGAACATTTGTTTTTGGGAATCACGTCTGTTACTCATTGATCTTAACTTCGAGATTATATCAGTATGATTAAAAAAAACTGACATCTTCAACGTCTCGATCTGAGGTCTGGTTTCTGAGGAAAATGGTCACCCACACTCAGAAAAAACACATATCTTTCTCCAGTGAAAAATTTCTATACACTCAGAAAAAAGCTTATCGGAATATGATAAAAAAGGCATCATTTTTAGAGAAAAATGGTATCGACTTTGCTCCAGAGAATGCTATTCTCTAATTTCGATACTAAAAATTCTCTAAAAATGATAAAAAGCTTCCATGAAAAAGAAAAATATATCGTTTTTTGAGAAAAAGCTTTTTATTTTTGAGAAAATATTTGTTTTTATTGAAGAAAATACTTCTCCTAGTGAATTTTTTATCAAAATATAAGAAAAGTTTTTCATTTTCAATAAATTTTTCTCTATAAATGAGAAATTTTTGTGCGAGAAAAATACTTATCATTATTACAGACATTGAAATATTTCCATTTCCTAGAAGTAAAGAAATATTTCTTCGAAAATGTGAAAATTTATTTTAATTTAAGAAAATTTTATTTGAAAAAGAGAAAATTTCTATATCGAAAATAAACAAATTTTTTACCGGAGCAAGGTATGTGTTTTTTTGTCAGTGTATATTCGATAATAGCAATTTTCTCTTTTTCAAATAAAGTTTTCTTCAACTAGAATAAATTTTCACATTTTCGAAGAAATATCCATTTCAATTCTAGGAAATGGAAATATTTCAATATCTCTTATAATGATTAATATTTTTCTCGCACAAAAAATTCTCATTTATAGAGAAAAATTTATTGAAAATGAAAAATGTTTCCTGTATTTACATAAAAAGTTCAGAATGAGAAGTATTTTCTTCAATAAAAACAAATGTTTTCTCAAAAATAAAAAGTATTTTTCTCTAAAATCGATATATTTTTATATATTTCTCTTTTTCACAGAAACTTTTTATCATTTTTAGAGAATTTTTAGGATTGCATTTAGAAAAAAACCATTCTCTGAAGCAAAGTTTAAACCATTTTTCTCTAAATATTATGCCTTTTTTATCATATTTCGAGAAACTTTTTTCTGAGTGCAGTTTGAAAAGTTATTTCGAGAAAAATGCTTTTAAAGTTTTTCTTAGCAATTTTATCACAAAAAATTCCAATTTTTAAAACTCCTGTAAGCATGGATTTGATTTTTGTATTGTCTTCGTTCAACTTCGGTCTTGGTCGATTTCACGATTTCACCAAATTTTAGTAAAATCGATCAAGTCATTTAGGAGTTATTGAGTCTTAAAAATGTACTACGTAAAGCGCCCTCTTGTGGAAATCTTTGGAATTTTTTATAGTCTATGTTTTATTTTGGGAGCAGTTGAACCTTCCTACAAAATTTCATATAAAACAGTTCAGGCGTTTAAAAGTTATTATAGATTTCCACGCCCACATACTTTCGCCCACTTTTTTACATCTCCTATGTTCTTTCTCTTTATCAAACGTACTCGGTGTCTAAATTTCAGCTCAATCGGATAAACGGTGCGCGAGCCTATACGGAACAGACAGACAGAGGGACAAACATTTGGTTTTATATATTAGAAGATTAAAGTAGGTTTAGGGTATTCCATAGTTGGATTAGACCGACTTTAAACTTTCTTTTCTTCTTTTTTATTAACAACACCAAAATTAAAGAAATTGTGCACAAGTGAACATATTCATTTTTTGATAAGCAAGCCCAAAATTTCTTATATTGGACACATGTGGGCATATTAATTTTTTGATAAATTATCCAAAAATCTTCTACATTATGCACGAAGAGGCGTGTAAATTTATTGATAAATAATCACATTTGATACACATTTGGACTTGATATCAAGCATATTATGGCTTAGCTTAAAATTGCTCCCAAAATAATTGGTTTGGGATTGTTTGCAGCTCAAATTTCTCACCCTGCACAAGGTCGTTTTTTGATGCGGTCAATTTCTCGTGTTCCCAGTTAGATCTGCAGAGGAGGGGGGGGGGGAGAGATAAATACGATGAAGTTTTTGTTGTATCAGCTTTTGGAAAGCATGTCATCTAAAGGCATGCAGAATTCATCTTTAAGGGTTGCAATTGAGGAAAGGTGGCCCTTTAGGGAATGGTTTGGGACAATGTTGCCCAAATGGAAAAGTCTGTGCAGGCTGAACTTTGCCTCCATCTGGATGTGTATGTGGATCTTTTCGCTTGATGGTTGTTCCTCTAAGTGTCTCCAATTGACCATCACTTTACAGACGCATATGATAGTGTGGGTCTAACGATCGATGTGTAGAGATTGTACATACTTTTAGAGCTCTTTACCCAGTTCTTGCCGCAAATTCTTCTACGGGTCCGCAAAGAGGCTGTTGATCTGTCGATAATGCGTTCTATTTTGAGGTTCCAGAACAGTTTGCTGTCCAAGACCACTCAAAGATACTTTGCTGAGTTGGAGCAATCTACTTTTTCCCCAAAGAGTTCCGTACAAGTTATATTGATCTTACGCCGTTTTGTAAAAAGAAAAATAACTGTCTTTTTTTTTGGGTTTACAGAGAGGTCTTCGTTTAAACAACATCTCTGTATCGTGTTCAGTGCTGCTTGTAGAATGTTAGAACTAAGTGACTTAAGTTCATTTGATATCCAGGGTTGATAACAAGGTTCGATGCAAGGCTTTACGTAGACGGTTTTTAAAAAATTTTATATTTTTATATTTCAAATATCAGGAGTTAGTTTATGTTAGTAATGCTGTTATTTCAAGAGTTGGATGATGTTGATCTTCCGGAAGAGAAGCAGGGTTTGAACGATTTAAATTTAGAGTAGAACATCTATCTACAAATTCAAGGACTAGAGTTCTATGATTTTTATTAAAAGTTGAAAACACAAGTCACATAGATTATCTACAAAGTTGTTTATCCAATTGCAAGTGGAAACAAGTGTAAGAAATTA
This sequence comes from Tetanocera ferruginea, assembly GCA_958299015.1. Taxonomy (NCBI): domain Eukaryota; kingdom Metazoa; phylum Arthropoda; class Insecta; order Diptera; family Sciomyzidae; genus Tetanocera; species Tetanocera ferruginea. Next base: position 133,328,453 of record OY282640.1, read on the forward strand.
TTAAATCGGGTTATTTCATGATAACTGTGTTACGTTCAGAAAGCTTTATGGAGTTAAATTATGCTTTAAATTTGTTTAATTGGATTAACAAATACAAATGCACTCTTTATGAAAAGAATGGGTTTTGTGTGTTAGAAGTTGGTTAAAAAATTCAGTGGTTCAATAACACTGGTTTACAGCCAATATGTACTTTGAATGCCACTATCCTTTTCTCATGTAAAATCACTCGCTTATTCCGAAAAAAATTTTTTTTTTTTCTGTCACTCCGTTTTTGAGATATTGCCCACTGTAGGGTTTTCAACGAAAAAAAAAGTTGGTTCCACTTAATTGCATATATCTCCAGAACCAATAACAGTAATAACAAATGATATATCAAATAAAAGCTAATAAAATTTCTTACAAACAATGCAAACATCATTTTTTGGTCGAGCTGTTAGTTTTGGCGGAATAAATTCAAATTTCGGGGATTTTTTTTATTTTTCACAAAAATTTCCAAAAAAAGACAAAATAGTTGCAAATTTCGTTAAGAAATCCAAATTTTTTGTTACTTTTGATATTTTTTACTAAAAGCCTTTATTTTTCCAAAAAAAATAAGCAATTGTTGAAGAAAATCTATTGAAAAATGAAAAAGTTGTGTTCAATGGAACGAAATCACCCAAATTGTGTGATTATCAATTTATGCATTTGGAAGTAATAATTTAGGTAAGTAATTCGTAAGTAATTTGGACAACATATTCATAGAGTAAGTGTGGCGTAAAGTTTTGTTCAATAAAACAATTTTTCTGATCGGTCACCACCTCTCTGCAGACAATGGCAAACCTCAGAGAGAAAATAATGCCATGTAAAGCTTCTTGAGAACATGAACTTTAACCGTTCGGAGTTGGCATAAACATGTAGGTCCAGTTCTCGGTCAATTGTGTGCAAACATTTAATAACACACACAACACAATTGATCATAAGAAGCTCGGTCAAAGTCCTTTCAAGGGCTGAAATGGCCATTTTAATTTTTTTTTTTATTCATAGAGTAAATTCCTTTAAAATTTTTCTGCTAAATTTAGATAGATTTTTAGGGTAGATTTTTTTACATTTGACACAAATAAAAGCAGAAGGATGTCAATAAGTAAAAAACAGCGACATTAACTCAAGATATTTAAAATAATTCAAAAATTATGCTCTTTTTCGGGTAACAAAAAAATGTTAACTCTCATTACTTTCGGTTTTCATATCAAATTAAGGACTTTTAATGCACCTTTTCAAGCTCTAATGCTCAAGAATTAAAATTTAATAAGGAAGCACAGTACTAAATCCAAAATGTATTCTAATAAGGATTAACTTATTTATTAATACGTGATCATTAAAGTTTGTCGTACGCTTTTTTGGTATTAATTAAAACTCAAAATAAATGAAACTTATATCAGTCCAAAGGTTTTGTTGCCCAGATGTGCAGAATGTATATATAAAAAATATATCTGAGAGAGAGGGTTCCCAACCTTTTAAGAGAGAAATTAAATTTTTGAGAAAAAATCTGCTCTTTGATTAATATGAAATTTGGTTGAAGCAGAGTTCTTGAGTTGGTCGAATTTGAAATTTTTTTATAAGTAACAATTACTTAAAAAAATGTAGTTTTATTCATTACTTAAAAAAATGTAGTTTTATTCATTCGTCAATTCTAAAATTTGTAAAAAACTGTGTTTTGCATTAAAAAGCTTGACTTTCCATGTCAATATTTTAGTCGAATTTTAACGGTTTTGAAATTTTTCTAATTGTTTCTGAAAGTTTGTTAAATTTTCTTTCAAATGTGATAAAAATTACAGCAAAGTTCAAACAAAAAGTATTTTTAATGAATTTTCTTAATATTGTCGTTAGTTATTTAGCGTGTGTTTCAACCAAATGCCAAGAGAGAGAAAAAAACTGTCTCAAATTGAATGTTCTAAATTGGGAAGCCAATATCTCCGCCATCTATGAATATATTTTATTTATTTCTTTTTTTGTATTTAAGTCTTATCAGTTGACTTAAAAAAACTTTTGAAAATTATACCGTTTTTTGTTTGTTTATATTTAAATTATTCCTTTTAAAAAAAGACCATAAAATTTGATTTATTCTTAAAATATGCGGTAAAAATTATTTTTTTTGTAAAAAAACAAAAACTCAAAATTGCATTTTTGATTTTCTTTCAAAATTTATACCGAATTTTAGGTGAATTTATTTTGTCTTGACACTAAATTAATAAACTGTCCGTGTCATCAAAAAATCAAGGCTACCTATGACTAGACTAGACCAAGACTACCCTATGGTTTCTTTGACAAAATAAAATTTTTTTAAAATGTTGTTTTTCTGTTTTTGAACAAAATAATAATATAAAAAAATAATTTTTCTGAAGAAAATAGCTTTATATCTCCAATCAATTAAGAGTTATAGCCTCGAACTTATTTGAACCATCTCGCATATAAGTATAAACATATACTTATATCATAAATTTTTAAAATATCTGTGGTTTGACGGACGGACACAGACGGACGGACGGGAATGGATAGCTCGACTCACGAGGTGACCCTGATTAAAAATATAAATACTTTTCTATACCGGACTCGCTTCGTTCTATGAGTTACAAATGTTTTCACAAAGTTAATATACTCTGACCTTTCCGGTTTATCCATGAAAAGCCTGAGAAACTTTTGATAATTCTAAAAAAATTTAATTTAAAAATCTTTTTAGAATTAATTCAACACGTCCAGCATTATATTGATGCGGAAAGAATGTATTTTTAATAATAATAAAAAATGTCGACAAAGCAACCAAACCAACTTGTCGAAAGTTTTGTTCTTTAACCGTCATACCGTGAACAGTAAATAATAAATAAATGAATAAAAAGATAATCTCTATCAGCACATTTCTCACACAAGTAGAAATTGACGCGATGAATAACAAAAAATAATAAAATAATTTCCGAAATATTCTAAATACGCAGAGCTATGTATATGAAATCATAAAATATCAACTTATAAAAGGATATCAAATTTTTATTTTTTAACAAAAGCTGTTGCATTCGTTGAATCACACAACTGCAATATTTTCATTCTAATATCTCATAGCTTTAGAGCTATTTCACAAATTTGAGCTCCGAAAATCATTGAGATTTATTTTGAAAATTCAATTTTTCATCGAATCGAAAATGACAGCGCTGTCAAATATTTGCTCATTCACTAAACTACAACAACAATAACAATCATAGCAACAACTAGCTAACAACACAAGCGACAATAGCCACATAGCTAGCTAGTCATCGCTCATATCTGTCTGCACTGCAATTGCCGTCAATTTGAACTAAGCCAGCGGTGATAAAGGTGAGCGACAGCCACGCATACATAGACGCGAATACAAAAGGAACAAAACGCAGAGAAACAAGCGTAATCAAACAAAAACACGAAGCACTGTCATAGTCACAGTTAGAATTCCAAGTTAGCCGGAAATGCATGAAGTTTGAGCGCATTTTGGCGAGTGGCTATGTGCCAGAGTGTGTGTGTGTGTGTGTGTAGTAGCTTCCCAGTAGACAATGACAGCGCTGCTAGCAGGCTTTCCTGTGGATTTTGTAGTACTGCCGCACTCATATACAATTACACTTTCTTTTTTATATGAAGCGGGAAAATTTCGCAGGCCTTCCGCTTCGATAGCTCAAAAGAGGCCTGATAGAAGCACTTCTTAAGAATGGCTAAAAGAAGGGGTCAACAAAAAGTATTGAAAAAAATATGTTTTTCTTTTAAACCTTTTTCTTTTTTTTATAAATTCTATTATTTTATCTTCTCTCCTATGTGTTTTATGTCAGATTAATTTCAATCTATAAACTTTGATACAGCAGTAAGAAGGGCCAGTATTATGTCATATTTTTAAACTGATATATATTTTGACATTAAACGAAAAAGTTGCCCTGAAGTATATGAAAAGTTAGTCTTTGAAGGGAAAAAAGTTTGTTGTGCTGCCTTTTGTGCAGAAAAAGAAGGCCTTCAAGAAGGACTCATAAGAGCAGCGAGGAAAGGATGTGTTTGGTCTTCAAAAGTAGCAGTCAATGCAGGCCTTCGTTTGAAGAGCGCTGGCTTAATTGCCTATTGGGTTATGAGCATTTGTTTTGCAACAATGTAATTATCTATGTATGCATTTGTGTATGTATAAATGACATTTTATGTGACATTTTGTTGTGCATTTATTTAACTAAAATTTGTGACAATTTAAAAATTGCATAAATATCATACATATACAAAGTCTGCATGCGTGTGTGTCTGCTTGTTAATACAGTTAGCTTCTAGCAGTTAATGCTGTCACTTCCTTGCTGCTGCCTGATTTTGTACTCATTCTGCGATTGTGTTGCATTAAGTTGCTAAATTCGATGAAAGCCAAGCAGTGCATTTCGGAAAATTTCTATGATTTTGTGTGTGTTTAATTTTTACTGTGAGTTTGAGTCTGTGTATGTACGCGTGTGTGTGTGTGTGTGTATGTGTGTTCTTTGTATGCTCTTTCATTCTGCTTTCAGTCGTTTAGGTTGCAGTTGTTGCTAATGTTCACGTTTTTGTTTTGAACGCTACTTCATTAACTAGGTTACGCTGCGTCATTGCATTAAGAGCGCCAAAAGTACTACAACGATTTTCTCCACACATCACAGGCTGTCAGCGGTGCTAAGTTTACGGAAATTAAATTTGAAAAACTGTTCAATGGTGGCTGCAGTTTTGTCATCTGATTAGGATTTATTACGTAAACACGGCGCTTTTAAGTAAATTTGAGCTATGCACTGTGAACAAATTATTAGATTTTAAGCAAGCTTACACAGACACGCACACAGTCACACACATACGCTAATTAGTGAAAGCTTACAAAATGAAAAATGAGTAAAAGGCTTAAGTTTTGCAAAAATATTTTTAAAATTATTGGTAGAAGCTTGTTAAGCTTTATAGGTTGCAGCGAGAGTTGCGTTTGAATGTCTTTATGAGCGTGTGGAAACCTAAATCACTGAACCAAGGCTATGTCAAAGTCCTATATGGCTTTACAAATATTCGGTATTTGGCTAAAAATTGGTCTACTTTTGGAGGAAGTAAAATTTTGAAGATATTATTTTGAATGTAAAAGGACTTGTATCCATTTTCAGTGAGATATTAAGAGGTTTTATGAGAGCATTACGATTGAACGAAGATGATATTGTTTAAAAGATTTTTCTTTATTTTAGATGAAGCTTTTCTTTTGAAGAAAATTATTACATCATTTCTTGGTTATAATAAAAACTCTGAAGCATTAAGAAAAAAATTGATAGCCAAGATAACTCAAAAACAAAAAGGGTTGAGATCTTGTAGGCTTTTAGCTACATGTTTTTCAAAGTCAACAAAGGAATTGACTTTGATTGTTTTTTATTTAAGTTCTAAAAAATTGTCTACAGCTTTTTTAAACATATTAAATTTTGTTTTGTGCGAGCCAATATTTTGTTAAAAATCAAAAATTTCGAAATACTCGATGTCAATCCTAGTTCATGACTCATGAAGAAGGTATTTTAAAATTTTTCATCTAGATTTTCCAAATGGTAACAAATTCGAGATATCCTGCCTTCCAAAAAAGACATCTCTTTTGGTTCTTTATTGATTTGAAGAAAAAATGACGACACGCAAGTGTTTTTCCTTGAATTAAATACGGCTTTAAAACATAATCAAACCAAAGTCTAAATAAATGATAAAGTGAAAATTCTAAATTGAATTTAAGCAAAATGCTTTAAAACTAATATTAAAACAACAGACTTACAATGAAAACTTGTTTTATTTGCCAAAGTGAACTTAATAAGTAATTTAATTTGTTTATTTTTTATCACGGAATATATTTAGCTTAATTACTTTATATCAATACCTGGCAGTCAAACACATTTACTTTATTTTTGACTTCAAAACCTATTCGATCAAAAATGTAGCTTGTATGGGGAGGCACACCCTCTTGTCCAAAGTTCGGCCCAGTTTTCTAGTTGAAGCACATTCCCAAATGGGAACTCACTTCTGAATTTCAATGCGTAGCGACTTTTACTTTCAAAGCTATTTGATATCAAAAATTTGGCTTGTATGGGCGGAGTTACACACTGTTTTCCAATACCCGTGCTATTTTTTTGGTCGAAAGACAAGGCCAAAAATTAACTTTATACTAAGCTTAAATGTTATGAGACATTTAGTACCAAAGCTATTCGATATTAAACAATTGGTATGGTTGGTGCCACTACCCATTCTCCAATGCTTGCTAAAATTCCAGTCGAATTTGTGACTTATATTTCGAAAGTTATGCTGAAAAGTTTGAATGCTTAAAAAGTGTCACGCCCCTTTTGCAACGGTTTTAAAATGTTACCAGTAAAACAGCACGTGGAAATTGAGCTGGAATACCAAATTTTGGAGCTGTGCAACATGTTATTCTAACGCTATACGATATCGAAAATTATGGTTGTATTGGAGTTGTCACGCCCCCATGTTCTATCGGTACCAAACTTCACAGGAACACTCTCAAGACCTTGCTAGAGTTTCCCTGAAAATTTTATAACATTTGGTAAAGTGGTTTTGGAGTCTACTTGTAACATACATATAATCATTTTTATATACATAGAAGATGTTAACAGCTTATTTAACATAAGGTCAACTTACGCAGCCTTACGTTTTTGTTTGCGTTTTACATATAATGCGATTCTTTTGCCAGACTGTCTAATATTATGAAAAACCATTCAAAAGTTTAATTATATTATTAGGGTTCAACTAAAACAACCGGAGACCAATGCAAATGCACTATTTATAATGCTATTATAAACAAGTAAAGAACAACTAAAGTCGGTCTAGGCCGACTATGAAATACCTTAAACCTAATTTTTCAAAATACAATCATATTATTGAAAATGGACGCGGATGAAGCTTATATTTTATATGCATTTAAATGTTGATGAAAAATTTACACATACCAAGTTTTATTCTTGTAGCTCACAGTTAATGCCTTTCGCTGTGCGAGGTGGGCGAGTTCATGGACGGACTACTCCCAATTTTAGAACACACCTTAGTTTTGGTATAAAATACATACAACATATCAAATTTTATCTCTCTATGACAAACATAATCTTATTTATTGACTTTTAAACTTTTTGGGTTGTATGGGAGGTAGGCGTGTCCGTGGGCAGATGATGTCAATTTTTAAACACCATCTTTGTTTTGTCACAAGAAACTTACTTGCCAAATTTTAGCTCTTAAGGTTAAACAGAGGCTTATTTATTGCGTTTTTAATTTTTTGGTTGTACGGGATGTGGGCGTGACCGTGATCGGATGACAACCATTTTTCGATGACATTTTTGTGTTAATACAGAACATATACACACCAAATTTTATTGTTGTAGGTTAATTATGAGCTGAGTTATGCCGTTTTCAGTTTTTGCGTTATATAGGAGGTGGGCGTGTCCGTGAGCGAATGATGTCCATTTTTCAAAACCATCTTTGTTTAGTCATAAAAAACATACATGCCAAAATTGAGCTCTTTAGGTTAAACAGAGGCTTATTTATTCCGTTTTCAATTTTTGGGTTGTATGGGAGGTGGGCGTGCTCGTAGGCAGATGACACCCATTTTTCGAAAACATCTTTGTGTTGATACAAAACACATACACACTAAATTTTATTATTGTAGGTAAGTTATGAGCTTACTACTGCAGTTTTCAATTTTTGCGTTGTATGGGATGTAGGCGTGTCAGTGAGCGGATTCCAAAAATATTCAATAGTGCAGATCTTTGGGTTCATGTGAACATGTGTACCAAGTTTCACCCAATTATCTCAACTCCTTCTTCTTATCCTGTGTTTACGGACAACACACAGACGGACAGACGGACGGACGGACGAACGGACATGGATAGCTCGACTCAAGTGATGACGCTGATAAAGAATATATACATATACTTTTCTATACCGGACTCGCTTCGTTCTATGCGTTACAAACGTTTGCACAAAGTTAATATACCCTCACCTTTCAGGTTTAGGGTATAACAAAAGGAACATTTTTGATTTTTCACAATGGGGCTGTGAACCTACATAACTTAGGTCCCTTATGGTAAATAATCTTTTTTCTGGCTCATCACTGCAATGATAAAAATATATATATATATAGTTAAGATATCGTCAAAGAGATCAATGCTTGAACTTTACTCAAACTTTTTTTAAATTTTTCCTTTTATTTACATACCTAATTGTTATGTAATTGATTTTATTCTATAACGCATATCATGTTTTTACTATCACAACCATTATTTCTCCAAGCAATACCCTGCAAACATTTGGAAGACGATTGGAAGATTAGAAGATTTGGCGACGCGCTAGCGATTCGCCTAAGGGTTCTTTGGAAGATTGATCGCTTTTCGATCGCCGAAGCGATGAATACGCGATTCTCAAAAAATTTAAAAATCTTCCTTCGCTCATTCCGGCGATCGTTGGAAGATGGATCACTTTTCGATCGCCCAAGCAATGAATGCGCGATTGACAAAAAATGTTCAAAATCTTCCTTCGCTCATTCCGGCGATCGTTGGAAGATTGATCGCTTTTTGATCGCCCAAGAGATGAATGCGCGATTCAAAAAATTTTCAAATCTTCCTTCGCTCATTCCGGCGATCGTTGGAAGATTGCTTTTTAAAAAGCTTTTCAAAATCTATCATTGTTATATAAAGCAGGCTCTGAAAAATCGTTTAAATTAATCAAAAAATTTAACTTTGAAAAAATTTCATGAAACTAGGATAAAACAACGTCTGAAGAGCCCGCTAGTTCAAACATGCAACAACTTGTAACATTCAACAACGATGCTCTGCAACAAACAAAAACCCCTTCTGCCATTCGTTAAGACTTCGCTTAAGATTCCTCTCAGCGAATCGTTCGCGACTCTTCCTGGCGAATCGCCTAAGACTCTTCTCGGCGATTCGTTGGCGAATCTTCCCGGCGAATCGCTTTTATTGCCTCAGCTACTTGCATTCGGCGATTCCCGGAAGACTCTCAGAAGAGCTCGCCGGCGATCGTTTCATCTTCCAAGCGATTCGCTGGAGATTCTCAGACGACTAAAAATGTTTGCAGGGTAGTTACATTTGTTTAAAATCGATTATATTATAATTGACAAATTGATGTCGTGTACGTCACGCTTACATATATATTTTTAATATTTTCATCACTAGAGTAAGAGTGAGGGTGGAATTTTTCACATCACTATTAAACAGACAAAGTATCAACAATTGTAAAACTACTAAATCTCCAGACTTTTTTAAAAGATTTAAAATTAATAGTTAATTGTTTCATTGATTTATTGATTTATAGATTTTTCAATCATTGCACTTTAACGTTTAAATGTGGGGGCGGATTTCGATCGTATTTAAATTTCTTATATTTAAAATATAAATTATTTAAATTTGTGAACCAAAAGTTTATTTTTTACTTTGCAAAATATGTCACTTAGAGTGGGTCGAAAAAAATAGTTTGAAAAAACCACCCCCTATTTTAAAGATGACCTTGAGAGGATTCCAAAAACAAAAAAAAAAAAATTTTTTTTTGGACCACCGGAAAACAGCCAAAATGGTCTTTTTTGCATAACTTTAGCATTACATGTCAGATCTTTATAACGTTGAAAAGAGCTTACTGAGCACTACATTGTCTTATTAGAACATTTTGACTTTTGAGGTCATATTCAACTAGTAAGCCCCGTTAGCCCCGTTAATAAATACTTTTTTGAACACAAATTAAACAAATTTGAAGGAGTTCAATCTTATGAGAAAAAACTAGTAAGGTATATCTTCGACTTGGCCGAAGTTAAAATACCCCCACGTCCGATTCTTAAGGGTGGAAGAATCTTAAACTGGAGAGGTTTTTGTATGAGATTTTGAGAGATTTTATTATTTTTATGTGTCTAAAATACATACATATCAAATTGTTTTCCTGCAGCTTAAATATAAGCCTTTTTATAAAGTTTTAAATTTTGGGGTTTTATGGGAGGTGGGCGTGTTAGATTGTGTATGACGCCCATTTTTCTAACATACCTCAGTTTCGACATAGAATACACAAATACCGAGTTTCTGTCTTGTAACTTGAATATTAGCCTCTTTATAGATTTTTCAATTTTGGGGTTGTATGGGAGGTGGGCGTGTTAATCTGGAGGACGCCCATTTTTATAACATACCTCAGTTTTGACATTAAATACACAAATACTGAGTTTCCATCTTGTAACTTTAATATTAGCCTCTTTATAGATTTTTCAATTTTGGGGTTGTATGGGAGGTGGGCGTGTTAATGGGTGGATGACACCCATTTTTATAACACACCTTAGTTTTGACATTAAATACACAAATACCGACTTTCCGTCTTCTAACTTTAATATTAGCCTCTTTATAGATTTTTCAATTTTGGGGTTGTATGGGAGGTGGGCGTGTTAGTAGGTGGATAACGCCCATTTTTCGAAGACATCTTAGTTTTGACATAGAATACACATATACAAAATTTCAGTATTGTAGCTTTAATATTAGCTTCTTTGTAGAGTTTTCATTATTAGGGTTATATGGGAGGTAGGCGTGGTTTTTATCCGATCTAGCCCATTCTCGTACTTGATCTTCGCTTTTTAGAAAAAAGCTTAAATATGAAGTTTCATTACGATAGCTTGAAAATTACGGCTGTAATCGTGTCGACAGACAGACGGACAGACGGACAGACGGACAGACGGACAGACGGACAGACAGACGGACATGGCTAAATCAACTCAGGTGGTGATGCTGATCAATAATATATATACTTTTCTATACCTACCACGCCTCCTTATGGGCGTTACACACGTCGTGACAAAATTAATATACCCCTTACGCAGTACGCGTGGGGGTATAAAAAAAAGAAATTTAAGGGGGGTAAATCGGGCTAACCATTTTGGCTGTTTTTCCGGTGGTTAAAAAAAAATTCTTTTTTGTTTTCGGAATCCTCTCAAGGTGATCTTTAAAATAGGGGGTGGTTTTTTCAAACTTTTTTGTTTTGTATGGAGGCCGACCCAATCTAATGTCCCTTCAAAGCTAAAAAATATTAAAATTTTAACATATTTTGAGACTTTAACTTTTTATCCTCTCTAAAATTTTCAAAATTGTTTTTTATATGGTGGAAAACTCTTTATAAAAACTTTACAGAAAACTTTTTATCAAAAATATATATATTTTTTTATCTCAATCTTTGACAGTATTAGAGATATATTGAAAAATGTATCAATGTACCAAATAGCTATCCTTGAAACAATATAAACCAACTTACAGAGTTTTTCTAAAAGTGATACGCCCTTTGTTGAGAGTCCCACCTACTTTCTTAATCGTGATTTGTAATAACTCTACCCGAATTTCATTACCTTAGTATGAATTTTAATAAAAAAAAAATTGATTTTGTTCAAGAGCCACGCCCTATGTACAATCCTTCCCACTTTAACGTCGAACGTTGTACTGAATCTTCCTATTAACCGAGATACCGAGTTTTTGTAATAGTTACACTCCAATGAGAAATCCCCATGGATGTCTATGCAAACCATCGCGGACATATAAACTTTCACATTCTTCAGTGCTTTGGAGACGAAAGTCACACTCAAGGATACAACATGGATGCTGAAACACCAATATTCAAAGTAAAAAACACCAATAAAATAGATTCAATTCGTACGTGTCGCATACGTCGCACAGTATGTATGTCGTGTACGTCACGCCTGCTTTTATAAATTTTCTCATTTTCTTTAATTTTAATTTCTGAATTTGAATTTGTATAGTTATCTTTAAATGCATGATTTTATAATTATATCCATATTTTTTTTTTTGGCAACTACGGTTTAGCTAAATTTTCGTGTTAAATCGTTATGACATTAAAACTGGTTGATTCATTGTCGGGTACGTCACACAACATTTGATCGTTTTCCTTGTTTTAACCATCAAGAGAAATTTGCTTAAACTTATTTATGAAAGTGTGAGAGGTCTTAAGTTTATAAAATAACGTAAAAGAATAATTCATAATTACATCAATTTTTAGCAAGCATCTTTTAAACATAGTAAAATTCGTACAAATGTCATGTACATACGTCACAATGGAATGCCCCATTGCGATCACTCATTTAAAACGGAAGTTGTGGTCGAGGAGAAAAAATTCAAAAATATACTTTTCTAACATAATTTTGGTCGCTGATTTGAAAAAAATAAATTTTTGTGATTTAATATATGTTACCATTAGTTTGATGGTCTTTTTTAAAAAGATATGTTGCAAGATATGTGCAAGAAGCCTATAAAAAATACTTTATGATGTATCGGTAGGCACCAAACTTCGATAGGCACCAAATTCTTGGCAATCGGTAGGCACCAAACTTTTGCTGCGTTCAATGCACGTATACAGTGACTTCAATTTTTGATCAAAAAGGAAAGCACAGGACAATAAAAATGCCCTTTGGAATGCCATTGTGATTGAGTATTTTTTACTAATGGATCTGATGAAATGAGCAATTGCAGCAAAATATCTTGAATTTTATACATTCTACTTATTTTTCTGCTATATATTTCCCTAAAATTTTTGAAATCTTTATTTCTAGAGGACCTCCTGGGCCTCTTTACTAAGTTGTCCTTTGGGCAAGAATGCGTATTACCACGGATGCGGACTATCACGTTTTCATGTTAAATAATTTTATGCAGATTGGGTGACATTGGATGGTTGGTTGGTTAGAGTGCTGATACAGCTACGGGCGGTATCTATAAAATTGGTTCTATTGCGCCGTTTTGATGCTATACTCTCAAATTCGCGGGCGTTCTAGAGTGTGTGAATATGAGTATATCGCTGATCCGTATAGATGAAAGTTCTTGTGGGTTATCGAAGAAGGGTTTACCTAGTGGACTTAGTCTATATCTTGCAAGCACATAGAAAGTGGTTTTCCCTCCAGTTGCCAGTTGCCAGAATCCCCAAGTCTTAAATTGCACTGTTTGATGTAGATCAATGGGAAGCAAGTGAATCAGAACGAGAAAAACTGATAAAAATTAAAGTTTTTTCTGTTTCAGAGTATTTCAAAGTTAACAATCTTTATAATTAATAGGCTAAGGTTTTTTTTTGTGACTTCAACTCCTCCTAGACCAATGAACCAATTTTATCCATTCAGGTGTCATTAAATCAGGTTTAGGCTGTAAATGTGCAAACCACTTTTAAAAATTGTGTTTTCGCTTCAGGGGACTCCCAACCTTTTAAAACAGAAATAAAATTTTTGTACAAAAATCCGAAATTTAATCGATTTTAAATTTGGTTTGGTGAGAGCTTATAAGTTGGTTGAGTTTGAGTTTTTTTTTTAAAACTAAAAATTATTACCAAAAATTATCTTTTTGGCATTCCTCAAAAGCCAATTGTATGAAAAATTCAGTTCCAAATTCAAAGATTTCTCTTTCCGAGCAAACAACTCGTTCGAGTTTTAGCGGTTTTCAAAATTTTTTTGTTTTTCTAAATTTTTGTTTAATTTTCTTTGAAATATGTTGATAACTACAGTAATTATCTTTCCATATGCATTTTTAATGAATGTTTTTAATATTGCCTGTAGTTGTTTAACGTGTACTTTTACCAAACGCCAAAACAGAGAAAAAAACTCTCTGAAATTTAAAGTGCTATATTTGGAAGCAAATATCTCTGCGAGTTTATAAAAAACTTCTTTTATTTCTTTTTTGTATTTAAATGCAATTAATTGACTTGAAAAAAGTTTTAAAATTTTAACCGTTATTCTATTATGTAAATATTAATAATTGCCTTTAAAAAGAGTCCATTAAATTGAATGTTTTCTCAAAAAATGAAATAAAAATTGTTTTTGTAGTAAACATAAAAAAAATTAAAATTTGCATTTTTGATTTTCTTTTATTGTATACAGTTTTTTTAAAGCGAAATTGTTTAAGTATGACAGAAAAATTAATAAATAGTATTTTGGATCGAAAAAACAAGGCTATCAACTATGATTTTTTGCATGAAATTTCATTTTTTTAAAATGTTGTTTTATATTTAAGCTTCAACAAGCTTCAAGAACAATGTATTTGAAGAAAATTTCATTATAGCTCTATTCAATAAAAAGTTATAGCCACGAATCTGTTTTAAGCATCCAGCCTATCTATATAATTAATAGGCTAAGGTTTTATTTACTGCTAACTACAATTTAAACAGTTCTGTCTTAACTTCTCTCAATCAATATTCAGTTAAAAATGAATAGCTCAAATAAAAACTTTATTGTATAAAGCCAGCAGACGACTACGACAGATCAGATCTCGCAGTGATGCTTTGCGGTGATTGAAAAATTTCAGAGCTCATGAAAGGAAAATCGTTTAATTTACGGCCTTTCAATACATGGCGCTGAAACCAACGTATATCCACATGAAAAACATTGACACACTTTCACACACATACACATACACACACTCAAAGCGCACATACTCAAACTTTACGTTGAGTTGCATGTTTGCTGTGACAATCGGCTTAAAATATCTTGCATCCATTGCATATCAACACTAAATTTTGGCGGCGACATTTAAGCGAGTTTTACTACAACGACAACTGCACACGAGAAATAAAAAAAAAATGTAAGCCCATAAAAACACTCACACACACTTACAAGCACACATAAAAACATACATTTCCACAAAGTGTAAAAAAGAAAATGGTTCATGTTCCATGCCTTGCTTTTCGGACCAAATCCATGCACTTTCTCTCTTGTAGCCGCCGCTTACATAAAAATAAAACAAAAACTAAACGAACGTCCACAAACGAATGTACTGAACCGAACAATATTGGCCAAATTCCAGGCGAAAATGGCTTAGCTGGTACATAGTAGAACCACGAATGCCATTAGTTGTTGTTTTTTGGGCGGCAAAAAAGAAAGGATATTTGAAAGAAAAAACTAAAAAAAAATATATGTATAAAGATATTGAAGACACACAAAGCTGACACTTAGTAATTTTTACACCCGCCATAAATTTAAACCAAATTTTTATATATATTTTATCATAATTCTAGCTTATATTCATTGCTCGTGCTCGAAAAACTATTTTTAGGTTTATTTTATTTTAAAAACCATGTAAAGCTTTGAATATTTTTATGACAGGAATTTGATTGAAAGCCACAATTTTCAAGCTTTAAAAATGTTTTCCGTTTCTTCGTTTTTAGTTTAGAGGCGAAAGTAATTTGATTACAGATCTAGATAGATTTCTAATTCATAACCAGCCTACACTCCACATGAGTTCGATAAGTTAACTTAAAATACACCTAACAAGTTTAAAATCTTATAAAATTTCGTTTTGACTAGGTAAGACCAAGGTAAGACTTATTAATAATAATAAAAATTAGCATGAAGCTACTTTTTATATTCTTCCTGTTAATATTATTTAATTTAAGATTACAAAAATTTTATGAAGTATAAGAATCTAAGGAAGTGACAAAAACTATATTACTATTCTTCAATGAAAACCTTAAAAAATTCGAAAGCAAATATTGAACTAAGAGTCAAAAAGGTCTGAAACATTCGGCAAGAGATAAGTCCGAAGCCGAAAATTCTCGTTTTGGCTCTATACTACCGTAGTGCACTCTACCTTTTCATATGGTGCACTAGTGTGCCGGTCTACACTAAGCAAAGCGTACAATCTTAACAATCTCTGCAGTACAGTGCAGTACTCTGCATGCCTAGAGTTACCGGCAGAGTCCAAAAACTGGAGGGAAAAACCATACGAGTAGGGAAAACTCCTTAGTTTTCTGCTACCAGAACTGGTGATCAGCAGCACAGACTACAACTTTCCCAATGCAAAGACTCGATATAACCTTCTACACAGATAGGTTAGAGCCGGTATACACTCAGAGAAACTAGGAGTTGCCAACTCATTCCGCCTAGCAGACTCAGCAAGCGTTCTTTTGGCAGAACTTCTAGAGATAAGAGATGCTTGTCTGGCCATAAGTCGAGTCAAAAAGTCTAAATGCAGCGATACTATCAGACAGTTAAGCGGCCATCAGAGCATTAGCTGCTGTTTTATCGAACTCCAAGCTAATAAAGCAGTGTAAAGAACAACTGGCCAGGTTGTGTCTTCAGCTTAATATAAAATATAACCATTATTTGGGTTCCCGGCCATAGTAACATTTATGGTAATAAGAAAGCGGACAAACTAGCAAGGTAAGGCTCTTCCTTTGATGTGCTAACAGCTGAACATAGTTCCTAGTTCTAGTTCCTCCACTGTTGGTCAGTTCAGTCTTCACAAGAATACAGACTGAAGAACAAACGCAAACTGATTGTCTGCTTGCATCGTTGAAGTTCGATAGCTTCACAAACTCAATTATAACTGAAAACGGAGTAACTCCGTGAGATTTTTGTGTGTATAACTGGAATATACATGATTTTATGGTATAAAATGATACTATTTTGGAATAAATTAGATGTTTGAATGGAAATACAGGTTTTATACTATAGAGTGGGATAAAACTTATAATTAATTTAGAATGAAACAAGTTTATACAACAGAAATGTTATAAAAAAGATAAAATTTACCCTCAAACTTTTAACTGTGTAGCAAATCTAGCATTCAAATGTTTTTCTTCTATCTAATATATAACATCAAATGTTTGTCTCTTTGTCTGTCTGTCTGTCTGTCTGTCTGTCTGTCTGTCTGTCTGTCTGTTTGTTCCGTATAGGCTTGCGCACTGTTTATCCGATTGAGCTGAAACTTAGACACCGAGTACGTTTTGTAGAGAGAAAAAAGAAAGAGGTGTAAAAAAATGGGCGGAAGTATGTGGGCGTGGCACCCTGTAATAACATTTAAATGCCTGGACCGATTTCCATGAAATTTGGTATGAAGGTTCAACTGCTCCCAAAATAAAACATAGGCTATACAAATAAGACTTCCGCAAGAAGGAGTCACGCTTTAAATAGTGCGTTTTAAAGACATAATAACTCCTAAACACATGTACCAATTTTAATGAAATTTGGTATGAAAGTTCAACTGCACCCAAAATAAAGCATCGGTAAAAAAGTGGGTGGAAGTTTCTGGGTTGGCACTCTATAATAACTTCTAAAAGCCTGGACCAATTTCAATGATATAAGGTATGAAGGTTCGACTGCACCCATGATAACATAGGCTTTACAAATTTCCAAAGACTTCCGTAAGAGGGCGCTTTAAGTGTGCGTTATAAAGACTCAATAACTCCTAAGCGTCTGCACCGATTTCAATGAAATTTGGTATGAAAGTTCAACTGCACCCAAGATAAAACAAAAATTATAAAAAATTCCAAAGGCTTCCGCAAGAGGGCGCTTTAAGTAGTGCATTGTTAAGACTCAATAACTCCTAAATAACTTAACCGATTTTACTAAAATTTGGTAGGTACGAGAAGTAACTTGACCCTACAACAGAATTGAGGCTATTTCAATTTCAGAAAACTTCCGTGAAAGGGCGCTTTATTCAATCGACTATGTTTGGCTCATTCACGTCAAAACGGATGAACTGATTTTGATGAAACTTGGTAGGCATTTGTATACTTTACTGAAAAAGATCCTATGCTTTTAAAAGTTCTTTCGACAAAAATCAAGAAATGATGCGAAGGCAAACGAAGTCCAGAACCAAAGACTAACGAAAAAAAAAAGAAGTGTAACGAATACGAGCAGAAGCTATATAAAGATGAAAAAAATTAACCGAACAGTATCGACCAAAACCAAAGTTGAACGAAGACAATACAAAAATGGAATCGATGCTAAAAGTACTTTTTAAAATTGCAATTTTTTTTAGATAAAATTGCATATTAAATGCATGCTTAGAAAAACTTTAATTGCATTTTTCTCCAAATGACTTTTCAAACTGCACTTAGATAAAAAAAAATTCTCGGAATATGATAAAAAGGCATTATATTAAGAGAAAAATGGTACAGACTTTGCTCCAGAGAATGCCTTTCTCTAAATGCGATCCTAAAAATTCTCTTAAAATGATAAAAAGCTTCTTTGAAAAAGAGAAATATGTAAAAAATATCTCGGTTTTAGAAAAAAATACTTTTTAATTTTGACAAAACATTTGTTTTTTGTTAAAGAAAGTACTTCTCATAGTGAATTTTATATTAAAATATAAGAACAATTTTTCATTTCAATATATTTTTCTCTATACATGAGAAGTTTTTTGTGCGAGAAAAATATTTATTATTATAAGAGACAATGAAATATTTCCATTTCCTAAAAGTAAAGAAATATCTCTTCGAAAATGTAAAAATTTATTTTTATTGAAGAAAATTTTATTTGAAAAAGAGAAAATTGCTATTATCGAAAATAGAGAAATTTTTTACGACTTGAAAAAGAGAAAAATGCTATTATCGAAAATAGAGAAATTTTTCACCGGAGAAAGATATGTATTTTTTTCTGAGTGTGGGTGATCATTTTGCTCAGAAATCAGACGTCAGATCGAGACGTTGAAGATGTCGTTTTTTTTCAATCATGTCTGGGAGGAACAGTTTTACGGAAATTTGACCAAACACTTTCGTCGGAAGGAGGGGGCAAAAGCCCAAAAAACGATAATTTTAAAATTGAATTGATAATTTAGAAAATTTTCAAATGAAAATCGTTTTGAAAATCGTCCTTTTTCTGTGCTCGAGGCACAACCCCGAGTAACACCGGGTAACATGTGCTAGTTTGAAATAAATTTTCAAAATATTTTTTTAATCTTTTAATGATATCTGAAATTTTTTTATTTTTTGTTGACAAGTGATGAAACACGTAAAATTTATAAATAAATTATTATTTTTCAATTTATTTCGAAACCACTAAAACTTTTACCTTAGTACAGTACTTTTTTGGTGCAATTTCTTTATTTTTTTAGCAAAACACAAATTGAAACTTTCCTTAGAAAAAGTTAATTCTTTTAAAAAATAAAATAAAACCGGAAGCTCCAAATCGATTTTCGGCTTGGTGTTTTTTTGGGAAAAGATGGTCAGAATTTTCCGTAGAACATTTTCCTCACCTACGATTTTTTTAAAACAAAAATTGACTCGGCCTAAGATACAAGGCTTGAGGCTACAAAGACTCATAACATATACAATTAACCCATTTGCCATTGGAATTTCATTTGGATAGAAAAATGAAACCCATGAATAGAATTTTTTAAAAAAATTCACTAAAAAGTGTGGGTGAGAAATATCGCAATACTTTTGATGGGGATGGTTTGGCAATAGATCAAAAATTCTTAGACAACGAGTTGTTTACTTGAATGTTTGTTATACCCTAAACCTGAAAGATGAGGGTATATTAACTTTGTGCAAACGTTTGTAAAACTATTCATGTCCGTCCGTCCGTCCGTCCGTCCGTCTGTGTGTTGCCCTTAAACACAGGATAAGAAGAAGGAGTAGTGTAAACTGGATGAAAGATGGTACACATGGTCACATGCACCCAAGGATCTGCACTATTGAATATTTTTGGAATCCGCCCACGGACACGCCCACCTCCCATACAACGCAAAAATTGAAAACTGTATAACTCAGCTCATAATTCGCCTACAACAATAAAATTTAGTATGTATGTGTTTTATATCAACACAAAGATGACTTCGAAAAATGGACATTATCCGTTCACGAACATGCCCACCTCCCATTCAACCAAAAAATTAAAAACGCAATAAATAAGCCTCTGTTTAACCTATAGAGCTAAAATTTGGCACATATGTTTTTTATGATAAGACAAAGATGGTTTTGAAAAATGGACATCATCCTCCTACGGACACGCCTACCTCCCATACAACCCAAAAAGTTTAAAACTCAATAAATAAGGTTATGTTTGTCATAGAGAAATAAAATTTGGTATGTACTTATGTGTTTTATATCAAAACTAAGGTGTGTTCAAAAATTGTTAGTTATCCGTCCATGAACACGCCCACCTCCCATAGCCAAAGCACAATAAAGGCATAACTGTGAGCTACAGGAATAAAACTTGGTATGTGTAAATTTTTCATCAACATTTAAATGCATATTAAATAAAGGCTTCATCCGCCCACGGAGACGCCCATTTACAAATAAATTTTGTTTTGTTTTTGAAAAGTGGGTTTAGGGTATTTCTAGTCTGCTTAGACCGACTTAAGACTTTCTTTACTTGTTTTTGATTATTTTGAATCAATTGAAATACAATCGTGTATGAAATTTTATTAAAATCGTATGAGCGGATCTGGTTCCAGGCGGAAATGGGTTAATAAAACCGGGCAGCCTTGGTTAATAAATGGTCTCCCTCTGTTAAGTGTTCGTAGGGGTCTATAAAATAATATTGAGAATATTTCAAGTGAAATCGCCCAAAATAAAAGAGAAATAAACATTGTTCTCTTAACATTATTTAATGAATAACGAATTTAAATAAGTCTGAAAATAAAAACATAAAACCCGCTCCAAAATTTTTTCCTGGTTGATGCGCCTGCTGGACTACGATCATGTTCTATATTACTTGCAAATATGACATGCTAAATGAGCATTGCTCATGGCAAACACATACTATTTTTGTTATAAACATATTACGAACATGTTTTCCGCAAAAAAACTTTTTCTTCACATCAATTAAAATATGTTTCCTGAAACTAGAAACCAACATTGAGATGATTGTCACAAAAATTGCAATATGTATAACAAACAAAATATGCTCAGGATTGCGAGATATATTCAAGGCAAATAGAATATGTTTCGAAAGTGTTTTTTTTTCTGCGTGTAGCTACCATCACCTAAAAATATTGTTTATGAAAGGATTTTAATAATATATTAAAAAACCTTATATCTATATGTTTCTCTCATCACTGTTTTCAAAGCTGTTTCTACACTGAGAAAAAAACACAAACCTTGCTCCGGTAAAAAATTTCTCTATTTTTGATAATAGTAATTTTCTCTTTTTGAAATAAAATTTTCTTCAATTAGAATAAATTTTCACATTTTCGAAGATATATTTCTTTACTTCTAGGAAATGGAAATATTTCAATGTCTCTGATAAGTATTTTTCTCGCACAAAAAATTTCTCATTTATAGAGAAATTTTATTGAAAATGAAAAACTTTTCTTATATTTTGATAAAAAATTCACTATGAGAAGTATTTTCTTCAATAAAAACAAATATTTTCTCAAAATAAAAAGTATTTTTCTCTAAAAACGATATATTTTTCTATTTCATGGAAGCTTTTTATCATTTTTAGAGAATTTTTAGTATCGCAATTAGAGAATAGCATTCTCTGGAGCAAAGTCTATACCATTTTTCTCTTAATATGATGCCTTTTTTATCATATTCCGAGACACTTTTTTCTGAGTGTATAAATGTAAACATACAAATTTTTTTTCGATTGACTGAATTTAGAATGTAGAAACGAAAAATGTTGTCACACCAAAATCTATTTCCTGCTTATAGCATAATTTCAATATTTAACTACAATAAATAAGTTTTAAAAAGTGTATGCTAACATTTTCTTTTGAGCTTATCGAATTGGATAATATCCGAATTTGGCAATCCTGATATAGTTCAAACATCTAAGTTAGCTTCAATTCTTTTTTTTTTAACATCACTTTAAAGATGTAATGTTTTTTGTTCCAAGTTATAGACTACATATATTTTTATTGTGCTGGAAAAAAAGTGGGCAATTTTACAGAATTCTTGATGGTTGCATATTTTTTTTTTCTATTTTGCCTATTTTTTTTTTTATGCCAGCACGATATTTATGGTCATTGCTGCTCATTTTACTATGGCCGCAAGTCTATGCAATTTTCTTCTGGCAGCACACATAACATGAAATCACTGACAATGGTACTGATGGTAGTGGTGATGCCAGGGTGGTTGGTGGCTGTTTAAGAGTCTAACTGCAGTTTATGGGCCAAAAATGGTAACAGACTTTGTGTCAGACAGTGCGTAGAGTGGGCGAATATGAAGAGTAGTACATGTGCTATGTACTTGTAGACAAACTTAAATTCTATGTTTGCAACTATGTATGAGTATCCTGAAGAGTCTGTTTATATACATACTTAGATATCCATATGATGTGTAAATATACTTTAGCATCCGGTATGACTTAAGTGCTTTTTTTAAAGTATGAAAAATTTTGCGATAAAAGCTTTAATAAAATGTTTCTATTGAATTGCACGATTTGAATATTAAAGCCAAGGACCTTATCTGTTTGGGTGTTTTTTTAACTCGCTATAGAAGTGGTTGATATGAAATTTAATTTAACCAGAGTGCAGTACTAGACTTTTTTTGGCATATGTTGGAAGGGTCATGCAACGTTTTAAAAGACAAGTAAGAACATTGGATAAGGCAAAAAAACAAGTCAAAAATGAAAATACAACTTAAATTCAATTACAATTCAACTTGATTCAATTCGATTCATTCGATTCACATTGAAAATTGCCAGCGCGTGAGGCGAACAAAATTAAATTGCACGCTTCGTCAAAAACTGTTACGGCGCCAATTAGAGCGAAAGAGCTGACTTCAGAGAGAAAGAGAGAGAGAGAGTGGGCAGGAGATAGTGGCTCGTTAACAATAAAAGGGCGAGAAACTAAATGAAACTGAGGATGTTCTTCATTTATATATGACAGATAATCGTAAATTTACGTGCATTTAATTTAAAGCAACGCACTTTTGTTACTTGCTTTAAAATTTCTCTTTTGTTTAACGCCTTTTCATTTCTTAATAAATTCCTGATAAAATAATGAAGCTACTTTTAGCTAAATAATGAACTTTTCGAAGAATGAAAACGCTGTTGTTGACAAGGATTAAAGCATGAACATTTTATCTCTAAGACGTAAATATGTAATTAAAGTTATGTTTATGTTTGTCTAGCCCTTAATAAACACCCATTAATGAGCTGTGTTGTAGAATGTATGCGGGTTTAAAGGGTCATTATCAATGGTCTTTTATTACGTTTAAGTTTTTTAGCATTTATATTTTTCATAAATATATTTAGAAATAAGTCATCTTGAGAAATCAGGATAAGCATTAGTGTTGGATATAAAGTTTTTTTCTCCTTTTTTGCAGATGAAAGCAAGTTTTTATCTAAGAAAAGTCATAGCTATGAATGATAATTCAAACAAATAAGAACAATAGAATTTTTTTCAATGTTGTGGTAGTTATGGCATGTCTTCGAACAAATTTGTTATATTCAAAAATAAGAAAATGGCGCATGTTTAAAAAATCATGAACTAAAATTTTCAGTAAAAAGAGAAAGAAACCAGCACAAAAAAGCATATAGTTGTCTTTAACCTATTAACGCCTATATAAACTAAATTTAAACTGAAATTCTGGTTATTAAAAAAAAAAAAATAAATATTGAATATATACAAAGGTATATATTAGACCGGTTCACATTGCAATAATGCTTAAATACTCCGTGCCACATTCGTTTTCTGAAAATTTTACCCCTAATGCGCAAAATGTGCAAAGGTTATTTTGGAGCTTGTTTAGACTTAAACCATTTTGAATAATAAGATATCTAAAACAAAACACAAATGGAACATATTTTGGTGGAAATCATTTATAATAAGAAAATTTTTATATATTTTTTAAATTATCTTAAAATGTGCATCAGAAAATTTTTGCAGAATTTTGATAACGCATATAAAGACTGTTCCGGAAATAACGGTCCTTTTATTTTTAGGTTATTTATAAAGAAGTGTTACCTCTATAGCAACATATTTGATACCTAAATAAAGTATAAATATTGCAGATTGAAAAAAATTCTCATTAGTAAAATAAAAGAGCTGCTGAAAGGATGTCGTCTCAACAAGAAGAAAAGCGGAAAGCAATTATTTGAAAATACCTGGAAAATCCAAACACCACGTGCAAAAAGATCGCTAAGGCAGTTGGCGTGTGCGTAAAAACTGTCAAAAGGACCATAAAACGATACAAACAACTTAACCCTTTACCAAAAACGCCAGGCTAAGGGATAAAAAGTGGTCCAGCGAACCAAGCGGTGGCCCAGAACGTTAAGTTTACTCAGAATCTACTCACTTCAGTTCGTGATATGTCAGTAAAAGCGGGAAAATCGAAGTCAAGTGTTGAACGGATTAAAAAATTTTACAACCCAAGGAGCTATAAAGTACAAAAAATACATGATAGGTCAGAAGAAAAGGACGCCAAAGACAAGAGGAGGGCTCGAAAATTGTATCGCGATTACCTGCCCAAATTTGATTGCGTGATCATGGACGATAAAACGTATTGCAAAGCGGATTTCAAGCAGTTACCTGGACACGGATATTATACTGCGGTAAGAAGGGATGGAGTATCCTCTAAATTTACCACCGAAAAACATACCAAATTTCCAAAGAACTACATGGTGTGCCAGGCTATTTGCAAATGTGGCCTTCGAAATAAGGAATTTGTAACAGATCACACAATCAACACCGAAATTTACATTAGAGAGTGTCTGGAGCGGTGTGGAGTGGTGACCGTGGCATGCAGGTTAAGTGTGTGGCTTAGCATGCTCGGAGCCCGGGTTCGATCCCCAGCCGCGGCGAAAAGTTTTTTTCAATAAAAAATTTTGCTGTGATCGGTCACCACGTCTCTGCAGACAATGGCAAACCTCAGAGAGTAAATAATGCCATGTAAAAGCTTCTTGAGAACATGAACTTTAGCCGTTCGGAGTCGGCATAAAACATGTAGGTCCAGTTCTCGGTCAATTGTGTGCAACCATTTAATAACACACTCAACACAATTGATCATAAGAAGCTCGGTCAAAGTCCTTTCAAGGGCTGAAATGGCCAATTTGTTTTTTTTTGTTTTTTTTGAGTGTCTGGAGTGGCGTCAGCTGCCTTTAATACGTCAGCACCAAGGTTCAGTACAATTTTGGCCTGACCTAGCAACATGTCACTACGCCCAGAGAACGATGGATTGGTATCAAGCCAATAATGTTACTGTGGTACCAAAGAAGCCAATCCTCCGAATTGCCCCGAACTTTGTCCAATCGAAAGATATTGGGCTTTAATGAAAAGAAATCTTAAGAAGAACAAACAAACTGCGAAAACAAAATATTGCAATATTTCGACGTAAATGGTCAACGAAAGGTCGGCAAAAACCTAATGGCGGACCTTAATCAAAAAGTGCATACATTTTTTTTGAGTGCATTTTTTTCAGTGTAAATAAAATTTCCATTGATTTTGTAATGTTCATTTAATAATGAACTGAAAGAATTTTTAAAAAAAACATTATTGGTTTTTTAAAAATAAAAAAACAAAGGGACAGTTATTTCTGGGACAGTCTTTATAACATACAAAACTAGTAAGGTATATCTTCCACTTGGCCGAAGTAAAAATACCTCCATGACCGATTCTTAAGGGTTAAAGAATCTTAAATTAGAAAGCTTTTTTGTATGAGATTTTAGAAGATTTTGCTTTTTAATAAAATTTTTAATTTTGGGGATATATGGGAGGTGGGCGTGTTAGTGAGTGGATGACGCCCATTTTTCTAACACACCTTAGTTTTGACATAGAATATACAAATACCAGGTTTCACTTTTGTAACTGTAATATTAGTCTCTTTATGGAGTTTTCAATTTTGGGGTTTAATGGGAGGTGGGCGTGTTAGTGAGTGGATGGCACCCATTTTTCTAACACAACTTTGTTTTGACAAAGAATATACAAATATCGAGTTTCAGTTTTGTAACTTTAATATTAGTATCTTTATAGAGTTTTAAATTTTGGGGTTGTATGGGAGGTAGGCGTGATTTTCAGCCGATTTAGCCCATTCTCGAACTTGATCTTAGTTTTTTATAAAAAAGCTTAAATATCGAATTGCAGCACAATAGCTTTAAAATTACGACTGTTATCGTGTCCACAGACAGACAGACAGACAGACAGACAGACAGACAGACAGACAGACAGACAGACAGACAGACAGACAGACAGACAGACAGACAGACGGGCAGACAGACGGACATGGCTAAATCAACTCAGGTGGTGATGCTGATCAAGAATATGTATACTTTTCTATACCTACCACGCCTCTTTATGGGCGTTACACACGTCGTGACAAAATTAATATACCCCTTACGCAGAACGCGTTGGGGTATAAAAATAGTGCCGGTAAAAAAAATAGCACTGGAAACAATAGTTCAGCTATTATTAAAAAAACACTTATTTGAACAATTTGTTTAGCCGCTACTGTAATATAATATTACACGGAGTATTCACTCTCTGCAAGTAAGATCATTGGCATCAAAATGTTAACTGTTTTTTTTATGTAAAGCAACTTTGAGAGAGGAGTACGAATTGGAATTGGAGTAGACATGCATTTGGCTGTTCTAATAAAATGATTCGTAATGCCATAATATATGCACCAAAAGCAAGCTATGTCGCCGTCATTCGTCCAACGCTTAATACGGCAAAGTAAGAAGGAGCCGTTTAAACCAGCTACGGAGCTCAAAGCGGAACTAAATATTGCAGCATGTGTTGAAAATATTCGTAGCCGTCTTAGAGATCATAATTTAAAGGCATGTAGCCCAAGAAAAGTACCTCTTTTAACTGCTAAGCATGCAATAAAGCGTTTGAACTTGGCAAAGCAACATTTGAACTGGCCAGTAGAGAGGTGGAGAAATATATTGTGGACAGACGAGAGTAAAATTGTAATTTATGGTGGCAGGGGTTCTCGTTCTTACGTTAGGAGAACGCTCCTAATGCAGAATACAATCTTAAATTTACTGCTAAAACAGTAAAGCATGGAGGTTCAAGCATAATGATATGGGCATGTTTTTCCTTCTATGAAGTTGGTTCCATACATTGGAGTAGGACCGTCATGGACCAACACGTGTATGTTGATATATTGGATAAAGTGATGCTGCCTTATGCAGAGGAAGAAATGCCGTTACTGTGGGTCTTGCAGCAGGACAATGACCCCAAACATACCAGCAAGAAAGCTAAAAAATGGTTTGAGGATCATTCGGTGAATGTCATGGCTTGGCAAGCGCAGTCGCCCGACCTCAATCCAATTGAGAACCTCTGGACTGATGTCAAAAAAGCACAGTTTCTGTTGCAAAACCGACCAACAATCAAACCCTTTGGGCTGCAGTTTAAGACTCCTGGAACAAAATATCAACCAAGAGGTGCCAGGATTTGATCAATTCCATGACAAGACGTTGTGCAGCCGTAATTGCCAACAAAGGACATGCGACGAAACATTAATTTTGATCATTACATTATTTTCACCACAATAACTTTGATCTTAAAAAAAGTCTTTAATTTTGTCAGTTTTTTTTAGGTTTTAAATGGAAAATGAAATAATAGTGCTATTTTTTTTACCGCAAATTTTTTAAGTTATATTGAAAAAATCTAAAATATTTTCCAAAAAGAACTAATCAAATTTGTAATTCCTTTTTAACTACATTCTTCATTTAAGAATTCATTTAATTTATTTAATTTTTACTTCATAAAAGAAATAACTTTTTGTGTTGGTACTATTATTTTTACCGCAGCTGTACATTATGTTGGTATGTTCCGCATTTATTCATATATTATTGTTCATAGAAGAAAATCTAATCACGTTTTTCTCGAAACAAATTTTTTCGAATTGGTTTCTAAGATATCTCGAGTGCTGCTTGATCGATTTCGATGAATCTTGATTCATTCTGATCTTCATAGACTCTTTTAAGCACTCTACCTATAAAAACCGAGAAACTTTTATATATATTATTTTTTACGGCTAAAAATTTATGCTAAAAAAGAGGGTTTTTTGTAAATTTGTTTTTCAACGCATGTCATTTTTTGGTTTTCTTTTTTATTTGCGTAGGTAGACTGGTCAACTACAACCGTTTATTTAAGAATGCATTTGATTTTTTACTTTCAGAGGCCTTGAAAATGTTGGAGACGAGAAACCAGTTTTTTTCAATTTTTTAAAATATACGGATATTTTTTCTTTCAATGGTCATAACTTCATTCAAGCTGACTATGTTCTAGCTTTAACTGAAAAGCAAATACGCTTTATAGACACAATAATTAGTCCTGATGAGGATATCAATATTTCGTCATGGAATTCAACAGTCGGACGAGTACAGTGAACTCGACGGTGGGAACACCTTTAAAGATTCTTTGATAAGAACATCGAGCTGACACTTTCTGTTAAATTAAGCAAAACTAACTAATTATGAATAATTAATCTATGCAAATCATTACGGATTCTTTAATCTTATCTTTTAGCTCCAATGTGTAAAATGAAGTCTAAGGAATTGACTGACGTTAATGAATTACTAACAAAAAAAAAAAAACATTTTGGCGTCTCTTACAGGTAAAGCCCCGACTTAAAATTTTAGATGTTTACTTCGTTATGATGCATTCTTTTGAGTTACGATGTGACAATAGTGCAGGAGCAGTGGTTAGCCTCCGACTATGTGGTCTCCGGCTTAAAGGCACCAAATAACACGCTGACAATAAGTAAAACAAGAACAGCCATCTTTACAAGGAAAAGCGTCTATAGTTTGTAACCTTTACTTTGGAGGATAGCATATTGGAGGGTACTTGTGTTGTCTTCCCTCTCAGACTGCGGGATTGAACGAATATCAGTCAGAAATCCCTAGATGTACTTCTAAAAGAATATTTTCCAGGCTGCACTGAAGTCTAAAACACTAAGATAACAGAGAGATACTGGACAATCCAGTGTCAATCTAGCGAGATTAAGAAAAATCGGTCGAGAGAGCACTACACTCTTGGTAGTACATAGAGAGAGAGCGCTCCATCACAAAGAATTGGCATTAAGGGCATTTCTAGACATCTCAGGTGCATTCAACAATGCATCAACTACGGTATTTGACCTCTGTATAGACAAACTCCTAAATTCTAGAAAGGAAGTTTTTGTCTTCAAGAAGGCCGTAGAGATAGCTCTCAGTGCAAACATTTATCACTCTTTAATTTACATATTTATTGATTGACAAGCGGCAATCAAGTCCATGTGCCTCGATACTGTCAAGTCCAGAAATGTCCTAGCAAGAAAAGGCGAACTAGATGCATTAACCACCTCAAAGAGTGTGCATCTACTGGATTCCAAGCCATTGGCACACGGACGAAAACCAGATGACAGACGGACTAGCAAAGGAAGGTGTAGTGCGTGGATCAGGAATTGTATAAAAACCTTAAAGCGAGCAGTGAGTCGTAGATGGAAAGAAACGACAACATGCAAAATCTCAAGAATAATGTGTGATATAGTATGTGGAAAACGGACCTTAGTTATCCTGACAAGATCCCGAAGGAAGGGATTGTGCCTTATTAGGGCGAAAAATAATGCTTTTTTAGAACAAAATAGTGCCGAATTTAAATATATAGCGCTCATATCGTGGAAAACTGTTTTCACTTATCGAAATATATTTTCATTGTCATAGTGTGCTTTAAAATCCGTACCTATGTCCAAAATAATATGCAAGCGCAGTCCACTACTGCAAAATTCTATCGACTGCACCCCAAATGATAGAAAAAACCGAATTTCATTCAAAATTTTTTTAATGAATTATAAAACCTGTCGGGATGGTTATCGCGATTGAGCTAATTAATCGCAACATTTAGTGTAACTCGTAGCTAAAATCTGCTTGAAGTTTGACACTATCACAATAACTATGTAACTTTTTTAAATTTTGGGACATTCAAATAGTGTCGAAATAAAAAAGCACTTGCCTTAAGTGCCGTCTAGTTTCGAAAGTGCCAAAAAAGCAAAATTGTGCCTAAAATGCCATCCCTGATATGAAGCCATACGAAAATAAGTAAAGAAAGTCTAAAGTCGGTCTAGCCCGATTATGAAACACCCTAAACCTAGTCTTTCAAAATGCAATAACAGTATTGGAAATGGGCGTAGCCGTGATCGAATGAAGCCCATATTTTATATGCATTTAAATTTAGATGAAAAATTTACAAAAATGTATACAAAGTTTTATTACTGTAGCTCACATGTTAATGCTTTTATAGTATTTTTGATATTGTTTGTTGCAAGGGAGGGGGGCGTGTTCGTGTACGGTTGACACCCATTTTTCGACGACGTTTTTTTTTTAATATAAAAAACATACGTACCAAATTTTATCTCATTACGTTAAACATGCGCTTATTTATTGAGTTTTCAATTTTTGGGTTGTATGGGAGGTGGGCGTGGCCGTTGGCGTATGACATCCATTATTCGAAGACTCTTTGTTTTGACATAAGATACATACGTGCCAAATTTTATCTCTGTAGAATAAACATAAGCTTATTTATTGAGTTTTCAATTTTTGGGTTGTATGGGAGGTGGACACGGCCGTGGGCGAATGACATCCATTTTTCGAAGACATCTTTGTTTTGGCATAAAATACATATGTGCCAAATTTAATCTGTCTACGTTAGACATGAGCTATTTATGAAGTTTTCAATTTTTGCGTTGTTTGAGAGGTAGGCGTGTCCATGGGCGTATTCCTAAAATTCTTGGGTCCATGTGACCATGTGTACTGAGTTTCATTTCATTTTCTCAACTCCTTCTTCTTGTCCTGTGTATACGGAAGGACGGACGGACGCACATGGATATCTCGACTCACGAGGTGACCCTGATCAAGAATATATATACTTTTCTATAACGTACTCTCTTCGTTCCTTTCAAGTTGAGGGCATAATGTACCGAAGGCTTAAGTCAAAAAACAAAGACGAACTTCACAGTCTATCACTGAAATTTTGATTCGCTGTAACTTCTTGAAGTGAAACTTCTTTAGCTGCGTATACAACATACGGCGAACAAAACGGGTAGTAAAACCGATGAAACGAATAACGGCGGCGAATTAAGGTGAATTTAGGTCAATTAAGGTGATTTATTTGAATTATCAAACAATGCTTTGAGTCCGAACTAACAGACGAATTAATCAACAAAGTTTTAGACCGTACTTATTGAAGGTGGAATTTTCAACTAGACACGTTATGCTTCAATTTCCAACCGTAACACGATACGCTTGAATTTTCAACCTGTATGATTCAATGACCAATCGGATGCAATCGGAAACAATTGGCAATGTCATGGATTCCATGAATCATTTGGACAAAAATGGATGAATCTATGGCCAATCGGATGCAATGGGATTATCTGAGGTAACAGGCGGGTCGTCATACGTAGGTGTTCATTGAATCTTTAATGGATTCCATTTTAAGTACATTTTCTTGCAAGACGAACTCAATTTATATTGATGACGATGAGAAATGGGTTCATTACGATAACCCTTAGCGCTAAAATCCATACTGGCTGGGCCGTCCGGCCATACACAAAAATCGATGCCAAAACCAATTCACAATGACAAGGTTCATATCAGTGTTTGGTCTTTGTACTTGGTGGAGCCTTGGTGTACAAGAGTCTGCTACAACTACACTGAGAAAAAAACACATACCTTGCTCCGGTAAAAAATTTCTCTATTTTCGATAATAGCAATTTTCTCTTTTTCAAATAAAATTTTCTTAAATTAGAATAAATTTTCACATTTTCGAAGAAATATTTCTTTATTTCTAGGAAATGGAAATATTTCAATGTCTCTAATAATGATAAGTATTTTTCTCGCACAAAAATTTCTCATTTATAGAGAAAAATTTATTGAAAATGAAAAAATTTTCTTATATTTTGATAAAAAATTCACTAAGAGAAGTATTTTCTTCAATAAAAACAAATCTTTTCTCAAAAATAAAAAGTTTTTTCTTAAAAAACGATATATTTTTCTTTTTTATGGAAATTTTTTACCATTTTTAGAGAATTTTTAGTATCGAAATTAGAGAATAGCATTCTCTGGAGCAAAGTCTATACCATTTTTCTCTAAATATGATGCCTTTTTTATCATATTCCGATAAGCTTTTTTCTGAGTGTAGGTGTAACTATCACAGGGCAATTCTACCGAACTCAATTGATGCGTTTGAACCGAGCATTGCAGCAAAAACGTCCACAGTGCGATCAAAGGCACAACAAGGTAATTTTGAAACATGACAACGCTCGGCCACATGTTACGCAGCGGGTGAAAACATACCTTGAAATGCTGAAATGGGAAGTCTTACCCCTACTATTTGCTTTCTTTAATGACACATGCTCTGGAGGATCAGCACTTTCGTTTTTATACCCTAAACTTGAAAGGTGAGGGTATATTAACTTTGTGCAAACGTTTGTGACGCATAGAACGAAGCGAGTCCGGTATAGAAAAGTATATATATTCTTAATCAGCGTCACCACGTGAGACCACGAGCTATCTATGTCCGTCCGTCCGTCCGTCTGTGTGTTGTCCGTAAACACAGGATAAGAAGAAGGAGTCGAGATAATTGGATGAAACTTGGTACACATGGTCACATGCACTCAAGGATTTGCACTATTGAATTTTTTTGGAATCCGCCCACGGACACGCCTACCTCCCATACAACACAAAAATTTAAAACTGCATAACTCAGCTCATCATTAGCCTACAACAATAAAATTCGGTATGTATGTGTTTTATATCAACACAAAGATGTCTTTGAAAAATGGGTGTCATCCGCTTATGGGCACGCCCACCTCCCATACAACTTAAAAATTGAAAACGCAATAAATAAGCCTCTGTTTAACCTACAGAGCTAAAATTTGACATATATGTTTTTTATAACAAAAAAAAGTTGGTTTTGAAAAATGGACAAGTAGGTTTAGGGTATTTCATAGTTGGCCTAGACCGACTTTAGACTTTGTTTACTTGTTTTAAAATAAACTTAATCTTTTCATGGCTTTATTTGAAATGAGACTTTTTTAGTAAGACTAAATTAAAAACTCTCTAATTTTTTGGGTTAAAAATTCACTTACAGTGGTTCAAACGACTAACCGGACACTGCAGAGATCTACTTTAAAATACCTTTTTTTAGGAAAAAAACGTTATTTGCAATAGAGAAATTTCTACAGAATGTTTTATTGTTGGTCTAACTATTGTTTAGTACAAAGAATTTACCAAAATTTTTTCCAATTTCATTCAGTTAGCAATAGTATAAAAAATCCCCTTTTAAAGGGTCAAACGTCTAACCGGACACAAAAAAATTATTGTTAAATTCATTATTTCAATACTTTCTTGAGGAACCTTTTGCAGCAATTATGTCTTGCAAACGATTTTTAATGGATGGGAACAAGTTTCTTCAAACATCTGGTTGCATGTTGTTCCATTCCTTGATAAATTCCTCCTTGAACTGATCTATGTTTCGAATGCTTGTGTCGGTGTTGTAGAGTCTTTTACCCACTTCATTCCACACATTTGCAATAACGTTGATGTCAGGCAATGGGGGACGGGTTTGCAATAATTTGGGGCAGTTATGTACCAAAGTCATACTTTTGCCACAGCATAAGTGTGTTTTGGGTCATTCTCTGTCTGCAATACACAAAGCTTTTCGGCACTATGCTTAAAATTTGCCTTAATATGTTAAGGTAGTCGTATATATCCGTTTAACCATCGATAAACATTAGATTCCAGACACCTGCACTAGATATACAGTTCCAAACCATCACAGAAACACCCTCATGTTTCACTGTTTCACCGTACGTTTTTGCACCATTGTATAATTTTTTGTAGAAGCGATTACCAAAGACAAAACACAATGAGCGGAATGAATAGAAATTGGGTTTGAATTCTTTTTTAAAGACAACAACATGCCTAATTTGAAATGTCCGGCTAGACGTTTGACCCTTAAAACAGGGATTTTTTGAAATTTTTGCGAACTGAATGAAATTGGAGTCAATTTTAAGTAAATTATTTGTACCAAACAAAAGGTTAAACAATAATTAAACATTTTGTACAACTTTCCGTATTTTAAATAAGGTTTTTTGTTAAAAAAATGGCCTTTAAAATCACCCGCTGCGTTGTCCGGTTAGTTGTTTGAACCACTGTATACTGTGCGTAGCGGCCACACATATTTTTTTTCCTACTAATGAAATCCTATGAATAGTTTCTTCACAAAAGTTTGATGATTTTTTTATTAACTTTTATTACCTTAAAAAAATTTTCAAGTTTGGAGTACTGAGGATATACGAAGAAAAATTTAAATATTTGATCAAAAATGGATTCGTAGGTAAAAATGTTATAAGAACGGGTTATTGAACTAATTGAGATCTATCCTACGATATACTTTTTTTCGGGCCAAAACTGGTGAAGTTATACAAAAAAGACCATTTCGGGCAGATTTTGGGATGACCAAAAAAAAAAAATTTTTTATTGTTCTGAAATCCTCTCAACATAAGCTTTCATATTAGTTGCGGTAAATGCTAACCTTTTTTCACCTATGGGGTGACCCACCACTATGGGGTGCTACGCCCACTTTTAAATTTCCTTTTTCAGTTTTTCAGAAATTATTTCAAGGCCGATTATCCTATATAAAAAAATTGTTTAGAGCAAAATTAAAGACAACAAAAGTCTTTATCAGCTAAGTGCTTAAACTTTGAGCTGGCTTTAGTAACAACCGAGATATGAAAAAAAACAGTCCTAAAAACTTATAAAAATTTTTTCCAATAAGAGTTTATTGTTATTCCTTATTTAATAATAATTTATTTTAATTTCTTATTTTTTAAGTCCTCATTATGTTTCATGTCCTCCTTATGTTGGAACTTGAAACGAAGGGCTTGTTAAAAAGCTAACTGTGAAGTTTAAATCAAACATGAAGAGTTTTTCAAAATATGCACAAACATTTAACCAAAGCAACACACATATAAATACCGTGAATTTTGACCTGTAAAATTAATTATAATAAAATGTTTGTCTGTTTCTTTTTGAATGTTTTTTTTTTGTTAGCGAAATTAGTTCTTCTGGTCGCTACCAAAATAAGCTACTTGTTTGCTTTTAGTCGCTCCAGAAAATTTGCAACAAAATGAATTTTATAAAAAATTGCTGTTTTTTCACATCAAAACTAAGTTTTGTTTTTCAGCTCTCTATAAAAACTCACCGCTATACAAACGCTAGTACAACGTTTCTATTTGTAACATTTTGAATTAAAACAAATATTTTCCAACATAACAATGTGTTGGTAACCTTATTTTTTTTGTGCTAACATTTTCATAATACCTAGCAGCTTAATGTGCACTGACAGCTGGATGTTTTTTTTTTTTTCGCTGATTGTGACGTGTGTGTATTTTTTTGTTAAAAAATCTGTGGCAGTTGAATAAAACACAAATACTTTCATTTATTTTTTATTTAATGATCATTTTATTTAAATTCTGTTTCTTTTATCTTAAATAATTGCCAGCGGCTTTATTTTATGCACGCTACATGTTGTTTCTTTGTTTTTTTTTTTTTATTATAAATTGAGTTAATATTTGACATTTTCATTTATGAAATTTACAAAATACAGATTAAGATAAACAAACATGTTTTGTTTTTTGTTTTTTCTGTTTTCTTTATATAAGCTACTTATAATGTTTTTAAGTCGGCTTGTATTTATATTAAGGTTTTTATTTAAATTTAGAACGTTGCTTTTTTTTTAATTTAAAATATGACACATAATATTTTTAACGGGTTTGGCAACTAGCTACATTTAATAATATCTACATTTTATAATAGTTATTATATAATTAATTTATTCATTTTGACATTTTGACATTTTGAAGACTTGTGGGCATTATTTCTACAGAGTTTTTAAAGTTTTGTTTATTAAAATGTTAAGCTTAAGTTATATGCTTATTTTAGATTATTACAAACATATTTTTTACAACATACAGACTATTTTTGTTTATATGTTTATATCTTTTATATTAATTTAATAACTTAAATGTAGTGAAACAAAAGCTGTGCGTTTATTTGTTCACTCATTTTATTATTTTTCTTCTATGATTTATCAAAAAGAATTGCTATATATATTTTTTTATTTAGCTACTTACTTTTGAAATACTTTTACATATCAGAAAGGGTTTGTTTTCAGTCAGAATGTGTCTTAAAAATAATATACATATAATTTTTATAATGATACCAAGAATGTGTTCTCAATTCATTAAAATTAGAAATTTCCAAGTTTTATTTAAAACAAAAATTTTGATATTTTTTTAACTAAGTATTAAACAAAAATCTTACTTTTTTGGTTCAACATCTCAATTATTAGAATTTTAATGAAAGGCCATAACTATACACAGACGATTAAAACCTTACATTTAAATTCGAAGAACTAAAACCTAAAAATTCTTGCTTTGTTTGTTTTTATAAGCAATCTAGTTATCTCAAATCAATTTTGTTTTTAAATTTCATAAGTAAAAAGTTTCTGTTAAAATATATTTTGATTTGAATAAATCAAATTTTGTTTGCTTCAATGAAATTAAAATTTGTAAAAATCATAGCAATAACAAAGAAAATATGAGTCCACAACTAATTATTTCTAATGCAACAAAAAGAAAATCTTTATGAAGTTAAAATTGTTTAACTGTTACAACCAATATCAAGCAGCTCATGTATCATTTAAGTAAATATTGTTTTATCCATTGCAGCATGCAATACCATAGAATAACAGTCGTTATTTAATAAAAACATTGTATTTGTAAAGAAAATAATAAATCATAGATCAAATAATTTGGGGCTAAAATTTTGAAATACTACGAAATTAAATTTTAAAATAACATTGAATTTTAACAATACAGAAATAAATTGTATTAGAATGGAAAATATCACATTTTAAACATAAATATATACATAAATATGTATATAAAGCTTGTGTGGGCAGAATTATTTACAGTAAAATAATAACAACTGTTGCGAATATCTTCGCCTGATACATATGTTTATAAACAAGCATAAACCTTTAAACATATGAAATTTTTTAAAGTAAGAAAGAAGTGTTCATGTGGGAATTCGACACAGTGTTTTGTAATAAGATAAACTTAACATTTATAAAGCGTTAAATTTTAAAGTAAACTTATCTTTAAAGCATGCACGTTTTTTACGTCCCACTGTGGTGTAAGTAATTATAAGTGTGTCCCATTTTTTTATTGCTGTTTCAAAATTTAAATTCTGCTTGGAAGTCAAAACAATGAGAAGGAAACATTGTGTAAACATTGCGGAAACGTTTCGAGTTGTCAAATCCCAAAATTTATTCTAACACAACGCAAATGAGTTCATGTTAAGCGCTCAAAATTACGACGAAATTTCAGAAAAGGAGCTACTTATTGAAATTCCGAGGTAGGCACACAAATTCAGCACAAATCAATTGCAAAAGCGCCAAGTATTGGACAGCATTACAAATGCTCTCTTTCATTATCGAGTGGGACATTTTGGAAACTTTGCCTAACAGTTAATGACCATTGAAATTATTTCTAGCAATTTGTGTATCAGTAGCAGTGTTGCCGTTTTGGCTATTTATAGCCAAAAGTGGCTATTTTTTTTGATCGTGATCAGTTTTGGCTATTTGGCGATTTTATTTTTCATTTGGCTATTTTTTTTACATGGCTATGTTTTTGCATTCCGGCGAAAATTATTATTTTATTTTACATATAACATTTGCAATTGCCTGTGAATCGCCAGCGAATCGCTTTGAAGATCAAGCAATTGCCTTTGAGCTCATCTGAGAATCATCCGGGTATCACCGACTGTAAGCTGCTTAGGCTGATTCGCCGGGAATATTCGCCAATGAAACGCCGAGAGGAGTTATAAGAAATTCGCCGAAAAGGGTGGCAAACGAAGTCCTTTTAAGAGTCCTCAGCAATTTGTTCTAAAGCATTGTTGTTCTGTCCGAATTCAATGAATTTTTTTGTGAATTTGTTTTTATTTCGCTTCAATATAATGCGACGTTGTTTCCTAACTATAATAGTTCAACTTTTTGATTAATTTTAACGATTTTTCAGAGCCAGCTTCATATTCCCTGATAGATTTTGAACATTTTTCAAAAATCCATCCTCCAACAAACGCCGAAATGAGCGAAGGAAGATTTTGAAAATTTTTGTGACTCGCGTATTCATTGCTTAAGCATTTGAAAAGCGATGCATTTTCCCAAAAACACTTGGGCGAATTACTGGTGCATCGCAAAATTCACTTCTGTGCCAAACGTCTTCCAAATGTTTGCAGGGAAATGATTTAAAATTTGAGAGTGAATTCTTTCTTCATTTGAACACGACCTGCCAGTGATGCTAATCGTGCAGCCAATCGCAAGAATATCCAATAATAAGAGTATGCAACAATGTATATAACTTTGATCATTGAAAGTAATTGTGGTTTGTTTTCAAAAGTAAAATTAAGCAAGTCAGCATGGAAAAGTAAGTTGACGAGCACTCCGCCACACATAAAAAATTCTTCACTTGTTTCACTTGATTTCACTTTCTCACCTACTTATCTTTCTCCCATTTCTGAACCAAGGCAGACTTGACTGAATAGGTTTAACACCTGAAATCCTTGGTTCGAAGCTAAAAAAAAATGCAATACTTGTTTTTACTTCCGCAAATGCAAACCTTACTTTTATGAAGTTTTCTCTACTCTTATCAAGTATAAAATAAATGAGCTAAGGTCCTTCTATATTAAAGGTCCGTCTTTTTAAAGGATATATGCCCTAAATATGTTTAAACATGCTCTTATATTTTTAATATATAATTTTATATAACATACTTAAAAACAAACATGTTTGTAAATCTATTTCCAGTAAAAAACGGCACAAAAAATAAGTTAGTTAAAAAAGGTATGAATGTTAGTTTTGTTTCTTTTTTTCTAATACAATTAATAAATCTTTTGGCTATTTTTTTTACATTTTGGCTATTTTTATTTTGTGTTTTGGATATAAAAATAAATTTACTCCGGCAACACTGATCAGTAGTACAGTTGAATTATCAGTGACTGGGTAGGAGTGGTTGGGTAGGAATTTTTCATAATTCAAATTAATTAAGACTTATTAAAGGTCTTCCAATATTGATTTCGATGAGGTTATTTCAAATTTTGCAGCTCTTAAATTTAGAAAAGTCAGTTTTAAGACAGCGCTCAATGCAAACTTCGGCTTCGGCTTTGGTAATCGGCATAATCGGCCGATATTTTGACCTTCGGATTCGGCTACGGCTTCGGCCGAAATAGCCAATTATTTTTGCCGAATGTTTTTACGTTGCTAAACAATTTTTTTTACAAGTTTTTAAAATTTTTTTGAATTATTCAGTGAACTCTGTGCAAAATTACATATTTATAACATTTTCAATTGTTCGTTTTGTTTTTCTCTCCTTTTCTGCTCTTCATGAATTGGTGTTCATTCGTTGAAAATTTGATTGAAATGTTAAATATTGAATTGAATTGTTATGTTTTTGCTTTTGTTGTCGACTAAAATATAAAAGCTGAGTTAAAGCTAGAAATTTTCTGCCAGATTACATGTAAGCTTTTCTCGACTGTATCGAAAATTGATTACATTTTTTCTACGTAATCCTGACGTCAATAAATCAATTACAAAAATATCCGAATTTTGCAGAAAAACTCTTGCATTGAACTCGAATTTAATGATATCATTACGATTTTTTTATACTGAAATGAATATACAACAAAAGCAAAGAAAAATTTGTTATTCGGCTTTGGCTTCAGCCTTCGGCCGATAATATCCATTTTGCCAACACAATCAGCCAAACAAGCTTGGAATAAGCTTTAAACAAGCTTACAAACGTAAGCCTCAAGCTTGGATAACGCTTTCATTTACTATTGTAGAACGCTTACATGTAATTGTAGGAAAACGAAAGTGAACCCTTGTAATAATATTCCTTACTTCAAGCTTAATCCAAGTTGCAAAACTATTACCGTTATCAGCGTTTTCTAAGTATGATTGCAAAACACTTACTTAATGCAAGCCTTTCCAAGTATTATTGTACATCACTTGCTTTTTGTGTTTTACGCAATAGTTATACAAAGCAACTTGGAAATTTATTACCCAGGCAAGTGTTTTTCAAGCGTGCTTGGATAAGGCTTGCTTTTTGTATTGCATGTAATCTTAATCCAAGCACTATTTCTAAATGGCTGATTGGGAAATAATCGGCTTCGGTCCGTACGCATAGAGTGGTATATGTGCGTCCACTGTGCGCATATATCGTCGATCGGAGGAGTGCTTTCTTGTGGCAGGAGTGAGAATCGAGAAGCGAAGGCTTCAGTCGTCTATTTTGACTACAGCTTTGACTGCATGATATTTTATTCAAGAAGCTGTTTTCCTCAATAACGATATATTCAGTCTCAATAATGATATACAAGATCATTATCTGAATGCTTTGACTTAAAGCGTATGATCTGGCACTAAATTTTTAAATGTTACTGTCAAAATACGACTTACAAAGACGGACTTACACTAATATTACTACTGAGACAAACATTATTACCATTCGAAAACATCGAAGCTTAACTTTTCAAACTATAAAACATAACTAATTTTAATAAAAACGAAGTAAAAAATATATTTAAGACATAAAATAATACTAACAAAGAAAGGTCCCAAGATGACAGTCTACGATTTAAATGATTTTCGGATATGCGCTAGAAGACAAAAATCTAAGGTCGGCATATCTTTTTATACGTGCTCAATCGATGGTTTAGCGTTTCAAACTTGCGTTCAAAAATCAGCGAAAATTTCGTTTTTTTGCTCTAATTTCGCTTTTTTCCATGGAAACATTTACAAATTTGGTACCTGGGGACCTTTCCTTGTAACATATAATTAAAGAATTAATAAGAAATACTTACAAAACACAAACAACATCGATTTATAACAAATTTCGATGAAAAAACGACAAAAAATCCAAAAAACCGTTTTGAAAACAATTAAAATTTGACTGACTTGTTTGCTCGGAAAGTGGAATTTTTAATTTTGGAACTGCATTTTTCGGACAATTGACATTTGTGGAATGCATAAAAGATAATTTTGGTTAACAATTTTTATTTTTGAAAAAACTTTTTCAAATTCGATAAAATCATAAACTCTTCTCAAACTTAATTTCAAATCGATTAAATAGCGGATTTTTGTACAAAAATGTTATTTCTGTTTTAAAAGGTTGGGAACACCCTGAAGCGAAATCATAATTTTAAAAAGCGGTTTGCAAATCTACAGCCTAAACCTGAATTAATGACATTTGAATAGTTAAACTCTGTCCGTTGGTCTGGGAGGAGTTGAAGGAAGTCACAAAAATAAACCTTAAAAAGAACGATTTTCAAAACAGCTCTCATTTTAACATTTTTTAAATTATCGCTTTTTGGGTTAAAAAAAAAAGTTTGGGTAAAACTGTACCTGCCAGACATGATTTAAAAAAAAAAAAATATCATCTTCAATGTCTCGATCTGGCGTCTGGTTTCTGAGGAAAATGGTCATCCACACTCAGAAAAAAACACATATCTTTCTCCGGTGAAAAATTTCTCTATTTTCGATAATATAAATTTTCTCTTTTTCAAATAAAATTGTCTCTTATTAGACTAAATTTTTACATATTCGAAGAAAAATTATTTCACTTCTAGGAAATGGAAATATTTCAATGTTTCTTATAATGATAAATATTTTTCTCGCTCAAAACAATTCTCATTTATAGAGAAAAATTTATTGAAAATGAAAAATGTTTCCTATATATTGATAAAAAAAGCATTTTCTTCAATAGAAACAAATGTTTTCTCAAAAATAAAAAGTATTTTTCTTTAAAATCGATATATTTCTTATATATTTCTCTTTTTCATAGAAGCATTTTATCATTTTTAGAGAATTTTTAGGATCGCATTTAGAGAAAGGTATTCTCTGTATCAAAGTCTATACTATTTTTCTCTAAATACCATAAGGGTATTCACACTGCCTTGGGTAGATGGGTAGATTGGCAAATGCCATACATTTTGTTTTTATAAAAGTGCCATTCTACCCAAGTACCCATCTACCAATTTACTCTAGCTGACCCCCTGACTTGTTTGGGTAAATTGATTGAGTACTTTTTCCATGGGCTGCCACCTTTTCCAAAAGTAGGCAATAATTGAATTGACAAAAGACTAAAACAAAGTAAATAAATTACAAGTGTATAAAATAGACAAATGTGTTAAAATAAGTTATTTTAAAATTTTTGAGATAAACAGCCTTATGCTGGTATTATCGTCACAATCAGTTGATATTGA
Organism: Tetanocera ferruginea; assembly: GCA_958299015.1. Taxonomy (NCBI): domain Eukaryota; kingdom Metazoa; phylum Arthropoda; class Insecta; order Diptera; family Sciomyzidae; genus Tetanocera; species Tetanocera ferruginea. Next base: position 133,370,457 of record OY282640.1, read on the forward strand.
AAAATTGTGATATTTTTGATCCGTCTCTATTGATTAGTATTCCATATAAACTCTCACAAGAAAAAAGCTTTAAAAATTCACCTCATAATGTTGTAAAGCTTTTTCAATGTGACGTTATTTTTTGACAGCTAATTTTAATTTAAATAAAATAAAATTTAAATAAAATCGAAATGTGGAGAAATTGTTAAGACGATTAGAGCCATTTACATGAAAATAAAGCATTTGCCAAGAATACACATATTTAGGAGAATGGTGTTGACGAATTCATGCGGTAGAAGATCCTTAAATAAACTACAAGAAACTGACTGAATCGAAAGGCTTTCTTGCTGTGTGAATAGAATATTGCTGTCCAGCAGATGGCTATGAAATCGTCTTCTTTCAAGAGAATCCTTTGCTTAAAATATTCCTACTAATAAACGAAATAAATCTTCCCTTTTAAAAATGTATTTATTTTGCACAAAGTTTTATGTTTGCGAACTTTCTATGAAATGTACGCTTGTGATATGGCTAGCTTTTCGCTACTGTTTGGATCTCAATTGATACAAAATGAGCTTTTTCAAATTGTTCAGAATTGAAATTTGTCTCAATTGAAATTTTTGTATCAATTGATATTGAGGTGGCTTTTGTGATTTTGTTAGAATAGAGCCGAAAAATTATTAAATGCAAAGTTCACGTTAAAAAGTTCACGTTAAAAATTACTCCTATATAAAATAACCTTTTTACGCCCCGTACAATGGCCTAAATTTTGCTCTCATAAAATGACATGAATAATATGGTGGCAACTCTGTTCTTGCTGTCACTCATCTCTCATCAGCAGTTATTCTATAAGTGCTCAATTGCAGTAAAGGGTGCTCGCAGTAATCAAAAGTACTCAATCTACCCGTACCCAACTACCAAAGTCAGTGTGAATACCCCTCATGCCTTTTTTATCATGTTCCGAGAAACTTTTTTCTGAGCGCAGTTTGAAAAGTCATTTCGAGAAAACTGCGTTTAAAGTTTTTCATAGCATGCATTTAATATGCAATTTTATCTCAAAAAAATTCCAATTTTAAAAAATACTTTTGGCATCGATTCTTCGATACTGTTCGGTTAATTTTTTTTTTATCTTTATATAGCATCTGCTCGTATGGTGCAGTTGAATTATGCTTTATATTGAGTGCAGTCGAACCTTCATACCAAATTTCATTGAAATCGGTCCAGGAGCTTTGGAGTTATTGAGTCTTAAAAAACGCACTACTTAAAGCGCCCTCTTGCGGAAGTCTATTTTGGGAGCAGTTGAACCTTCATACCAAATTTAATTGAAATTGGTACAGGCGTTTAGTAGTTATTATATAGTGCCACGCCTTCATACTTCCGCCCACTTTTTGCACCCCTTATGTTCTTTCTCGCTATGAAAGGTACTCGGTGTTCAAATTTCAGCTCAATCAGATAAGCAGTGCGTGAGCCTATAAAGAGCAGACAGACAGACAGACAGACAGACAGGAGGACAAACATTTCATTTTATATATAGGACTAGCCCGGTGTTACTCGGGGTTGTACCTCGAGCACAGAAAAAGGATGATTTTCAAAACTGCTCTCATTTTAACATTTTTTAAATTATCAATTAAATTTTATATTTTTTAAATTATAGTTTTTTGGGGTTAACTATAATTTAACCCTCTAGTACCGCTAGTACTCAAATAAAAATAAATTCGTTATATTCTAAATAGATATAAAAACATTTGTAAGCTAAAATGTATGAAATTTAAGCATATTCAAAGTTGTTTTTTCACAAAATATAGACGTGATGGAAAAAATCTGAGATCGCCAACTTGTTTATCATCCTTTAGTTATGTAAGATCGGTTACCAAACTTCTGGAGATTTTTTAAGGGTCGATTTTGTTGTACCGTATTATAAAAGCAATTCCAAATGAATATTCAAAAAAGTTGTTTTATTCTGTAAAAGATTTAGTTTGAAAAAAATGAGTTCGAAGTTATCTTGATACCCAAGAGTCTTGATCCGAAAACTAGCATAAAATTAGTAAAACCACTGAAAATTAATATATATCAGAAAATCATATCGAGCCATATCCGCAAAATAAGCTTAAGCGCCATTTAGAAAATTTTAAAAATTTTGAGAGAAGATGCATGCCATCAAGATTTATCGATTAATATGAAAAAATATAAAAATTGATAAGTATGGCGATTAAGCTTATTTTGCGGATATAGCTTGATATCTCAGAACATGAAATGCGATTCTATGATATTTCTTCAACGGTATATTCCAATTATAATTAGTTATGGTAATGATACCATTTTGCAGTCTCCTTAGAATTGACTACAAATAAATTTTTATGGGTTCGAAACATTCTCTGAAATAAAATTTTCATATAAAATATATACAAAAATCATAAAATTTGTATGAAAGCCTCCATACGGAAGGGTCAGAGGATATGGGTTCCAAGGCAAAAAATAATCCTCTTTGAAAAGTATGGGGGCCGATCATATTGATTTCATTAATAGTTGGAGATTAGGGTTCTCCTGTAGCTCGAAAGCCTAGGGTGAACCGAAAATTCTGACTTCAGATTTGGATTCAGCGAACCCAAAATCTTCACATTAAAAAAGAATAAAAGATAAACACATTAAAAAAGGTATAAAAAATACCTTTTGAATTTTTCTATATTATTTTTATTGTCATGAATAAGAAAAATAAATGGAATTCCAATGTCAACTTTAAAGTTTCAAGTTTAAATTACCTTAAATGATGTTTTAAAACTAACACTGCCTAGCCCGCGTGCTATTTTACACCTGAATTAGCCACACAGACAAAATATAATTAAAAATTCTCTCTTACAAACTAGCGTTGAATTAAGCCATTTTGCGCTTGCTATATCTTTTGATTGGCCTTCGCTGCTATTACACTGCCAATTTCATGCTTGGCTACAGTTGAACAATAATCCGTAGTAATGTGGTTTGCGTTTTAATGCACAACTTATTTTCAGTTTTTTTTTTCAGTTTTAATGTTCAACTTAAGTTGGTTATTATGCAAGTAGCAAAAATAATTCTATTTGAATTTTTCTCTTTTACTACTTAGCATACGTTAATTGGTTACACTTGTGTGCAATCTGAAATTATGCCACATTGTAGCCACTGAAAAATAATTTAAATGTACAGCTTTACAGGTAAGAATCATATTTTTGCGTAGTTTTGAGAGCAAGTTTATAAAATTAAGTTAAAGTTTTATCAAAATTATGTGGATTTATGCAAGAAATTTCATTTTGTTGATTTTCACCACCATGTAGAGTGCAAAGAAATTGATAACTTTCATATTATTTTTTTTTTAGTGCCGGACTATATTAAACAAGTAAAGAAAGTCTAAAGTCGGTCTAGGCCGACTATGAAATACCCTAAACCTACTTTTCAAAAACAAAAAAAATTTATATTATAAATGGGCGTCTCCGTGGGCGGATGACTCCCAATTTTGGAACACACCTTAGTTTTGGTATAAAATACATACATACCAATTATAATTTCTCTATGACAAACATAACCTTATTTATTGAGTTTTAAACTTTTTGGGTTGTATGGGAGGTAGGCGTGTTCGTTGGCGGATGACGTTCATTTTTCAAAACCATCTTTGTCTTGTCATAAAAAACATACGTGCCAAATTTTAGCTCTGTAGGTTAAACAGACGCTTATTTATTGCGTTTTCAATTTTTGGGTTGTATGGAAGGTGGGCGTGTCCGTGAGCGGATGACGTCCATCGAAGACATCTTTGTGTTTGTATAAAACACATACATATCAAATTTTATTGTTGTAGGCTTATTATGAGCTGAGTTATGCAGTTTTAAATTGTTGCGTTGTATGGGAGGTAGGCGTGTCCGTGGGCGGATTCCAAAAATATTCAATAATGCAGATTCTTGGGTGCATGTGATCATGTGTACCAAGTTTCATCCAATTATCTCGACTCCTTCTTCTTATCCTGTGTTTACGGACAACACACAGACGGACGGACGGACGGACGGACATAGATTTTTTTTTTTTTTTTTTTTTTTTTTTAAGTTCATTTATTAATCTCATGTTTAACAATATATATAAATACAACAAGTAGAGCAATGATAACTACTTACAATAAAAGTTAATATGTAAATGTCCTAAATAGGTGCTCAATACATACAATAATAAGATATAATTTTATTAACTATCAATAGCATATTTTGTGGTTTGGTTAATTTTTTGTAATATTAGATATAAATTAAACAGAAAAACGAGATTAAAACTGCTAATTATGTATCGGTTTTGTTTATATATAAAAATTAAACAAAAATACAAAAATAACTATGTTATGGCTCGTTGATACTTTCACCCCATTCTAGCCACCAATATTTGTTTATATTCAATCGATCATTATTTAATTTGTCATGTTCAGGTATATTACTACAATATCTCCAGTTTTCAAGACGGTTAGGTGCAACCATTGAAGTGTGCTGTATTCTTTTGTCCGTAGCTCTTCTATTGACATGATAAATTATCGGGATGTTGCATGAATCTGATATATATCCTAGTGCATCGACGTATAAAAATGCTTCTGGTGGTATTAATCCCCTTTCTAAAGTTTTTTCGAAATACGAAGGATTTGGATAGAATGCTGCTGAAAAAATGTTATTTTCTACTTGTTTTGCTCGTGCGAAATGATTTCTTATTAATTGAAGTATTACGTTGTCTATTCTTGATAGTTTAGAAGCATCTAAGAGTTTCTTATTGGATATATTGTGCAAATAGTTTGAATGTTGACTTCGGTACATACGCATACATGCTCTTAGGCATTTTCTTTCAAACAAGCGGAGTTTTTCCATATACGATGGACTTATGTTCCACCAAATTGGGCACGCATATGTTAAAATTGGCCTGATAAATGCTTTATAACAAATGATTTTAACATCACTATTTAAATATCGAGAGTAGAAGAGTTTTTTTAGTGACATAAAAGCTGATCTTGCTTTTTCTAAAACAGTTTTAATGTGTTCATTGAAATACAAAAATTTGTCTAAATAAACTCCTAAGTATCTAACATTCAATTTTGTTGGAATCTGAAGACTATTTGCGGCAGTGATTTTAAGATTTTTCCAATTTTTTCGGAGGTTGTTATTTCCACGCCTAAGAGGGGGACGAAATAGTATAACTTCACATTTTGCATAGCTTATCTTTAGTTTCCAATTGTCACAAAAATTTTGAAAATGGTTAAATTTCGCTTGTAAATTACTTTGAATGTCTTCAATTTTTGTGCCATGTACATACAAAACAATATCATCAGCAAAAGCAATGGACATATCTATTTCTTTTAATATTTGGGAAGTGTATATATTGAATAGGATGGTTTGTTGTGTTGAGTCCATCTGTTACTATGAATTTTTTATCTTTTATCATTGATATTATAATTTTTATGAGATGCTTAGGAAAGTCATATTTTATAATTTTATATATAAGAGCGTCAATCCAAACCGTATCAAATGCTTTTTCAATATCTACTAAGCAAGCTGCTGTATTACTTTTATCATTTAAATGCCAAAAGACATCTGATGTGAGTTTGTTTATAGCATCAACTGTGGAGTGTTGTCTCTTAAACCCAAATTGGTTTTGTGGTATTATGTTGTTTTCGTCGCAAATGTATAAAATTGATTTGTTTATAACTATTTCAAATACTTTTCCAATGTTTGGTAAAAGGCTTATTGGTCTGTAATTTGTTGGATTAGAAGGATCTTTTTTCTTTTTTGGAATTGGAAATATTTTTGAAGTTTTCCAAAAGCTCGGAAAGTAGTAGTTGTTTAATAAATTGTTAAAAATAATGCAATATTTTTGAATGATATCTGTTGGAATATGCTTGAGTGCTATATTTGGAATATTATCCAAGCCTGATGATTGTTTGTTATTAAGTTTTCTGAAGATTTCTTTTAGTTCTGATATCGTTGTAAAGTAATTTATTTTTTGATTTTCTGTTAAATTGTCAGATTTTAACTCATCGGAAAAAATTAAGAGAGTATTTGAATAGTCACTCATATTAAGAAATCTTGACATTTCAGTATTAGCTAACTCTTCAGTATTATTTGGCAAAGTTTCTATATGATGTACACTTTTAAAATGTGATCCAATAATATTAAGTTTTAAGACATCTTCGCCTATTATGAAGTTATTTTCAATCGTAGGTATGGAAGTAACATCAATTCCAGCTTGAGACAAAAGAAAATCTGACGATACAGGTATTTTCAATTCAGGTATAGTATTATGGCAACGGGGCTTAAAAAGTTGGTTTATTTTTGGAAACATTTTAGAATTTGCTTTAATTATTTGCTCAGCGCGTTGTTTCCAGTAGTTGTTTATACTATTTCGAAATTGTTGTTTTAGTAATGTTTGATCATTTCTCAGTATAGCTTTAAATCTCACTATTTCGTTATTATATGTATTTGTGGACTGCCGTTGTAGTCTATTTATCTGGGTTATTAAAAAACTTTTGTAATTTTGAAGTAAACGAATTTGACTATTAACATAACATTCCATTGAATTTTGACTTTTAAATTTTGGGACTATTGAATTAATGCTTGTCATAATTATTGAATTTAGTTTTTCTATGTATGAGTCACATTCTTCGTTTGTCAGATTTCGATTATTAGGAGCTTCAGAAGGTGAAAATGCATTTCTATATTCTCTAAGTGCTCGTTTTGAAAATTTAGACCAGTTAGTTTTTCTAAAATTAAATTTATGGGATTCGAAATTTTCTTCTGTTGGAAGCAGTGATTCATCAGCAAATGATGCTATAATTAAAATAGCATTGTGATCGCTGTCATAAGGTAAAACAGGAATTTTGTTTTCATAAACTGTTTCAATTTGTAGTCGAACATCTGCAAGGCAGAGATCAAGATAGGAGTTACCATTTGGGTAACTCGGAGTATGTGGGCTGAATAACTTAATTTTGTAATTTATTTGGTTATCATCGACAAAACGTTTAAGAAAGTTGCCTCTTCCGTTTGAATTTGTATCCAGCCAGAATTGATGTTTTGAGCAGTGTGTCCAGATTGGGCGATAAAGCGCCAATTGGGCGATCTTTTTTATAATTATGCGCTTATTTTTATTTAAAAAGCGCCTCGCGCTTTTTTGGGCTACTTTTGTCAGAAGATTCATGAAAAAAATTACATATATTCAGTCATTCCATTCATTTCAGAAATGTTTAAACCACTTTAGAAAACCGTTTTCTGAAATTCTTCTTCATTATTTAAGTCAGTTGGAGAGACGTGCAGCAGAGCTAGAATACGATTCGCTATTGGTTATTTCATGGAAAGATATTTTTGAAAAAAACATTCTGTCAGATACCCAAGAATTTTGGTTGAAAGCGAACGATTAAAGAAATGCTGGTGGAGGCAAAATGCTGGAAACTATTTCTAAGTTAGCACTTATTTTACTATCGCTGCCTCACTCAAACACTTTTGTTGAAAGAGTATTTTCTGTTATGAATGCTTCTAAAACGAACATGAGAAATCGTATGATGTTGGAATCACTTTCGTCTATTATACGAATAAAATGTCTCATGAAAGCCTTAAACGTTTGCTGTAAGACTTTTCGACAACAGAAAATATGATTTCTAAGTGCAACAGCTCTATATATGAAAAAAAAAGAAATAGATGAAGAGGAACTTGATGAAAGCGAAAAAGATATTGAATGTCTTCTTCAGAAAACTTTTGATATGTTTTAATTATTTGTGTTTAAAAGAAAAATTTATTTATTTTATGTAAATTTCTTTGAATTGATTTTTTTTTAAAGAAATGTTTAATTTATGTTATATCTTCTTAACACATTGCAAATTTTCAATACATACAAATATAAACAATTTGTTTTAAAAATGAGCTTAAGAGAAAATTTGTGTGACTTTATATTGTAAATGTCTTCCAATTTGCGCTTTTTTGGGCTACAAAATATTAAAAACTGAAAAATTGGGCGATTTTTGGGCGATAAAAATTTTGTAGTTCGCGCTTTTTCTAAAAACTATCTGGTCACACTGGTTTTGAGTTCAAATCTCCGGCTAGTATAAAATAATTATTTAAATTATCGAGTGCAAGGTTATCAAATAACTTTTCAAGTTCGATGTTAAACTGAGTGTTTGTTGGTGGTGCGTATGCCGAAATTATGAAAAGAGAATTATTGTCATGAAGTGGAATTGAAATAATTGTTGTTTCTAAACAGTTGAAATTTGCTATGTCTTGATTGTATATTTTTTTAAAGCTAAACTTTTTCTTAATAAGTATCGCAGATCCACCTCATCGAATTGAATCCTTTCTGTCAGTTCTAATTAAATTATAATCTTTGAAACTTATCTTATGTTTTTTATTAAGTTTCGTTTCGTTTAAAAGTAGAATATCTAATCTTTTGCTCGTTAAAAATCTTAGGACGTCGGATCGTCTTGAGATTGAAACAATGGAGTTGACATTAATAGCGGCTATTTTAAGCCCTCTATGTCTAATATTGGACATTTAGATGTCGCAGCATTTCTAAGATTTTATTAAGTATTGTTTTAGTTTCTGTTACGTCTTTGGTCAGTTTGCTTACGTCGTTTTTTAAATTTTCGTAAGAAATGGGTATTTCAGTACGTGAAGCATTATTATTTTTAGTCGCGCTTGCAAATGAAATTCCCGTTTGAACGTAATTTTCTATAAAATTAATTTTTTGTGTTTCATTTTCTTTTATTTTTATTTTTTTTGTTTTCAACTGATTGTTGAGGTTCTTAAAAACCTCACATCCACGCCAAGGACGGACGGACGGACGGACGGACGGACGGACATAGATAGCTCGACTCACGTGGTGACGCTGATCAAGAATATATATACTTTTCTATACCGGACTCGCTTTGTTCTATGCGTTACAAACGTTTGCACAAAGTTAATATACCCTCACCTTTCAGGTTTAGGGTATAAAAATACTAACAAATATTTTGTCATTTTCAGATATTATCCCAGCAAACATTATGACTCATAAAAGACTCTTTCAAGCCTCATATAAATGAGGTTTTTTCGTCATAATGCCCTCAAAAAAGACTCTTTTATGAGTTCATTTTCATATGTTGTGGGCCCCAAAAGATGATTCATAAAAATTATTGCTTTATGAGTCTTTTTGGACTCATAGTAATGACGGTTTAAAGACTCATATTTGATACTCTTTTAAGACTCATATTGCGTACTCTTTGAAGACTCATATTTAGTACTTTAATACTCATATTAAATACTCTATTAAGAGTGAATAAGAATGAATATTAAAAGAGTATAATCTCCAAAAAGTGACGTCAGAATAGCATGTGCGCATAATGGAAAGTTTCAAAGTCTTATACAATTAAAAAAAGAATATGCTTGATTAAGTTCTTATTTATTTATTAGATATGGTGCTTTTGCAATAATCCGATTCTATTTACTCATGAAACACTCGTATATTACAATTTTATGAGTCTTCTTTAGTCAGTATATGGTCCTTTTATGAGTCTTTTTTATGATGTCATATCACCTTCATATTTAGGACTCTTTAATGAGTCTCTTTTATGAGTACTCATAAATCAGATACAATAATGACTCTTGTATTAGTCTTATTTTTTAACAATCATTAAACAATCATATTAAAGACTCTTTCATGAGTCAATTTAATGAGTCATCATAAAACACTCATAAAAGACACTCTTTTTAGAGTCATTTTTTTGAGAGCCTCATAAAATGTTTGTAGGGATGTACTAAAAATATTATGAAAAATGCCGTAAGTCTATCATCATAAAGTCGAAACATTTTAAAAATCTAAATATTTTATGTTTAAAGAGTCATTCATTTGCAATACAATACCAAAATTTAGAGTGGGTGTTTTGATCTATTTTTGAAAATATTTATAATTCATGCTGATACATTTCACAATATATCTGACTAGTTCATTTTCATGATCTGATCCACCAATTAAAACAAGGAATAATAATGGGTACGTGTGTATGTTGCATAAAACTAAGATGTATACAAAATATAAGCTTCATTAGCCTACGGGTATGCCCTCTTCCCCTTCTATTATTATATTTTAAAAAAGGAGGTTAAGGGTATTTCATAGTCGAGTAAGAGCTTGACTTCTTTACTTGTTTTCAAATTTAAATTTTGAATTTTCGTCACAAAAAACTTTTGACCGAGCTTCTTATGATCAATGGTTGCTTGAAAACCATTGACCGAGAACTTGACCTACATGTTTTATGCCGTCTCCGAAAGGCTTTAAAACGAAAATGTTTTGTCTGAAGATAGGTGACCGCTGATCATAAAAATAGATTTCTATTGAAAAAGTGATGCGAACCAGGGTCTGCCGAGATTCGTTAGCTCGCCACAAATCTTACCTTATACGCACCGTATCAAAAGCACGTGCACTCAAACTTTTTATTTATCCATTCTGCATTTGGCTCTTCTACTCATTCACTATCACTATCTCTAACTCGCCAGGAAAAAGAGCGTAATAAAAAGGTAGCGTAGATCTGTTTGAACATAAAACTTTTTGCTTTATTATGATTTTTGATCACGATCATGAAGCAAAACCGTGCAAATATAGCAAAAACAAAAAAAACAAATTGGCCATTTCAGCCCTTGAAAGGACTTTGACCGAGCTTCTTATGATCAATTGTGTTGTGTGTGTTATTAAATGTTTGCACACAATTGACCGAGAACTGGACCTACATGTTTTATGCCGACTCCGAACGGCTAAAGTTCATGTTCTCAAGAAGCTTTACAAGGCATTATTTACTCTCTGAGGTTTGCCATTGTCTGCAGAGAGGTGGTGACCGATCAGAAAAATTTTTTATTGAAAAAAACTTTTCGCCGCGGCTGGGGATCGAACCCGGGCTCCGAGCATGCTAAGCCACACACTTAACCTGCATGCCACGGTCACCACAAATATAGCAAACCTTTCTGCTTTTTGGAGATATGACGTTTTTAAAATTTTATAACACAAGCACGACCACCTCCAATACAACCCAAAATAGTCAAAACTCCATAAATAGGTTTATATATTAGCTATAAGAATAAAACTTGGCATGAGAGTATTTTATATCAAAATTAAAATGACAAAACAGAGGCATCACCCGCCCAAGACCGCACCCACAGTGACACCCACCTCCTAAACATTCCACAATATTAAAAATACATACCATAAAAAGATTTGTATATGACCTGCCGGGATGAAACTTGGTATGAGAGGACTTTATATCAAAATTAAGGTGTGCACAAGAAATGGGGCGTCACCTGCACTCAAACACACAACTCGCATACAACCCATTTAAGTCAAACCTGTTTAAAACTGCAAATTAAAACATGATTGGTCTTCTACCTTTTTACACTACTCGGTCGTCTTCGTTGAACCAAATCGCCTTTGGGTATTTTTTACCACTTTAAAAGTATCCCAGCGCTCTAAAAAAATATTTAAACAGCTACTCGCTAGCAATATTAGAACACCAAAAAATGAGCTTTTCATATCTCGGGCCAAAATAAATATTAAAATTAACTATTTTAGGAATTAACTCTTCATTTACATGACTTTTGAAAAACCTTCCCCAGATTTGGCAGCGTTCTAAAACGTATAATTAGTTTGCAATCTGAAAATTTTGTTACATTGCAAGCAACAATAAATAAATAAATGACCAAACGATTTATTTTTACTTAACAAAAATTAAAATTTTTAAGGTAAAACTAAATCTATCGATAAAAAAATTTGCATACATCACTAAAATTGCATTCTCCACAAAAAAATACTGTCTCACTTTAAAACTTAAAAAATTACTCCAACGTCGTCGTTGGACGATTTCGTCCACGGATTAACTTTGACAGCACCTTACTGACAAACAACGCAACGTCTTGTAACGGTCTTTGGGGGAACTTCTTATACATGATAAAGTTTTCTTAGTAGGGGTATCTACTCGCTCCTCCTCCCATTTCTGAGATACAGCGTTTCTCGAATGCCACTGTGGATGATATCGTCCAACTAAGACGGCGAAGGGTTAAGTATATTTGTCCTATATATATGAGGAGGTTTTGGGTATTCCATAGGCGGGAGACCGACTTTAGAGTTTCCTTACTTGTTTTTGTGTTAAATTAAACATATGGAGTTATTATTCGGGAGACCGACTTTAAAGTTTCCTTACTTGTTTTTGTGTAAAATTAAGCATTAAGCATCACAACTATAACTAGCAAGGTATTTCTTCGATTTGGCCGAAGTTAAAATACTCTCACGGCCGATTCATTATGAAACAAAATGTAGCTTTTTTGTATGAGATTTAAGAAAATTTTTCTATTTTGATGACGTCTCAAAAAAATGCATATCAAATTGTTTTCCTATGGCGTAAAGACAAGCCTCTTTATAAAGTTTTAAATTTTGGGGTTGTATAGGAGGTAGACGAGTTCTTGTGTGGTTGACGCGAATTTTTTTCTAACATGCCTCAGTTTTGATATAATATACACAAATACCCAATTTCAGTTTTGCAGCTTAAATATTAGCCTATTTATAGAGTTTAACTATTACGGGTTGTATGGGAGGTGGATGTGTTCGTAGGCGGATGACGAACATTGGTTGAGGTTCACAGAACGAGCGGCTAAAAATAGAAGTAGTTGTCGAAGGACAATGAAACTTGGCACATAGGTAGTTTTTGTTTGAGTCAAGAAAAAAATTTAAAAATTAAAATGATCCGTTCACTTGTACGCCCACCTCCTATACAACGTGAAAATTAAATTTTGACCTGCGGCATTGTTTTTTGGCACATAGCATTTCACACAACACTCAGAATCATTTGTGTGAAATTTGAAAAATATCCGCCCACTTTTACGCCCACTTCCCATAAAACTTGTATTGAAAAAGTAACATAACTCCCTTGACTTTTAATGCATCAACACAATTTTCACAAAAAATAAATATTATAATTGTAGAATGGGCTCTTGAAAATATATACCTGATCCGCTCACTTTTACGCCCACCTCTCATAGAAAAAACAAAGAGAAAACCATGAATAAGTAATTTAAGCATAGTCTTTTTATAAATTTTTAACATCATTATCGTACTCTTTTTTTTTGGAAAGGAGCAGGTAAGAGCAGCTGAATTTGTTTTTAACCTTTAGCTGAGACTTCAAGCTGTAATTTGACATCTTTCGTGAAACAGCGCTTCACAGCTCTAAAAAGATGCAGTACACTGAAGTTGATGAACATTGCAATTTTGATGTTGCTTATATTTTGTTAAACGAAATTTGTTATATGGCAGTTTTTCCAACTTTTTTTAATGCAGATCTCATTTAAGACAATTGCCATTAACGAAAATATACAACACAGTCAAATGATAAGTTTACTGTGATTGTACCAAAAGATTGAATGTACAGTTAATTTGCATGCCATTTTAAACAAGCGAACATATATGAACTTCGTGCATGTCTGTCCAAGCAAATAATAAATATATCAATCTAATATTACGGAATCATAATATTCAGTTATCTGACTAAAAACTACCAAAAAATTATTCAAATCGGCGAACATGAAAAAAATTAATTTCGTCCTCTCTTGAACCAATGTGTGACGCCTCCCTTTTTTCCACAATTTAGTTTTGATAAAAAAAAAACGTATAAAAATTTTTCCTGTAACTTAAAGAGTAGCCTTTTTATAGAGTTTTAAATTTTGGGGTTATGTGGGAGGGGGGCGTGTTCATGGGTAGATGACGCCCATTTTTCTAACACGTCTTAATCTTTATATAAAATTAATAACTATCTTATTTTACTTTTGTAGCTTTGACACAAGCCTCTTTATATAGCTTTTAATTTTGGGGCTATACGGGAGGTGGGCATGTAGTGGGAGGATGACGCCCATTTTTCTAACACACCTCAGTTTTGACATAGATTACACAAATACCGAATTTTAGTTTTGTAGCTTAAATATTTACTTCTTATGGAGCTTTCATTATTTAGGTTGTATGGGAGGCAGGCGTGGTTTACATTCGATTCAGCCCATTCCAGAACTTGATCTTTGTTTTCAAGAAAAAAGCTTATATATAGAATTTCAGTTCGATAGCTTCAAAATTACGACTGTAATTCTGTCCACAGGCGATCAGATAGACGGACAGTCGAACAGATAGATGGACATGGCTAAATCAACTCAGGTGGTGAAGTGAATATGAGGTTTTACTTGGTCCACCATATTGGAAGGATGTTGAACCATAAGTTCGATGGAAAAATTAGATTGAGCGTTTGAACGATCCAAATTGTGAAAAAATAACATTATTTGTAAGCTCTTCTATAATATAAAATATATAATTTTTTCAGAGTTGCCATAGTACTAAAAAAAATTATTTTCAGTAGTACTTATTAGGTGAAAATATAAGATTAAATGATAATTAAAGTATAAAGATTTGAGGTACTAAAGCGGGTTATATAGTAAAGTGGGGAGGTACTTAAGAGGTTAACATACATCAATTTTTATGAAAAATGCTTAATGCTCGAAAATTTTTGGTAGTAAAGCGGGTGAGAAGGTATGTGCCAAACAACCAATGCCAAGCAAATGGAGAAGCAATGATTTCAATGTGTGGAAAACATTGTTTTCGCCAATATGAATTAATCCATCAAAGTTTACTTTTGCATTATCACCCGAAAAGGTTTGGGGAAAAAACTATTTTCTTCTCCAAACCATATGCACGAGCGATAGACGATATGAGATTGGATATAATTTCGGATGTTTCACCTTTTTCAGAGCTGATATCCAATACTTTAACACGAACGCTGACTGTTGGTAAGAAGTATCGGACAAGAACTCGAAATAGTTTAACGTCACCATGGTTAGGTGCATCAGTATAAATGGTTACATATTTTCACTGCTCCAAATCATCCCAAAGCGTTTGTCTGGAGTACGGCGCAAACTCTCTGTTATCGATTGGTTGACATTTCTTTTGCGAACATGATAAGTTAATGTTTAAAAAATCATAGCAATACCAACTGTGAACAGTTTGAGCGATATAGTGTACGGAGCACGACGCTAGTGTTTTATATATTAAGTAGATTTTTTATTGATCACACAATTCTGGAATACGTGATCGCATACAAATTAAGATAGCATAACGTCGGAGTACTGAGTTTAGCCAAAAAAAAAAATTTACCAGCAAACAGAAAAAAGTCATGTACAAGCAGAATATGAGCATTTAGAAGTCGTACTGTATGCACCAGGGATCGTATATAACTGGTTAGTTAAAAAATTTTTTCATTGTTATCAAAAATCCAAACTTTTAGTTTTTTTTTTTTAAATGCTTAAATTTAAATGCTGTTTTCTGTGTTTCCTATAAAAATTATCTGAGTACACCACTTAAAAGGCCGGGAAATGTTATGCTCAATTTTATATCAAGTAAATACAAATAAAGTACACAAATTTATCAAGTAAAAATAACATCAACAAAGAAGCAATTAACATTAACAAAGGAAAACTAAAACAACAATTAATAACTCGTATTACCACCTCTGATACAGCTTCGCACTAGTTTTTCTTTGAACAAATAAATATCCTGATATTTTCCTGAGTGTTCTTTGCCATTCTTCTAGAAGCGCTAACTTTAAGCCATCCACGTTCGATGGAGCCACATATCTAGCCCGTACTCTTCTTTTGACTTCATCCCACATAAATTCGGTTGGGTTCAAGTTCAGGCTTCGGGAGAGCTAGTCCATTAACTCAGTGCCGGCTTCAGCAAAGAAGCGACGCACCGATGTTGCAACGTGGGGGGCGAGCATTATCTTGCATAAAAATGAAGGAGTCCCCTCAAATTGCTCGGTAAGGCACAACATGCTCTTGCAAGATTTCCCGGATATAGCGTTCAGCCATTAAATCACTTTCTCTGCCTCCACCATGTATAAAAATCAGAACTGTTTTTTAGTTATATGATATTCCAGACGGGTTTTACGATCGCTGCAGTTAGATGGCAGCCTGTTTACGGTCTTCTTGGGATGAAGGAAGCTTCTCTAAGGCTTCTTCTTAAAGTCCACCCACTAATTACTCCACGGACTTGCAACAGCTCTTTCTGAAGGCTTCCGCCGAGGGCATGGCGATTTTTTAAGCTTGATGTGACGTTAAATCGGTATTCTCTTGCACAAGTAGTGCGTTGTTCACTTGATACCAGTCTACGACCGGTACTTGAAACTGGCACTTGATACCAGTCTCTTGGTAGCTTCGTTAGACTCTAGACACCGATATAATGGTTTTATATGATTTATTATATTATATTGAAATCATAGCTGAAAATCTTAGTTGGAGAAAGAAAATAGCATTTGAATGAAAAAAAAATGAAACAGTTTCGATAGTATCGTAAGTGTAGACGTAGACGTAGAATTTAAGCTGTAACCTCTTCTACTTTGTCTCTTTGGTCCGATTGTTTTGTCCATTTTGCACGTATTTTTTATTGATTTTCCGAAAATTAACAAATAAATTAATAACACTCAATTATGGACTTCTTAACGAGACCAAAACAAAGAAAACGTTAAAAGTAAGCATGAAGTAATGAGCAAGCAAAAAGAAACAAGCAAAATGTCAAATTTTTTCGACCATTTTGTTAAGTGTGACAGTTTGAGTTCATTGACTGAGTTCGAAAGAGGTTGTGATTGACATCTTGTGTTAAAATAGAGAACTCATTTCTAAGTAGTACATACCAGAACCCAATGAAGAAGCGTGCGAATTAGCTCGTATAAAACAAAAACAATACAAGCAAAAACTATGAAACAATAACAAAGAAAGCAGCTGGCACAGCATAAGCAGCTAATGATTGATTTTTTTATATAAACACATGAATTTTTTTTCTTGTATTTAACTATTTTGTGTATTTTATATAATAGTGACAAAATTCAAACTTAGATTTAGTACTCTTCAGTGCATGATATATCTGCTATTTAAGCTTATACATTATCTTTGAAGTATTCGTCAAAAAAGTTTCATGGCCTTGAAAAAATCTGTTGAAACGAACCCATAAAAACTGCGCTGTAAGACGTAATTCTACGTCAAAATTTTTGAGTCAGTTTCATTGCTCGTCAGTGTATGTAACATTTCTGCGAAAATACTTGACCAATTTTTATGTTAATGGTCTAGATTTTTTTGTTTTGAGATTCTCTGAAGGAAAAAAAAAATGAATTTCATCATTAATAGTACCGAAAAACTTGTTTGAAACTTTAAACGCGTTTTTCTCGAAACAGGTTTCTTAAAATCGGTGTGCCAGAATGCGCAAAAATATTGCACCGATTTACTTCACAATTGTTGAGTAAAAAATCCTCATAAAATTTTTACATAAGTCCTCAAATTTTTCGACTTTTTTTAATTTTAAAATAGCGAAGCCGCTATTTTGTTTCTAAATATATTTTTATTACAAAAAAAAACCTCCAAAAATTTCGATAAAAATAAATACAGATTAAACGTAAACTTCTTAAGGCGATTAATATTTTTAAAGATTTCATTAAAATCAATTAAAACTTGTTCAGTCGAATAAACAAGAGTTTTCTGCTTTTCAAAGTAAAACATAATTTTTATTAAGAATAAACTTTAACTTTAAAATTTAAAAATGATAACAGAAAAGTTTAAGAAAAACTTTTTACTTTTTGTCTTTTAATAACATCTAATTAACTAATAAGTCAACTAATCATAGTAAATCTTTCCTTATGCAATAAAATTAACTAACTTTACGTAATATTTCTAAAAAACAAATTGCTTTAATTTCCTATTCTAAAACTATTTCTCATATGTTAATGTTTTCATATCCTCTTCCATTGTTTTTAAAAGCCTTTAATTACATTTATAACTAAACCTAACTAGTTTTTATATAAATCACACTTACGCTGACACTTTGACGCCTATTCATACACATGCTCACGCACATACTTCCAGAAACACGCACGCATGCATTCACCACTACGCTGATCAACACCAATACAAGTTGGACCAACAAGCATTAGTGTCAAACAGGTTGTCAAACTGTATTTGTTCGAGCCATGACAGCTAAAAACCACCTACTTTCGATACTCAGCCATGCGCGTCGCCGAAATGCTTGGCGGCGGACTGTGACAAGCAGCGCGTACAGTTGTTGTTGTTGTTGTTGCTGCTGTTTTAATATTGCTAAGCGATGCATGTTGAATTTTGACATTTCCGCCACTGTTGTTAGTGTTGGCTGTTGTGGCAACGGCGGTATATGTGTCTGCATTAATATTGCTGAAACGCTTTATTTGGCTATTTGCTAAAATGACATCCTCTGCGTACTATATATCCGGAATGCTACGCCCAGTTGTTCCTATTTTGGAGGAGTCGGTGTCAGCACCACAACCAGCACATTTATTTTTCGCACAATTTGCATCATGATGATAGAAATGTTCACATAACTTTGGCTCCGAGTTGGAGAATTTATTGAGATCGCTGTCAAGTCGCGTGTTGGTGGTGTTGCTGTTGCTGTTATTGCCACAACCGCCAATGTTGCAGCCATCTTGTTCGCAGGCTCCATGCTCCGATATGCTTGAATTTAGATCGCTGTTCTTGCTAAACGAAGTTGTCATTGTTGTTGCAGCTCCGCCGCTGCTGTCGCCAGCATGTTGATGATGCTGTTGAGCATGTTGATGCTGCAATTGTTGTTGTTGTTGTTGCTGCTGTTGATGCTGATGGTGATGATGATGATGATGTGGAAATGTTTTCTGTAAGGCATGCAAACTGCCTGAGCTCACTGTGCGTTCGAGTATTTCGCCCCAGTATTTTTCGGAGAGTCCTTCGATATCTGGTCGCACGCTACTGTAGCCGCCGCCATGTTGATGATGGCTATGCCCATGATGACCGCTACTGCGTATATGTTGTGATGCGCTGCGGCTGAGACTGTTTGTGCGTGCTCGAGCACAAATACCCAGAACTGAGCCACCGATGCTGCTGCCACCACCGCCAACGTGCGGTGGACGTGATGTGGGCGGTTCCGGCGGCATCGGCAGTGAAGTAATGTCGCAGTCTGAGCTAAGATGACAGCAAGTTGATTTTTGCTCATCAGGCGGTTCGTCGGTGGGGAAGCACTGTGAAAGATAGACAAAATTAGTTTGGTTTAAAATGATTTGTCTGAAGTGGAAAGAGTTGAAATTATGAAAGAGAAACAGTTATGCAAAACATAACTCTTTGAATGTTATGTTTATTAAATTTTAAAGTCAATTTTTACGGTATCTTATTTTAAATGCAAAAATAAGTAAATCATCAGTTGACGCACATAAGCATTATGAGGGTTAAATTGTCAAATGGCACAATTAATTTTTCCAAACATACCTATGGGGTGCCCAATGCGTTCAATGGAGCTTAAAAAATGGAGCAATGTACAGCCACCGTCAAAAATAAACGATAACTATACAATACCACACCCAGATGAAAAAAAGTCAGGAATATTTTTGAGTTTGCCGTAGTTAAAATACCCCCACAGCCGTGTTGAAGTACATTCGAATTAATTTAAGTTTTATTATTTTGATGACGTCAATTTGTGTGTAGGATAGGCGTAATTTTCATTTCAAGTAGAAACCGTTTCAAACATCAAGACTAGAATGTATGAACTATCAAGTCAATACATTAATTTTTGTGGTATTTAAGCATAATTATGTGGTATTATTTAAGCTTATGTGATACGATACAAGCCAATAGATGGATATTGAATTTTTGTGAAATTTTCCGTTTTAATGATGTCACTTTGTATGAGAGGTATGCTTATTATTCATTCGATTTTTCCAATTTTTAACTTAAGAGTGCTAAAATCAAAACTTACTTGTAAAATTTCAAGGCGTAATATTCTTTTGTGGATTTTAAAGATGGTTTCAAAGATTTGGAAAAGTCGCTATGTATTGGAGATAGGCATGGTTTTCATCCAATTTGACACAATTTCGAACTTAATATTTATTTTTACGATAAAGCTTTAATATTGAATTTCAATACCAACTGACAGGCTTAATCGACATGGCTTAATCGACTGTGGTGATGATGCTAATCAGTAATGCATATAGTTTTTTATACCTGCCATTTGGGAGTGTACAAATGTGCACGTAAACGGTCTTAAATTCAAATTTAATTTTTCAACTTTTCTAAAAAAATTTGGTTAACAAAATATTTAACATTAATTTTTCATACGATACATTAACATTACGATATTTGCTTCCAAACTTTAATAGTCAACTAGTAAGGTATACACACCTCGCCTGAAGTAAAAACAAGTTGACCTAAATTCCCAATAAAAAATGAAAGCGGCGTTTTGTTGGCAGGTAATAGTACATTAAAAGTCTGTTTGAATTTAAGTCCTAACTGATTCTTTTTTTCAAGATAAGTGGATTTACGCTGGCCTGTTTCGTTTTTCTATTCTATTAGACGTCTCATCAGCTCGAACTTTTTGGACGATGCACGTGATTATGTGGCTGACTGTGTCCCAAGCTTCTGCCGAAGTCACCATACATTGCACGATCTGCGGTTGTCTGGTATCTTGCGTACTGTGTACTAGTGGTGCAATTTCTCCTTGGAAGCGCGTGCAGCCTATCACTACATGTCTTGCATTCTCCGCTTTGTTGTTGCAGTATACGCACAATGCATTTTCTACATGTTTATATCTGTACAAATATTGTCGGAAACAGCCATGGAATGAGAGCTGATTGAGAGCTATATGAGAGTTGAATTAGAACATCATTGCGTCATGTGGTGGTTAACCTCAACGTGCCACCTTCTTATCCATGTTTTAATGTTGGGGTTAAGTTCGTAGGTCCATCTGCTTTTGGTCGACCGTTCCCAGCGTTCCTGCCACTCTATTGTAACATTTCCACGTATCTCGTTTTTTCTCTGGTGGTCGTTGCCTTCCGCAGTGCTGCTGCTTGTTTTACGACAAATTCAAAAGGTATTCTTCCATCAATAACGTTGATTGCGTCGTCAGATACTGTTCGGAAGGCTCTGCATATTCTTAGCTAAGTAAGTCTGTGCGCTGTGTACTTGTAGGTTGTTGCTGCTGCTCACACTGGTGCTGTGTACATATGATAGACGTGTTGACGATTGCCATTATTTTCATCCGATATTGTCTGGGACCTCCGTTGTTTGGCATAAGTCTCGATTGGGCTGCCCTCGCGTTCATTGCCTTTCTACCAGCGTATTGAAGATGAAACCTTTAATTTAGGCGGTGGTTCAGTAGGACACCTAGATACTTTAGGTGTGTGCTGGAAAGTCCTACCACTCTTATTTGTAGGCTCTTTATTTTTTTACGGCTACTTATTAGAACTGCTTCAGTCTTGTGGTCAGCCAGTTCGAACCCAGTTCGCTCTAATCACATTTTCACTTCCGCAATTGTCTCGCTGCATTTGCTACTAATGGTCATTTTTTGGCATTTGGTCATACTAATTGGCATTTTAGGTCAACCTGTTTATACTTCAGGCGAGGTTTGTATATCTTCGACTTGGCCGAAGTTAAAATTGCCCCAAGGCCAATTCGTAAGGGTACAAATTCTTAAACTGTAGCTCTTTTTGGATGAGATTTCAAAAAATTTTAGGGGAAGAGTGGCATGAAAGAGCCACCTCGATTTATGCGGTAGTTTTCATACGAATGCTTCTTAAATTCAATTAAATTTTATGAAGCAATACTCGCCAAATGGCATCCACAAACATTTGAGAATTCACTGATAATAAACGGCGTTGGTGCATCGTATTTAGGATTTCTTCATCATTAAGTAAGTTTTTAAGAACATTTTATTTGTTTTTTGACGTCTTCACTTTTAAAACTAACAGTATTATTATTATAATATAAGTTTATGGATATATTAGGCCTACCAATAACATATTTAATTTGCCGGTAAAATCTTGATTTCATACTCATTTTTGAGGTTATGTTCCTTTGGACAATATTTTTTGAAAGAGCTGGGTTGCGGTTTCAGTGTAAAATGTATAGCGGTTGGGCACATAAACACTGTAGCGTAAAAAGAAGTTTAAATTATTTTTGCCAAAAATGTTTTTAAGTAAATGAACCTTAAAACCTTTAAACCTTTTATTTTGTTTTTTGAATAAGTTTATTATTATAGATTTTCTTTAAAGCGATCAAATTTTTTTTACTGAAAATATTTTTAAGTTTTTGAACTATTTCTTGTTTTTAGTTTTTAATTCATTTATTTATTTAATTTATTTTTGTAAAAACAATAATTTTTATAATAACAATAAATATTTTCAATAAAATATTCGTTATTGTTCGTGTTCAGTCTTGTAATAAGAAGTTGGCTCTTTCAAAACTTTGGTTGGCTCTTTCAATGCCTATGTGTTATGAAAGAGCCGAATTTCATATTTTTTATAAATGGCTTCAAGTCCAAGAATATTGCTGATTTTGGAAAATATTTCATGGCATTACGTTCAAAAATGAATGAAAAAGTACTTTTGATACAAGTTTTATAATTTTATTAATTATTTGTATATTTTTTTAAACTTTTTTTAAAACTGACTCTTTCATGCCATTCTTCCCCAACTATTTTGATGACGTGATACATTCATATCACATTTTTTTCCGTAAAGACAAGCCTCTTTATAAAGTTTTCAATGTTGGGGTTACATGGGAGGTGGGTGTGTTCTTGAATGGTTGACATCAATTTTCCTAACACCCCTCAGTTTTGTTATAAAATACAAAAATGCAAAATTTCAGTTCTGTAGCTTAAATATTAGCATATTTATAGAGTTTTCACTATTATGGGCTGTGTGGGATGTGAAATGTGAGTGTGTTTGTGGGCAGTTGCCGCCCATTTTACTAACACGCCTTAGTTTTGATATAAAATGAATAAATATCTTATTTTGCTTTTGTTTCTTTGACACAAGCCTATTGTAATTGTTTTCAATTTTGGGGTTGTATGGGAGGTGAGCGTGTAAGTGAGTGGATAACATCCATTTTTTTTAAGACACATTTTTGTTTTGATATAAAATTAATAAATACCTAATTTTATTTTTGTAGCTTCGACAGAAGCTTCTTTTTATAGTTTTCAGTTTTGGGGTTGTATGGGAGGTAGGCGTGTTAGTACGTAGATTAGCTTAAATATTAGCCTCTTTATAGAGTTTTTATTATTGTGGTTGTATGGGAGGTAGGCGTGGTTTTCATCCGATGTAGCCCATTTTAGAACTTAATCTCTGTTTTTTAGAAAGAAGCTCAAATATTGTATTGAATTACGATAGCTTGAAAATTATGGCTGTTATCGTGTCAAGGCTCATGACAAACTAGACTAACGAGAGGTTAACGTGTTTGACTGCCAAACTAGAGGACCCGGATTCGAATCTTAATCAAGCTAGGGTCTCACTCTTTAATCCTTCTTCAAGTCTTCCTTATGTGCAATAAAGTGTTTAGTTAATCTGACCCCAATTCCGGTACCAAAATTAATTATTTTTTATTATTGTAGAGAATTGAACAAATCACAAGAAAAAAAAAATTCAAAAAATATATTTTTCAATCCAACATGGTTTTATAGAGCTCCAAACTGACGGTAGAGAAAAAAAAGGAGCCTCGTGGTTGCAGCGCTGAGAGTCGCAAAAATTGTCCGATCTGGAAAAAAATGTCTTGTTTTAATCTTAACAAAACTGGTTATCGTATGACCTTTTTTTGAACATTTTTTTATTCAATTTTTGGTGATGTTCCAAATTTGAAAGTGTAATTTTTTCGAAAAAAATATTAACTTTAAAAATTCATAAAAAATCAAAAAAAAAATTAAAAAGAAGCTTGTGTCAAACGATAGCGAATCAAGTTTAAGAAAAAAAAATAAATTCGTCAAAAAATTAACCCGCTAGTGCCGCAACCAGTACGAAAAACATGGTTTCGAGATAAACAAAGTTCAATGTTTGTGAACAAAGAAAAATGCAAGGTAAAATAAAACTTCGCTCTCACTAATCCGGCTGTAACTTTTGAACCAGTTTTGAATTTTTCCATGAAACGGTTTTTCTTAGAATCTTAAGAATATTTACTACAAAATTATAAAAAAGTCGATTAAAAAAAAACCTCAAATGTCATATCCTCTCTTAAAAAGAAAATGAAGCTTAGCAATCATTCCGTTGATTTGAAAACATAGATAGGCAAATGTTTATCCTAGTTGACAAACGTTCTGACGAGATTAGACATTTTTTTCAAAGAACATACAGATTGACTGATTTACAATCTACTTATTTTATACAGATTTTTCCATTATAAGTCGATACACTCTAATGTGCAATTAACTGAAATTCAAAATTCATTAATATTAGTGGCTTCAGAGTTGTTGTTGATGGTAGAGATGTTTGAGGAATGAGATTGCTTAGTAACTCGAATGGACTGAGATAAAGGCATAACACCTTCCTTAGATTTGAATTCGTATGTTTATATAGCACTTCTTCATACATAGAACCTTCCACATTTTTTTCACTTGATTTATCTTTCTCTCCTTCTTACATATCTCATCATTTCTGATCCAAGGCAGACGTGACGGCCAAAGTGTTTTTTCAAAGTTAAAAAAACGCAAACTTTGTATATTTTTCAATGAAAAGAAAAGAATTGTTTTTTTTTTAAGACGCACAAATAATTTTGACGTCCCCCACCTACCAACATTTGTGGATTTTGCTATTATTGTTAAAAAGACGAAGTTGATAGAAGTTTCAGACCTTTATCTTATAAATGTTATAATGAAAAATTCTTTGTTTTAAAATGTAAAATGTACTCGGATACATCGTCACTCACATTTAACTTTTTATTAAAATTTAACATAAAAGTTAACTTCTTATTAAAATTTAAGTTTCATTGCACAAAAATTTGTTTAAGCAAGTTAAAAAAAGATATCGTAAAGATAAAAAAATTTATATTTTATGTCAAAACACAAAAATATTTTGTTGTCCATGATCCCAGTGTGCCAAATAAGGGTTAAGACTAAGAGTTAAATTTGGTATGAAATTAATTACAAGCTGACTAATAATATGTTATTGAGATACAATTTGTGATTCTTGAACGTGAAGGTGTGGCAGCGATAGAGACGAGAGTGATGGGAATCCGCAAGTTGTTTACTTATTTAACAGTAAAACTAAAAGAAGTTTTTACTTAATAGCGTACGACCTCCTTTCAAATAAGACCACCCATTTGATAGTGGTGTGTTGACCGTGGCATGCAGGTTAAGTGTGTGGCTTAGCATGCTCGGAGCCCGGGTTCGATCCCCAGCCGCGGCGAAATGTTTTTTCAATAAAAAATTTTTCTGATCGGTCACCACCTCTCTGCAGACAATGGCAAACCTCAGAGAGTAAATAATGCCATGTAAAGCTTCTTGAGGACATGAACTTTAGCCGTTCGGAGTCGGCATAAAACATGTAGGTCCAGTTCTCGGTCAATTGTGTGCAAACATTTAATAACACACACAACACAATTGATCATAAGAAGCTCGGTCAAAGTCCTTTCAAGGGCTGAAATGGCCAATTTGTTTTTTTTTTTTTTTTAATTTGATAGTGGTTTAAAAGTGGTTAAAAGACAAGCGTCCTGCTCCGTGCTCTATATCGTAAAACATGTTCAGCCTAGACCAGAACCTGTTGTAAAATTATCCATTTGAAATGTTTGTACTTACTAAACCTTTTGCTCTATATCGTAAAACCTGTTCAGCCTGGACGAGAACCTGTTGAAAAATTATATATTTGAAATCTTTGTACGTTCTATTTTTTTTTAAAACCTGTTTAGCCTGGACCAGAACCTGTTGTAAAATTATCCATTTGAAATATTTGTACTTACTAAACCTTTTAAAAACCGGTTCAGCCTGGACCAGAACCTGTTCTTAAATTATGTATTGGAAATCTTTGTACTTGAAGACTATCGTCATTTTCCTCAACTACAATACATGTACATCTACTACTTTATAGTGCTTCTTAATTAACAGAACCACAACCTATTCGGTCTGCATAAACTGAACAGCAATTATTACATTCAGTGACGTTGGTGTCAATTGGAATTGCTAGAATTAAATCACAATGTTCGGTCTTCTGATCCAAGTTTTAGCGATTGGCTACTCAAGTTAGGAAATGAAGATATAATAGAAATTCCCGATCATTTTGTTTGTAAAGGTTCGCTTATTAAGCCTTTCAATAGCTTGCCAGAATAATCGTGGACAATATTTTTGAGCTTATATTCCCATCATTTAAGCAATAAAAAGATTAAAAAACTTCCCTCTGATTTTTACATGAGCTGCTTTGCTTTTGACAGGCTGTCTAATGTAATGGACAAAACCATGATAACGTTGTATAATAATATTTTAGTTCAACTAAAACAACCGGAGACAAAAGCAAATGCGTTATTTATGCAAATGTTATTATACAAAAAAAAAAAAATATACTTTGCACACCAATCACAATAATCACTTCTTTTTTGCAAAATTTATTAACACGCGATTTAAAAAAATTGAAGGCTTCTGTTGGGCATAAAATCGAAAATCTAACTAAGTTAAACGTTATATATCTCCCTAAAATAATTTTTTTCATGTTGGCACAACTTCATTTCATAGTACTTTTTGATTTTAGAAAAGACGTTGGAAAATTAAAAAAAAATTTTTTTTCGAAAGTGTCCAATATAATGGACAAGTCCAGTGAAAGGGTTAATAGATTTTTGGCGATACTTTGAGTCTGAATAACATCAACCATTATTCCAAAATTGCTATCCTGTGCCCAAAAAATTCCGATGTCAACGAAGTCAACGAGCAAGTTCTAAATATTTTAGTTGGTGACACAGTGACAGATCTGAGCACGGATTAAATTGAAGACAGTGATGATAACGATGAACAAAATTACCCTGCCGAGTTTTTGAATGAATTTTATCCTTCAGGAATGCCATTGCATAAGTTAAACCTCAAAATTGGAAGTATTATAATACTTCTTCGAAATTTCAATACCAAAAGAGATATCTGTAATGGAAGGTGGTTAGTTTTGAAAAACTTAAAAACTAAATTAATCATCGCACAAGTATTGACAGGCGCACTGGCGAACATGAAATAGTTTTCATACATACAATTGATTTGGCCCCGACAAACACAGATAAATAAATTGCAAGATTAAATATTGCAAAAAGTAGGAGTTTTTCTAAAAGAACTGGTATTTAGTCATGTGCAGTTTTAGCGGGCTGATGATCTAAAACTAAGCGTTATAGATGGCAAGGGGCAAGGTTAATTGGTTAAAAATTCTAAGAATTTTTTTACTAGAAATGTTGTATATAAAGAAGTTTTATAAAAATAATTTAATAAACATGTTTTCAAATAAAAAACTTTGTATATAAATAAAACCAATAAATTTTTTGTCACACTTTGTACTCTAAATGGTTCCTTCCCGTCTTAGGACGGGCTTTCACACTAGTTTATTACATAAACAGACAGGTGTTTTGTGAATTATATATTTGTGCGTTTTTAACAACTTTTGTACTGGAAAAATCAAGCATATCAATCAATTCGTTGGATATGAAAACATATTTTAAAACTACAAAACTTCATCTCAATTGAAAAATTAAAAATTTAGTTAATTCAGTGGCAAATATCATCCAAAGAAAAGTTAGCATTTTTATTTGTTTAAGCAATGCTTAACCCACAAATATGTAAGTGAGAATTAATTTAATCTATATATTTTATCAATATTAAGTTCTTAATTTTGAATCCACTTGTCAATTATGTAAAACATAGAGAAAAATATGAATGTTATTCACTGATTTTAAATGAAATAAATGCATTACGAATGTCTTTTCTTTACGTGATGCCAAACTAAAAGCACTTGACATTCATTGTGCTGCTGGCATTTTTCTGACAAAGTCTTGGTCCGACCTTGTTAACCTTGTTTATGAAGTTATGAGTTTCATTGTCTTGCAGCACAAATGATATCTATGTTCCTTTTATTACAGGTCACAGTCAAAGTTTGAGATATTTTAAATTATTGAATGAAATCCTAAAGAAATTCATTCAACATGAATGTGTTTTGAAAGTTGAATGCGGCTGGTTTAGCAGCAAATTGCAATGCTACCTAGAAGAGTGAGAGAGAGCAAGAGTCAATGAAGATGATTTCAAAAGTTTTGAAAAGATGTCTTAAAGGAATGCTACGGTTAGTTTTACAATTCGGTCTGTTTCTTAAACTCAAAAAAGTGCTTTAGAAAATACTTAATGTAGCCAGTAGGCATTGTTTGCAGTAAAACTTTTAAGAAAAAAAAACCAGTAAAATTCAGGGTTTTGGCTTTCTTGTTGACTTTGCAAGAAATGAAATTGCATTAAAATTGAATTTACAGCTTTATTTGTGGTTGTGCGCTTGGTTTTCGTGGTGTAGTTTTGATTAACTTGGTTATCTTTGTAAAGATAGTTGTTGTGGTCTGTTTTACTTGTTGCGTTGCTATTCAGTCTTATTGTTGTTCTTTTGTGCTGTTTTTATATTTATTGCTGCTATGTTATTCAGTATTATTCGTTCTTTTTAGAGATTTAATTAATATTTGAGGTTTTTACAGGCTGGCTGAGGTTTAATATAGCCAGCCAGCGTATCTTTATCAATATTGAAGTGTTTATTCAGCATTTAAGCTGCTGTCATATAATGCACAATTGTGATTGTGTGCGTGTGTGCGCATGTTAGTGCTTTTGAGTGCTTACATGCGTTATAATTAATCAGTCAATCCATAGACTTTGAAAAGCATCATCATTAAAAATAATTAACCTCTGGAGATTTTCTCGCATTCAGAAATTGCTTGTTGATGGCGGGAATAATTAAAATACAATACAAATGAACAGATAACATACAATGACACAAATTGATGTATAATATAATAGCTCATTAAGAATCAATATTTGAAGTTCAATAGATCAAAAATAATTGTTCTTGTGACACAGAAACCTATAGACTTAAAGTTAATAATTCGCGTAGAAGAAAGCGTAAATTTAATAACAAAGGTCTGTGAAAAAATGGTTTAAAATATTTGAGGCAATGTACACTAAATATGGCGATTTTGACAGATTATGACTTTAGATATAGGCTGCACAAAATTTTTTAACTTGTTTAAGGAGGGACATGGCATTGGCCGTTTTTTGAAATCGACTTTTTTTAAAATTTTGTATATTAGTAAATATTCTTAAGATTCTAAGATTTCATGGAAAAATTCCTACGTGTTCAAAAGTTACAGCCGGATTAGTGAGAGAGCATTTTTAATTTTCGCGCTACCTACGTACGGCACACATTGGGAAAAACATATGAAACACGCTCGCATCGCCCCTTTTCAACGCTAGCATCTATATTATTAATGCTAGAAACTTGAATTCTGGGTATTTCATAAGAAATCCTTCATGAAATAGACTGATGTAATCTATTTTGGTTTTTCTTTGCCAGCGGCTGATACCCTACAGTCAGAAGTTATGACTTTTAAGGAACTGTACTGTGTGAAGTCAAAGAAATATATCAAAATTCCGGCAATGAATTTGGATAGCTGGTTTAAAATAAAAACTCCTATGTTCCAGCGTTTTTTAAGTTGAGGCATTAAAACCATTTTAAATTCACCATTTGTGGAACATATTATGTGATGGAAAAGTTTTTTAATTTTGAAAAAAGTTTAATTCCTATTTCTATTATTGCTTGCAATGGTTATAAAAAGACTATGTTTCGGTAGTTAAGTGGTCTTAGAGGCCATTTATTGAAATAATTTAATATTTAAAGTATAAAAATTCAACTCGAATGCCAACCACTTTTTTACATGTACAGTAGACCGTCTCACCTTATAGGCAAACAAAAAAATATCGCCGCACACCGGCTAATCTGAAGCATTATTGAAAGAAAGTTTCGAAAAAAATTTTTTTTTTTTACCGAACGTAGGAGAGTGGTCGTGCATCGACATGTTTCTTTATAACTTCGGTATTTAACGTGCGATCTAAAAGAATGAAGTGTTTTTGTTTTTGTCTCAAGCAGACCTATTTTTGTCTTTTTTTTGTGAACAAAGCGAAAAAATTTCTTAAGTAAAACATTTCATGATTTTTTACGGGCTTTCCATTTCTGAAATCAAAATGGTACGTTAAGATGATAGAAACTGTGGTCCTGTGAGTCAGTACTATAAGGAATCAACTGAGGTCAATGAGTTCAAGAAACAAAAAAAATAGGTCTCCCTGAGACAAAAACAAAAACACAACATTCATTAAGATCGGAAGATAAATAACGAAGTTGTAGAGAAATATGTCGATGCGCGACCCCTGGTTCGGTAAAAAAAAAAATGTTTTTTGAAACTTTAATTCAATAATGCTTCAGATTAGGTGGTGAGCGGTGAAATTTATTTTTTCGGTACGGTCTAATGTACAGCTTTGCGTTGAAAATTCTCTAACTTTCGCAGCTCTCTCGCTTTGCGTTGAAAATTCTCTAAATCTCTCAGCACTCCGCAAATAAATTTGGTGTCATCATCAAGGTGAAAGTTTGAAGTTATCAGATCCGAAGTATTTCGAGGAATCAGGAGGAAGCACAAAAGTTATAGCTTAATAAAAATAAAAAAAAATAAAAAAAAACTTGAAAACAGCGTAAATTAAGGAACCTGTGAATTGCCAAAAGATTACAATTGGAAAAAAAAATTTTTTTAAAAGCACGTTTTAAGTGCATTTATTCTACAAAATAAATTTGAGCTAATTCCATTTACAATTAAAAATTCTACAATCATTCGTACACAGTAGTGTAAACAAAATTGTAGGAATAAAGAAAAAACGTTTTTAGAAGATCAACTTTCGATGACCATAGAGACCAATACTTGGGATCATATTACTTGCAAAGTGTGTTTTTCACATGTTGAATATGTCTAGATTACAAAAAGTAAAAAAATAAGTAAACCCCGTTACTTTGGAATAACCCTGAATGCGAGGGTTTTGCCTATATTTCTCCCAATGTGCGGCAGATGTACCTACGTACAAACTTCGAACGCGTTTATCTCGAAACCATGTTTTTCATACTGGTTGCGGCACTAGCGGGTTAATTTTTTGACGAAATTTTTTTTTTTTTGTATTTTTTAAACTTCTTTCGCTATCGTATGACACGACCTTTTTTAAAATTTTTTTTTTCGTTTTTTTATGAATTTTTAAAGTCAATATTTTTCGAAAAAACACATTTTCAAATTTGGAACATCACCAAAAATTGAAAAAATTGAAAAAAAGCTCCTGTCATACGATAACCAATTTTGTTAAGATTTAAAAAAGTAATTTTCTCCCAGCGCTGCAACCACGAGGCCCCGTTTTTTTCTCTGCCGCCAGTTTGCAGCTCTATAAAACCATGTTGGAGTGAAAAATATAATTTTTTTCTTGTAATTTGTTCAATTCTCTACAATAATAAAAAAAAACAAAATATGGAAAAATGTTTGTTTTTGACTGAGTTATGAATTTTTAAAAAAGGTCTGTTTTCTCTGCCGCAAATGTAATGTCCCTCCTTAATAGAACTCGCTAAGAATGCTCAAAAATAGTATATATGTACAAATATGTTGGAAATCGATTAAGTCCTTAGGTTACCTACCTCCTTTGCACTCGTATAAATTTTTCACATGAATTTACATTTTAAAAATTTAAAAGTTATTTTTCACATGAATTTACATTTTAAAAATTTAAAAGATATTTCAGCGATATGGCAAGGCTTTCTCTTCAAAATTGAACCGGACTGTTAAAAAAAAAAACAACAACAGCTATTTAATCTTCAATATTTATTTAACTTTCCTCAAAATAATCACTATCGGAGACTTTACAAGATATATGCTAACCTTTTTTCAATTCCTGAAAGCAGTTTCGGAATGGCCGAAGCTTAAGCTACCCCTGCGAACTCTCTTTGATGACTTCAATCGTCTCAAAATGTTTTTCCAGAAGCAACAATTTGAGTTAAGGGAATAGGAAAAAGTCACAGAGAACCATATCTGACGAATATGGTGCTTGTTAAACGGCAGAAAATGCAAACATGTTTAACAAAGACACCTGCCGATGGCTTAATTCCACGTCGCTCAAAACACTCGACCGATACATTACGTTGGTCGAAACCTCTGTAAGAGTACAAAGGTAACATTTTAGCAAATGTTGTGATGACATTCGCAACTCTTGGTCGGCGTAGAGACATATCAACGAACTAAGAAATCAGATGAATAGTTATAATAACCAATTCTACTGTTATTTTGTCTAGCAAACACATGATATTCAAAATCGTTCAATCTTGTTATTTGCTCACAAGATGCAAGCGAATTGCCAATATCAAACTCTACA
This sequence comes from Tetanocera ferruginea, assembly GCA_958299015.1. Classification (NCBI taxonomy): domain Eukaryota; kingdom Metazoa; phylum Arthropoda; class Insecta; order Diptera; family Sciomyzidae; genus Tetanocera; species Tetanocera ferruginea. The sequence goes on from OY282640.1 coordinate 133,402,686, forward strand.
TTTGCTACCGGAATAATGACCATAGAACCTTACTCTCGAATGTCTTCATTAAGAGGATGACCATAGAACCTTAATCTCGAATGTCTTCATTAAGAGGACATTTGCACAACACATGTGAACAATCCTCCAGAATTGATCCATAGTGGCATATTTCAGTTGTGCTGAAATTCCGCTAATGCAGAAATACAACGAAAGAACCATGTCCAATCAACAGGAAGCTCTGGCTAAAGGAGAACAAGAAATTTAGAAAACTTTCATAAATGTTACGTCACGTATAAACTAGTAGGTAACTCTAGCCATTGGACTCTGACTCCATCTAGATTGCCATCATGACTAAACGCGTTCTTTTATCTCAACAGAGCATAGCCTATATCTCAACAGAGTTCAAATCTCTATCTAGCAGGTCCGTTGCCAAAAAATTTCCACCAAATCTAGAGGAGGCACGCCCATTTAAACCTAAGGCATCCGTGAAGACCGTATGGCATATATCCGATCATAATAACTCTCTAAGAAGAGACGAACAGCTCGTCTACTGAGTCCTCAGTTACTTCTCAAAATTGTTTGACAAATGTTTTTCTCTCGTTTATTTTGATCTGAATCTGATTTTGCAATTGAACTAAAAGAACGAAAATCAATGAACGAGTCGTTCAATTGTACTTTTCAAGTCTTCTGCTGAAATCGTATTGCTGTATACGGCCATTTCCATATGTTACAGGTGGGACAATTGAACACTTAAAATGTAATTAACTTTTTAACAAAAATTAATTTGAAGGATTTTGATGAACTCACAGAAATATACCATTGCAGGAACTTATTATACAACAAAATTTTTTTTCCTTACTCTATTAATAAAAAAGTTATGATCCTTTTTTAAAGTATCACTGGTGGGACCGCACAAAATGTTATTTAAAGAGATTCATTCAAAGACGATTAAATTTCTGTGAGTTCCTGCATATTTTCGAAAAAAAATTTATTGATGTAAAAAGTCAAAATAACAATAAACCCATCTTCATTGTTATTGTTTTTGAAATCAAATTTTTTTTTATTAATTTTAATTAAAGCAAACATATATTCAGCGTTACGGCTGGGACATGTAAAATTCCTTTTAGGTATTGCTTTTTTTAAAGATTGTCACCACTTATAGAAGTAAATGTGTCCTAAGTTTTTAATTGCTGCATATCCTGGGCTCTTTCAACGTGTTTGTTTTTTTTTTTTTATTTCTTTATGCAGAACTCCTTGCGTTCCGACAACGGCGTTATTCTTCCGATTATATGGCTCTTGTATGAACGCAGAATGTAGGAAATTTATTTTAATTAAAGATTGATTTGAGAAAAAAAAAATTTTAAAGTGCATTATTTCATAAATTCTGTATGTTTTTAAAAAGGAAAAAGTATTTATATTCCGAGATAAAGTTAATTTAGAACGCCGTACAGTAAACGCTACTATAGAAGTTTTACTTCAGAAAGTTCAACCTTCCGAGCATCTCCTAATGTACAGTGAACGTAAAACATTTTTTTTCATGAACTTCTCCTCTTAAATGCGTTTTTGTTAGAAATTTAAACAACAATTGTGAATAAATTTGAAATTAACCCTTAAACAGATTGTCAGTTTTCACATATTTCTGGCGTTCAAGTTGAATTTTGAGCTTTGGTGTATGCAAAGACTAATAGTAAAATTTAATGAAAAATATTTTTGTAGTAGATTCTAACCATCTTTGACCCAGTTTAATGTGTATTTTTGGCCTTTTTTTACAAAGATACAAAAAAACCCATACAATGAAGAGCTAATGGGGTAAAATGTTCTACAAAATTATTTTTCGTAGTTTTTACATAAGTCTCTCCAACACATCTTATTGCTAAAATGTAAAGAATACATGGTTTACTATCACGGAAAATTAAAAACCCCCTAAAATAAAACGCAGATGTAAACGTGCAAAACGCCGATACACGTATATTTGTTTTTGTTCCTCTCTACCAGAATCCGATGTCAGAACCTTGTTATTTTTTTTTTGTGTTGGAGAGTGAATTAGCTTCGTTTCATTAGGATGTTACATCAGCTTTACTCCCCGTTTATTTCGAGAGCTGCAGTTCATCTACGTGTTTCGAACTACACGAGAACACGGAAGATCGAACTCGGTGAAGTACGTTATTGAAAGCACGAACTCGATCTAAACGTGAATGCTATGCAAAAAAATTCACGGATTCACTTATTTTTACTTTCACGTACCTTTGCATAAATTTGAAAAGTCATTGGAACCATTTTAAATCCTATACGATGAATAAATGATCCTGTGCCAATAGTTTCGACCAGTTTGCTGCAGTTTGCATTATAAGGACTTCTAGAGTTGATATAGGCTCCGATGGCTGGCTAAGGAAAAATTGGGATTTAAGAAGAATCAATGGACCCATGGACAAAAATTTATGTTTCTATGCAATCTATCACCTCAAGATGTCTTAACGATGCAAAATGAAGCTGGTCGAACCTATTGCCCAAAGGATTATTTTTTCATCTTATACGAGTGAAAATAGTTCAAAAATAGTTTATCACTTATCAGCTATGATACGTGATAGCCATGGAAGCGTGAATACGTAAACCCGAGCGCATACACGTGTTTAGTATGTGTTTCGTGTTTAGTATTCACGTGAAGTTCGAGTTCGTGAATTTTGTAAAAGTTCTTAAACACACGTAATCACGAGTTACAAGTGTTCACGTGAAATCGGAAGCTCTATTTCACACATACCATTTTTTTTGACTTATTTTTTAGATTTACGTTATACCAAAACACCAACGAAGATATAATGATACCCATTTTGTTGGGTTTCGGTACAAAACCATTTTTGTCTGTGTCTTTTGATTTTTTAGACTGTTTGCCGTAGGGAAAGCTTTTGATCTTAAATTATGACATGTCTTCAATCCAAAAATATTAACAGAAACGACACAATATCTTATCTTAAAAAATATCTAAATTAATATAATTTGGCACGGAATTAAGAGTCACTTAAACAAAAATGTTTTTTATAGTTAGTAAAAACATGAGTTTAACTCACCCTGTTTGGTAATAAATATCGACTCAAACGGCGAAAATTTGAATTGAGTACCCAATATATGAATGGATTCCAGAAACTATTGCTTAAAGCGGTCCACGTAACCAGAAAATCTAAAAATGGTGGCAGCTGCAAGAGAAGCACACATACATTGAATTATTAAATGCAATAAAAAAACATATAAAAATACTGCTAAAAATCAAATTTAGTTACAATACAATGATGATACACAAAAAAAAAAAAAATAAAAAAAAACAAAAAGTGTATAAAAATAAAAAAAAATACTGCTATATAACGTCAGCAGAAATAAATCTTATGAATCTACCTTCGAACCAGTGCAGGCGGTTACAATCTCCTGTATCGTCCAGGGTGTGACCATAACAATGAATCCCAATGAAATGGCAGCCATGGAACGTGATGTTGGACCATTCGATTGTTTCTCATGAATAGGAACAATCTAAGCAAAGAAATAAATAAAGACGATGAAATAACTTGAAGATACGATATAAATATGAACGATACTGAATAACAACAGAAAAAAATCACAGTTTAAGTTTTATAATTTTAGATTTAAGATTTAAAATTGAAGCTGGGTTATTTAAGCTAAACTAGTCGTTACATACATAATTCATGTATGTTAAAATTTTTTTTTGGCAGCTTAGCACTATTTAATGATTCTCACTCACCTTCTTTGTGATTGTGTTCGCTGGTCCACCCATGCCACCCATGCCCAAACCCATGCTCATGGCCATGCTGAGATTCATAACTGGCGTATTTGGCAGCGTAGTCGACGACGTCAAAGGATGATGTGGATGATGCGGATGATGCAGATGATGGCCGCCAGTCAGCGGTAATGTTGGATCGTTGAGCCTAAAACGACTCATATGAAAACTAGAACCATAGCAATACATGAGCACCATCGTCGTTGGAAAATAAAGCGCACATGTGGCAAGAATACGATACGATGGCTTGCTATAGAATGGCTCGCAGGCCATCAATCCAGTGTTGTTGAAATAATAACCTGTCCGAAAGAGTGAAAGAAAGCAACATTGTGACATGAACGAGTAGAAGCCGTTATGTAAGTCATTAGAAAGCATCAACAAAAACGAAAATATGCAAAAACAACATCAAGAGTAAACATAGTTAGCAAGCTCGACTTACCTTTGGGTAATACAAGAAATCCAAAAACCGTTAGACTAACAATCCACGTCAGGCTAAGTATGGCAACGCAACCCTGTCAAATGTAAAGGTATGATATTAAAATTGCGTTAACATGGCAAAGAGCAAAAGGCGAAGCAAGGACGAAAGGGTGCTACACAGCAATCAAGCCAGGTGTTTGCTTGCATGATTGCTCTTCTTGGTAGCTTTTTAGTTTGAAGTCTTTACATATATGAATGATATTAAAAATACACACATACGAGCTTGTAGTACATAAAAAAAAAACTTGAAGCTTTATAAACGTGAAGAGAGAATTTATTTAGTAAAATTTATGAAATTTTGAATATTTCTCATCCAGCAAAAAACAGGTTTCTAGAATAAATTGATAAAAACAGGTTTCTATGTCTGAAAAGCAAACAAATCAAATTTTGTTGAAATAACTGTTTATGAGCTACAAAACTACCTGACTACCTGTTGGAAAAACTGCTCATAAAAGAAATTTTCTACATAACTACTTCATTGTTGTTAGTTCTAAAGTTAAAAATTCTAAAAGTTAAAAAGACTTTAAATGGAAAGTTAAAAGCAATTAGAAGATGAGGGAATTAAAACATAAACATGACTTTTTCACAAAAAAAAAAAAAAAATTAGTAAAGAATTAGCTCCCAGCCTTTGGGTAAGACAACTGTTGCTAAAAATTCGTTTTAACGATGAGAGTAAATAAACATTACTTAGAACAGTTTAACAACTATTATGGATATTCTCCACTCAGTCCACTTTTCATATGACCAAAGTCTACAACAGAGTTTCCGGAGTAAGCCACACTTTCAGCTCCTGAGCCTTGCTCTCAAACTTTGATTGGTATGTCTCAAACTTTTTTATGACATACCAAATATGGTTTTGAAAAATGGACGTCATCCGCCCACGGACACTCCTTCCTCTTATACAACCCAAAAAGTTTAAAACTCAATAATTAATGTTATGTTTGTCATAGAGAGATGAAATTTGATATGTATGTATTTTATTCCAAAACTAAGGTGTGTTAAAAAATTGGGAGTTATCCGTCCATGAACACGCCCACCTCCCATAGCAAAAGCACAATAAAAGCATTAACTGTGGCTACAGGAATACAATTTGGTATGTGTAAATTTTTCATCAACATTTAAATGTATATAAATTATAGGCTTCATCCGCCCACGGACACATCCATTTTCAATAATATTATTTTTGTTTTGGGAAAGTAGGTCTACGGTATTTCATAGTCGGTCTAGACCGACTTTAGACTTTCTTTACTTGTTTTCAAATAAAATTGTCTTCAATTAGTTTAAATTTTCAAATTTTCGAAGAAATATTTCTTCATTTCTAGGAAATGGAAATATTTCAATGTCTCTTATAATGATAAATATTTTTCTCGCACAAAAAATTCTCATTTATAGAGAAAAACTTATCGAAAATGAAAAATTTTTCCTATATTTTGATAAAAAAATTCATTATGAGAAGTATTTTTTTCAATAAAAACAAATGTTTTCTCAAAAATAAAAAGTATTTTTCTTTAAAATCGACATTTTTATACCCTCACGCGTCAGTACGCGTTACTCAGTAGTAAGGGGCAGTGATGATATCGGATCATTTTCAAGAGTACTTTTTAACAAAGGCAAATAGTACTTTTTTATTGTTTGGGGTACTTTTTATTAAGTAATGATATGTGAATAAATACATAAATTAAAGCCAATACTTTTTTAAATTTTATTATATTTATCACATAAAGGAACAATAAATAACCAGGATTTCTTTCAGAACCCGTTAAATATGTATATTAGGGTGCCTCGACCTCTATGGGTCAAAAAAAGTTGTCATTGCCACCAACATAAAATTAACCTTAATCGATTCTAAGACGAATGCACAACATTTTTTTTTGATATAACGATAGCCGCCAGTGAGCTAAACCGTTTTGAAAAAATATCCAAAAACCATGTTTTTCGTAAAAATATTACATGGTGCAGCAGTTACAAATAAACAAATGGTTGGAAATAGTAGTACTGAAGAAGATCTTACTATCTGGTCCAAAAAATGTAAAATCTTTGCCGCCTGACCAAAGATATTGCGAATTTTAATGAACATTTTTGACTTTTTCTTTTAAAAGTTCTTGTCTGGGAACATTTCTAAAATGAACGGCAAATAATACGGGACTGGGCGAGAATTTTGGCAATAAGCTTATGACTTCTTTTCAAAAATGATTTTTTAACTCTTGACAAAATTTCAAGTAAAATTCTTGAATATATCAGAGTAGTTTTTTTGGCAAGAAGGTACTCGGGTACTTTTGTAGAGTCAATAGTACTCAAAAAAGTACTATTCCACTCAAAATATCATCCTTGGTAAGGGGTGTATTGTGCCACGACATGTGTAACGCCCATAAGGAGGCGTGGTAGATATAGAAAAGTATATATATTCGTGCTCAGCATCACAACCTGAGTTGATTTAGCTTTGTCCGCCTGTCTGTCCGTCTGTCTGTGGACACGATTGCAGCCATAATTCTGAAGCTATCGTACTGAAATTCAATATTTAAGCATTCTTCTAAAAACTAAAATCAAGTTCGAGAATGGGCTAAATTGGCTGAAAGCCACGTCTACCTCCCATACAACCCCAATAATGAAAACTTCAAAACGAAGCAAATATTAAGCTACAAAACTTAAAGCTCAAAACCGAAGTGTGTTAGAAAAATTGGCGTCATCCACCCACAAACACGCCCACCTCCCATACAAGCCCAAAATTTAAAACTATATGAAGAGACTTGTGTCAAAGCTACATAAATAAAATAAAAAATTAGTTAATTTTATATCAAAACTAAGGCGTGTTCGAAAAATGGGCGTGATACAGCCACGAACACGACCACCTCCCATGCAAACCCAAAATTTAAAACTATAAAAAAAGGCTTCTATTTAAGCTTCTTCTATTGTGGAAGAAAAGTGGGCGTCATCCGTCTACGAGCACACCCACCTCCCATACAACCAATAAAAGTGAAATAGCTCTTTAATTTAAGCTTCTTCTATTGTGGAATAAAAGTGGGCGTCATCCGCTTACGAGCACACCCACCTCCCATACAACCAATAAAAATGAAATAGGTCTTTAAATAGGCTAATATTTTAGCTACAGAACTGAAATTGGGTATTTGTGTATTTTATATCAAAACTGATGCATGTTAGAAAAATTGGCGTCAACCTCTCAAGAACATGCCCACCTCCCATACAACCCTAAATTAAAAACTTTATATAGAGGCTTGTCTTTACTTAGCAGGAAAACAATTTTATATGAATGTATCAAAAAACGTCATCAAAATAGTGAAATTTTTTGAAATCTCATACAAAAAGAGCTTCAATTTAAATTTTTGTACCCTTACGAATTGGCCATGGGGGTATTTTAACTTCGGCCAAATCGAAGATATACCTTACTAGTTTTATATATTTCTCTTTTTCGTAGAAGCTTTTAATAATTTTTAGAAAATTTTTAGGATCACATTTAGAGAAAGGCATTCTCTGGAGCAAAGTCTATACCAATTATCTCTAAATATGCCTTTTTTATCATATTCCGAGAAATTTTTTCTTAGTGCAGTTTGACTGATGTAATTTCGGGAAAAATGCGTTTAAAGTTTTTCTTCGAATGCATTTAATATGCAATTTTATATCAAAAGAATTCAAATTTTGAAAAATCTTTTTGGCATCGATTCGCGTTTTGGATTGTTTTCGTTCAACTTTGATTTTGGTCGATACTGTTCGGTTGATGTTTTTCATCTTGATATAGCTTCTGCTCCTGTTCGTTTAACTTTTTTTTCGTTCGTCTTTGGTTCTTGACTTCGTTTGCCTACGGCTCATTCTTTGATTTTTGTCGAAAGAACTTTTAAAAGCATTGGATCTATTTAAGTAACAGATACAAATGTCTACCAAGTTTCATCAATATCGGTTCATCCGTTTTGACGTGAATGAAACAAACAAAATTTATTGAATAAAGCGCGCTCTCACGGAAGTTTTCTCAAATTTAAATAGCCTACATTCTGTTGCAGGGTCAAGTTATTTCAGGTACCAAATTTTAGTAAAATCGGTCAAGTCATTTAGGAGTTATTGAGTCTTAACAATGTACTACGTTAAGCGCCCTCTTACGGAAGTCTTTGGAAGGCGTTTAGGAGTTATTGGGTCTTTAAAACGCACTTCTTAAAGCACCCTCTAATGGAAGTCTTTGAAATTTATGATGCTTATGTATTATTTTGGGAGCAGTTGAACCTTCGTACCAAATATCGAAGTCCAGGAAATCGGTCCAGGCGTTAAGCATTTATTATAGAAGGCCACACCAACATACTTCCGCCCACTTTTTTTACACCCACTATTTTGTTTCTCTCTATGAAAGGTACTCGGTGTCAAAATTTCAGCTCAATCGAATAAACGGTGCGCGAGCCGATACGGAACAGACAGACAGACAGACAGACAGACGGACAGACAGATAGACAGACAGACAGACAGACAGAAGGACAAACATTTGATTTTATATATAAGAAGATAACCTTAACTAACCTTTACTAACATATATTTATTGGTCTCAAACTCCGACTTCAGCTCCGATTCCGACTCCGGTTTTGACTCTGGCTCCAATAAATCATATTTAATAAACCCGGTTCCAATAAACTCACTTCCGTAATATCCCTATTATTTAGTGCCAAAAAGAGCTTAGAAGATGTTAATCTTAAGTGTGTCATTCTTAATAATTGCTCTTCAAGAAGTCTCAAGAATAAAATAAAGATAGTTATTGTTGGTTGAAGTTCTATGGAAGATGGGAGGATGGCGTCCATTTTTCTAACACTCCTTAGTTTTAATATAAAATGAATAAATGCCGTATTTTATCTTTAAATATAAAATTTTTCTGTACATGGCTTTGTCACTGAACTCCTCCTAAACCGCTGCACGGATTTAAATGAATCTTGTTGAGTGCATGCGACTGGGTCTGTAGATGATTTAGATCTAAAGTTTGACCACGTAGGTTTGGCTGTTGTTAAAAGAATGCATCAATTTTTATAGAAAGTTATGTCTATTTTTTTTAAATTTTTTAATATACAGGGTGTCCCGCAACTGAGTGCAACTATTAACGGAGGTGAAAGGTAATGTCGAGTTGAGCAAAAAATCGTATGGGAGGGTGGGGGTCTATTTTCACATTTTTAGGAGCTACAGGGTTAATTAATATTTCAAAATTGTGATTCAAATTATTGTTTCAAGCACAAAAACTAACTCAAAGAAGAGTTATTTTGAGAGCTCATTGTAAAGGCAATAAATTCACCTTTCTAACGGTATATCAAAAAAGCTCACCGACTTAACCATTCCTGAGCTGCGCTTGTCTGAAGATGAAATCAATCAGTGGAAACTACTAAATTTCAACTTTGAGTCCAAATTTCTCAGAATTTCACGCAAGAAAGTAAATTTGTTTTTTAACTAAATCTTATAATTTATTCAATTCTCTTTGCAATGACATATAAAACATTAACATACCTTAAAAAATAAAAAAGTTGACTGTATTAAAGAAATTATACTTATAAGAAAACAATGATATTATCTAATGATATTTTATCCTACCTCCTATTGTCCGACCGATTATTCGGCTTCGGCTTCGGTAATCGGCATAATCGGCCGATATTTTGATCTTCGGCTTCGGCTTCTGCTTCGGCCGAAATAGCCTATTATTTTTGCCGAATGTTTTTGCTTTGGAAAGAATTTTTTTATAGGTTTTTGAATTTTTTTGAATTATTCAATAAACATTTGAAACATTTTCATTGTTCGTTTTGTGTTTCTCTCCTTTTTTGTTCTTTCATGAGTTGGTGTTCATTCTTTGAAAATTTTATTCAAATGATAAATGCAGCGAGTCCGACTGTTCCGTTTTTTGATATCCGTTTTGATATGGACTAAAATATAAAAGCCGAGTTAACACTAGAAATTTTCTGCCAGATTTCAGTTAGTATAACATTTCTGTAGCTTTTCTCGACTGGATTGAAAATATATTCAATTTTTTTCTATTTTATCCTGACGTCAATAATTCGATTACAGAAAAATCTGAATTTTGCAGAAAAACTCTTGCGAAAAATTTCGATGTTGATTTTGAATAAAACACAAATTATTTAGAAAATTACTGTCATTTCTTTTTATTATGATAATATTGGTATGGTTCAATTATGTATGAAACAAAATATCAGCGGCACATCTCCATCCGAATTGCCAAATTATCTCATTCTTTAGCTCTTGAATTGTTGCTAGCTTATCGGCGTACACCTTTTCTTTCAAATAACCTCAAAGAAAGAAGTCCAACGGTGTCAAATCACATGAAATCAAACCACGTGAGATAACACGGCCATTGAATTTGTCGCGCAAAAGAGACATTGTTTCATTAGCTGTGTGGCAAGTGGTACCGTCCTGTTGAAACCACATATTGTCCACATTTATATCTACTAATTCGGGCCTTAAAAAGTTCGTTATCATCTCAAGATAGCGAACAACATTCACAGTAACTGCCTGGCCGGCCTCATTTTGTAATAAATACGGCCCGATGATGCCGCCAGCCCATACACCGCACCAAACAGTCACTCTTTGTGGATGCATTGGTTTTTCGACAATCACTCTTAGATTATCATTCGCCCAAATGCAGCAATTCTGCTTATTGACGAATCCACTGAGGTGAAAATGTTCCTCATAACTGAAGATGATTTTCTTCGAAAATTGACCATCAACTGTTGCCATTTCTTGAATAACTTTAACGCTTGGCTCGATTATGTATCTTTCCATGGTTCAAATTGAGTTAGTCTGAAATTGAGAAATGCCAAATGAAATGCATAAAAAACTTGACGTTTAGGTGTGGTTCACATTCAACATCGGCCCTTAACAAAAGCAAAGAATAAATTTTATAATTTTTTTACTTGAAAACATTTGTTTCTTATTCGGCTTCGGCTTCGGCCTTCGGCCGACTATTTCCATATTGCCGAAGAATCGGCTTCGGCTTCGGCAAAAATGCACGTTCGGTCGGACACTACTACCTCCATATGTTTTCTTAGAAGTATAATGTTTTTAGTACTCTCAAATTTTTTATTTTTAAAGATATGTTAATGTTTTAAATGTCATTAAAAAGAAAATTGAATTAATTACAAGATTTATTATAAAAAAAATCAAATTTATTGCTTAAAATTCTGAGAAATTTGGACTCAAAGTTGAAATTTAGTAGTTTCTACCGATTGATTTCATCTTCAGACAAGCACAGCTCAGGAACGGCAAAGTCAGTGGAGCTTGTTGATACACTGTTAGAAAGGTGATTTTATTGTCTTTCCAATTAACTCTCAAAATAATATTTCAGTCAGTTAGCTTTTGTCAGTCAGTTAGAAAATAGACCCTCCCCCCTCCCGTACGATTTTTTTCTCAACTCGACATTACCTTTCACCTCCGTAAATAGTTGCACTCAGTTGCGGGACACCCTGAATATTTAAATGTTATAGAAGGTTTAAGGTATTTCATAGTCCGGCTGGACTTACTTTAGACTTTCTTTACTCATTTTTTTTTTATATATTTATAGTCACTAAAATTTTTAAAAATTTCTGAAAATTGTCATTTATAGTTGCAATTTTGTTTCAGTTGATAGCTGATAAGAGAAGTACATTCTTAAAGTCTCTTATTTTATTTCACACGTTTTTTAAAAACAAAATATAAATGGATAGTATGTATCCATGTACATACATAAATAAGCTCATAATTAACCTACAACAATTCAATTTGGTTTGTATAGGTTTTGCATCAACACAAAAATGTTTTCGAAAAATGGATGTCATCCGATCACGGACACGCCCACCTCCCATACAACCCAAAAATTGAAAACGCAATAAATACACTAATGGAAAAAGTTATGTAGTCAGTACAGAGACAGCTATGTAAAATCTATGCACTGCAACTTGTATGAAAACGCAACGAGACCAGTATTTACTGAGTAAAGGGAGCGTGTACTGACTACATATCAATTTATTCACTTTTTAAAATGAATAAAAAATGTATTCAATACATCATGTTATGCGTTGAATACATAGCAGACTTCAATAGATACAAGCAACGTGTACTCAATCAACGCGTTATGTAATTTTTTACAAAAACTTTACTCAATACATAAAATATAGACTCAGTACACGTCCCCTTTATACGATTGAAGTGACACATTTATTCAGTACATAACATATGGACTCAGTACACGTATCTGTTGCACATCGGCACACGATTTTGCTGTTTTATGCCATTCGTTTCTTGATTTTCAAATAAGCAACACCTCTAAAGTATGTAGAAAATCAGAGCGTTGTTTATCCACTGTACTCTAGAACAAAAGCGATGATTGGATAAGAATTAAATGGCTGGGTTTCTATAAGTAATTGTCAATTATTTTGTGAAATCTAGTCATTTCTTTATTAAGTTAATTATTGCATGTGTTGAGAGGGTGATTTACGAACAGACATTATGCATGTACTCATTGCATAAAATTATGTTTTTAACATATGTATGGAGTAAATGATGTATGTACTCATTATATAATGTATTCACTAAAAATATGTAATGAGTAAATTATGTATGTACTCATTACATAAAATTATGCATTTAAAATATGTAATGAGTAAATAATGTATGTACTTATTGCATAAAATTATGTACTCCAAATATGTAATGAGTAAATTATGTATGTACTGAGTCAATAATCTATGTAATACGTACATAAGATCTTTACTCATTACATAAAACTATTTGTAACAGTTTGCGATGAGTACAGTGAGCATGTACTCACCACATACATCCATGAATTCACGACACATATTTATGCGTTGAGTACATAAAATTCTTTATTGACTACATAACCTCTTAAAGCATTATGTAGTCAATAGAGATTTCAACATGTACTCAATACATGAAAAATGTAAAATTTTTGTGTACAGAAAACTATGCGATGAGTACATAAATTTATGTATTGAGTCCATAGGTTTTTCCCTCTGTGTAAGCCTCTGTTTAACCTACAGAGATAAAATTTGGTACGTGTGTTTCTTATGACAAAACAAAGATGGTGTTACAAAATTGACATCATCCGCCCACGGACACGCCTACCTCCCACACAACCCAAAAAGTGTAAAACTGAATAAATTATTTGGTATGTATGGATTTTATACCAAAACTTTATACATAATCACGCCAACCTCCCATAGCGAAAGCATAATAAAGGCATTAACTGTGAGCTACAGGAATAAAACTTGGTATGAGTAAATTTTTCTTCAACATTTAAATGCATATAAAATAAAGGCTTTATCCGTCCATGGACACACCCATCTTCAATAATATTATTTTTTTTGTTTTTTGGAAAAGTAGGTTTAGGCTATTTCATAGTCGGTCTAGATCGACTTTAGACTTTCTTTCTTTCTTTGTTAATAAATGAAATTCTAATAAAAATATTCTTAATTTTCACACCATTACCGAGTATAAAATAGTATAACCAAGTGAGTTCATGTTACAGTGAAGTGTAAAAACTTAGTGTTGAAAATGCAATAAAAATAGATGCAAATGTTCATTGTTAACCCCAAAATGTGGAAAGACTAAACTTTACAAGATACTTGTGGCTAAGCAAATATTTTTGAACTTTACTACGGCTACCAGATATTTTTGAATTTTCAAAAATATAAAGATAACCGAAGCATAAAGAACAACAAATTTGCACAACATTAAAGCACACACATGATACTCATACAAATACACACAAATACACGAACACAGGCAAGTGTTTGAAAAAAGTCAGATAAACTGAAATCAGCTTTGAAATTGTGACAAAAATTGAATTTTCACATACAAAGCTACAACAACAAGTTTTGTTGAACCTTTTGTATGAATGCTTTTTACAATTTAAAATTTTGTTCTTTTTTCTCTCTGCCACCTCACAAGCAATGCGTTAAGTATGTTAGGCGTGGCAGTGGTAGCCGTTGCAGAGCACAGCAAAGTTAAAGCTGTGTATGTTTGTTTAAAAATGTGTGCGGATTTTCCAAGACATTAAACCAGAACATGTGGAGTTTTATAACTACAAATATTTTCATGTACTTGTTGGTGTTTCATTCTGTAGGTGGATGTTTACTGTATGAAGAGTTCGGATTTTGGCTTGCTGAGAAAATTTCTGACTGCCATAGCAGTAACTCCACACAAAAGATTGTGCTATGATATTGTGCCGAATATATATGTATATAATATATGACACAATATCATAGTTTGGAGTTTACTTTGTATGATTTTCTATGAGATTTTTTATATTTATTGATATATATTGACATAATCATGGAGATGAGTTTGTCTAACGTTGTGTTTTTTTTTTTGTTTTTGTTTTGTTGTTTTCAATACATGTCCAACATGTGAAAAGAAAGTAAATAAATACGAAAATACTGGCTTTAGAGAGTACTAAGAAGATTAAGTTGTAGAGTTGTTAACATGGCAGAGTAAATAAATGTCTGTAGTTCACATTCAGCAGAGTTGTAGCATGTGTGAAAATTGGTCAAATGTTTAACTAAATGTAGACAGCAGATTAAAACTTGTTATGATGTTATGATGTTACAGTGGCGTAGCGAGGGGGGGGCAGGGGGTGTCATCATGCCCCGGGCGCCACTCGCAGAGGGGCGCCAAATCATTCTCAAGACAAACAAAATTTTGTAAAAAATTATTTTTAATTAATTAATTCAATAATTAAGTTAGCCAACTGTAGGGTACAATGCTATGATAATGCTGCCCTTATGTCAAATCACATATCTGGCGTTCAACAGGAATAATAGAAAAATAATAATAAGGCAACATTTGTAAATTGTGATAACCACACATTAAATTTAGTAGGAGTTACTACAGCTAACCAAGATTCAATCATTGTAGCATGTTTTGGAATAATTGATAACATACGTCTCTTTTTCTCACGTTCAACATTACGATGGAAATTGTTAAAAAATACTTTAAAAAATCTGTTAAGGAATCTGTAACACGATGGAGCGCCAGAACGCAAGCAGTTAGCGTTATTGTCGAGGGACTGGAAGAATACGTAGAGCTATAAGAAAAATTAGCAGAAGAAAATACTGCCATAAGTGGTACACCAGAAATGCTGCAATCTTTATCTTAAAACGAATTTAAATATCATAACTTTAGTTCATTTCTGGCATGAACTCTAAGAGAATTGATTGTGTGCAGCTCAGATTACAAGGCCCTAAAATTAAGTTTAAAGAAGCGTTCCATGATTTCAAATTATTGGCGACTGAACTTGCAGAAATTCGTAACGAGATATGTGAAAAAGTTATCGAAGAAGTTAAAAATCTTTGTAAAAAATAGGGAATCGATACAACAATCCGTATAAAATGTCGCCGACAAATGCGCGGAGAATTGACTTGAGAATTTGATCGTCTGCATCAGAAAAAAGTTCACAATTTACACGACTAAGGGATCTTAATTCCCTTGTGGTTCCTAAGTGGAATTTCACTAGCAACATTCTTTTGTTTTTGCGTGAAAATTCTGGCAAATATTTTGTTGTGAAGAAATTGAAAAATTTGAGAAAATCATGTTTTACTTCTCAAAATAGACCAGCCTTATTCATACAAAAATTCATTATTTCTTTAGTTCGTGTTTGTAAGAGTAGAATAGAGTTAAAATATCGAATTTTACATGATCAGTTCGATACAATTGATGTCAAAATTACATATAGTAAAATTTACTTAATTGAAATAAAACAATAGGGGTATTCACGATGTGGTGTATTTTTGATAAATTCTTACAAAATTTACAATATTTACAACGCATTGTGAACAAACCTTCACTTAAGTCTGGGAATTTCATCATTTAGCAGTACGAGAAAATAAAAGAATTGAACTGAAGCACTGAATTAAATTAACTTTTATTAAATAAACACACAACCCAGCCAGTACCTTCATCCACGCTGAGTCAAAAAGCTTTTGTGATCAGTTGATCAAATATACAGCGTAATTTACAAAGAATACAATAGGGTTTCGCCATTATTTGGCTACAGGGTTGTATTTTGAACACTGTACATTAGACCGGATCGAAATTTAGATTCCACCGGTCGGGGTGTCAAAAGTTAGAGGAACTCATTAAAATGATTTCTGCATACTTTTTTTCAAATCGGAGAAAAACCGCCGAAGCAATTTTGATTCTCCTGAAGGTCCTTTTTGGCAAAAAAACATGTGTTTTGCTTGTAAATTTTTATTTTTCACAGAACGCATACCCAAATCTTCCTAAATGTTAAATTTCTTACTCATACTAACATTTTGACATAAAAAAATTGTTAAAATTTTGTTTCATTATAACTCTTATTGACTATCAAAAACTGAATTTTTTGCTATTTTTAAAAAGGCATTTATTTAAAACCGCTGTAAAAGACTCATTTTTTATTAGATTTACGTGGAATTGTTATTGTTAGAAAGGTATTAAGTTCTTCTTTCGTTCTGTGTATCGCTTAAATCAAAGCTGTGTGCGAAAACTGAAAGAATGTGAGAAATCGATTTAAGAAATCTGATAAAATGAAACATTTCTTATTCATACAAACAATTAATTTAATTTGTTCACTGCTTTAGCGTCCAGTTTTCGATAATTTTTTTTTTAATCACATAGCTTTGATTAAAACGATACACAGAACGAAAGAAAAACTTAATACCTTTCAAACAATAACAATTCCACGTAAATTTAATAAAAAATGTGTCTTTTACAGCAGTTTTAAAAAAATGCTTTTTTAAAAATAGCAAAAAATTCAATTTTTGATGGTCAATAAGAGTTATAATGAAACAAAATTATAACAATTTTTTTATGTCAAAATGTTAGTATGAGTAAGAAATTTAACATTTAAGAAGATTTGGGTATGCGTTCTGTGCAAAATAAAAAGTTACAAGCAAAAAACATGTTTTTTTACCAAAAAGGACCTCCAGGAAAATCAAAATTGCTTCGGCGGTTTTTGTCCGATTTGAAAAAAAAAGTATGCAGATATCATTTTAATGAGTTTCTCTAACTTTTGAGACCTCGACCGGTTGACATTTTTTGTATCCATATAAGAATGATCCGGCCTACTGTACATTTTGTTTTTGTAATTTTACTTCAAATACCAAATTTATCAAAAATACACAATACAAGGGCAAATACACCACATCGTGAATACCCCTAATATAAACTTTATAATTTCAGTAAGTGAGTAGTTAAGCAAGCAACAGTTGTCTTTAACGAACTGTCAAAGTTAGGAATAAATATTGCTAGCAAAGATGTTATGGATACGACTTAACAGGTTAGGTTGTTAAGGGCCAGTTAACGATAACCACAGGTTTCTTTAATGCGTTTGGGAATTCTACTGATGTTGATGCTCCACGAAAAAAATAATTTAAAAGTGAAGTGACTGAAAACTTGGAAAAAAATTAGACCAGCATCACTGAACAATCCAAAAGAATCAAAGCTGTAGTTTTTACCAGAATTGCTATTATATTTAGACTTTCATTCTTCATTCGTTAACCAACGTTCTGTTTTCTTCATGTCCTTTTATTTCTTCGACTAATGATAGTCCTATTTCTGATGTTTGAACCACTTTTTTTTTATTAAAACCAATTTAGAAATATATTAAAAAACTTTAAAATTAATTCGATCTTTGTACTCGTACAACTAACATTTGTCAAAATTACCCCAATCAAAAATGTCAAATGTACCCAAATGCTCTCGGCTTCTGTTTTTTGAATTTTTTTAGTTTATATTTAGTTCTATTGAAATTCACTTATATTTTCAAAAACATAAATAGTTTTTACCTTTTTTAAAAGGTACTTTGATTAACTTTTATAACTCGGTCAGGAAATCCTTACGAATCAGTGCCGGAAAATAACAGTTACCCGCCCAAAAACACAAAACCTATTCAGTTATTTTTCTTCATGTAATGCAAGAATCGTCAAACTTCGTGACGATAACTTAAATACAAAATTTATAATACAAATTATTGAAAAATAACGGTTCGTTCATACCGAAAACGTCATAGTCAAATGTGGCCCAAAGTCAAGGCTACCCCAGTTTACCCTACGAGGCTTAGCTTTAAAATTTTTTTTTGCAATTTTCGTGTTAAGAGACCCTAAATCTATAACAAAATATAATGAACTGTCGTGTACAGAACCTTTTTCTGATTTTGACGCATAGTGTTATTTGTATTAATGTAATTTAATAAGTGTATTATGATTATTTGTACAAAATATTAAAAAAATATTTATTTATATTTCATTGGGGGCGCCAAAAAATTGTTTTGCCCCGGGCGCCAGTTGTGCTCGCTACGCCACTGTGATGTTAGTGAAGCTCTAAAGCGTTCATTTTAAACTACAAGTTTAAATAATTAAAGTTTCATATAAGACTTCTGGACTAATGGTGCGTAAATAAACATTTTGTTAAAATTCTGGGTAAACATGTTTGTGTGTGGACGATTCAATACTTAAGAATAGAGAGAATCCAATATCGATTCCCAACTAAGGCAACTGTTTTGTATCTTTAAGAAACTACTATGATTGATCAAACTAGGCTAAACTCGCAGAAATCAAGTTTATATTGCTTATGAAATACTACAAAAAATAAAAATTAGTTGAAACCAATAAAAAAGACTTAATACGCCCATTCCACGCATAACGCAATACTTTTTTTCAAAAATTTACCTCATGGCTTTCGATTTGTTTAATTTTTGGGATATAGATTCCTATTAAAATTCTAAGAATATAAGTTCATTTATTTTTTTTATCGCCATTCGTTGAAAAGTTATGGACCTCTCAATTCTGCAAATCGTCCGAAAACGCCCGAATCGGGAAATTTTCAATTAATTGTATTTACGTCAGTTTTTATCCAATTTTTATAAATAAGGTACCGTTGGAAAGGTATTGGAAATAACTTTTTGGAAAAAATATATAATTTTAAAATTTTGATGTCATAGTTGCCAACGAATTAAAAAAAAATGTATTTGCAATTATATCAAAAAAGCATAATTTTTTTTTGATTTTTTATTTTTTAAATTTGAAGAAGAATGTTGCCTTAACATCAAAAGCAATTTTATGATGGAGCTTTTATATGTTTTTTCGCAATTTCAATTTTTGTGCACATATCTTATCATTTTGAGACACTTTATCGTTTATAAATTTTATAATGGCTAAGATTTTCGAAAATTTATTCTGCAAAATGGTTTACCTTGTTAAGACCAAAATTTTATTTATAAATTTTGATGACCTTACACTTGACCTTGGTATAGAAAACTGGTAAAAACCGAAAAAAAAAAATAAAAAAACACAAACTATTTTTTTAACTTGTATTCGCATAAAATTAAAAAAAATGTTTATTGCCATATTAGAGATTATTAAATTCTAATTGGTTTTGTAGCAAAAAATTTTAAAATCGGTCTTAAAACAAAAAAGTTACGATGGTTACGAATTAAAAATTCATTTACAAAATATGATCTTCAAATTTAAGAACTTTTATGTTATGGAAAACGACATCAGCGTCAAATTCAGGCAGGCGCGACTGACAGCCTCAAATTGAGTATGACAAGCAGCATATAAAAGAAAATTACAAACTAAAATATACAAAACGTATAACAAAGCATACAAAGTATGCTGAAATTACCACACATACTATGCATGTATGTATGTATGCATGTATCTTCTAACATATTCACAACACTACAGTCAAATGTCAAAACAAAAGCGAAACATTTAAATATTTTATGCTCAATACTTTGTTCATGCCTGGAAAAACAAAACATTTGAATGACAACGCATGATCAAATTACGTCAGACAAAAACATTTTTAAGATATTTCTTGGAAAAATATGCCATGCCATTCATATACCAGCGAAAATACTTCAACTGTCGAAACAATTTTCAACTTAGCAGAGTGAAGTTGTTAGTTGTGAAAACATTTGGTTGGTTTAGTTCAATGGTGTTAGTCAGTTGTTGAGCCAAAAATTCTCAGAAAAAAAAATAATGTTTTTCTGGCTTTTTACTGTGAGTTTAAATTAATCTGAGTTTTAACAAAGGGTGATTTTCTTGGCATTTGGTTTTTTTTTTAAATTGAAAATAAAAAAACCGAAAATGTGCACAAAACAGAAAACTGAATGTAATATTTATTTATTGCCATTTACTTTTTAAAGAATATTTCATGTAAATGTTGCCCGCGGCTATGTCTGAGGTGGTGCATCCAAAAGCTTCGGTTTAAACATACTTTTTCCAGATATTCGGCCAGTATCTCACTAATGGTAGCTGTAATGCTGTCTTCCAGGGCTGCAATTATGTTTGGCTTGTCCCTGTTTACGAGATACTTTACGCAGTCTCTCAAAAAATAGCCTAGTGGGGCAAAAGTCGTATGATCGTAGTGGTCATTGGACAGCTATTGCTCATCAAAATAGCCTCTCAATAGGTTCATGCTATCGCGTGCGTGTAACATGTGACTCTATCTTGTTGAAACCACATATCACCCAAGTCCAATTGTTATGTTTTGGCAAAAAAGTCGGTAATCATCGCACAGTACAGAACTGCGACAAATTGTGTATGAAGTGAAACTATTGCAAAATTTGATCACAATATCTTGAATTCTGTGTTCGATTATCACGACTATGAAGTTGACTTCATTTGAGAAGTATATTTCTCACAGAGCATGAAGTTTGAACATAAAATTAAATAATTTGCAAGAGTTGTTCGCTTCTTTGTCTATTAATTGTGTAACGGCGATCTACCAACAAAATCGTTACAAAATCTTCTAGTGCAACAACCACAACATCACAACAAGTTAGATACACACAGCCAACACATGATAAAGCAGTTAGCATCGTATACAACACCAACAACAACATCACAACAAGTTAAACACACACAGCCAACGCATAGTAAAACAGCCAACATAGTGTGCAACAACAATAACATCACAGCCAGTTAAACAAACAACCAACGCATGACAAAGCAAAGCAGCCATCACTTTTAAATAGATTTTCGAATAGCATGCACATAATTCTCATTACGTTCTGTGAATAAATTATTTAAGACTAGCCAATTTTTTCGGTAGTAAGGGCAGCTCGAAGGCGTAGTGCCTTGTCCGTCTTTTACTTGGCAACGAGTAAACTAATTGTTTTTAAGCAAAACACCGAGAAGCGGGTTGCTTAATACATAAATAGTAGTTAGATTTCGTATATATTAGTCGTATTTGTGTTGGACTTCAACGCGGCTTCAGTCAGTCGGCTATCCGCCGAATATTTATTGTTAAGCTACCCATTAGGGATTATATGAAGAAAGCGTATGATATGTTTATAATTTTTATTATTGAAAAGAAATATATATATACTAGCAATACCCGGCGCGCGTTGCTACGCCTTAGGCCACGTGCATAGTAAACGCCGATTCAGACTGCCTGCCTGTGTCCGCAGAGTGTGTGAAAAAGCGAGAGAGATAGATATTTGTATCTCATTTGTTCACACAGATTTCAGCTTGCCTGTCTGTCTGAATCGGCGTTGAAAATGCACGCAGCCTTAGACAAACACATGTACTTCATCTGTGACTTCAGAACCTATTCGATCAAAAATGTAGCTTGTAGGGGAAGGTGCACCCACTTGACCAAAGCTCATACCATTTTTCTATTAGAAGGACATTACCAAATGGCAACTCCATTCGGAATTTCACTGATCAGCGATTTTTATTTCCAATGCTATTAGCTATTAAAAATTTGGCTTGTATGGGCGGATTCACACCCCGTTTTCCAATGCCCGTGCTATATTTCTTGTCGAAAGACATTTCCAAAAATTAAATTTATACTGAGTTTAAATATTATGAAACTTAAGTACCACAGCTATTCGATATTAAACATTTAAACTATGTTGATGGTGTCACGACCCAATTTCCAATGCTTGCTGAATTTTTCCAGTGGATGGACACGACTAAATGTTATATTCCTTCCGAGTTTCACAAATTTGTGACTTATGTTTCTTAAATTATACTGAAAAGTTTGAATGCCTTAAAAGTGTCACGCCCCTTCTGCAACGGCTTTAAAATTTTACCAGTAAAACAGCACGTGAAAATTGAGGTCAAATACAGAATTTTGGAGCTGTGCAACATGTAATTCTCACAGCCAGAGCTTAAGCATTGGTTTTCTGCTGCTTGTTGTGCTGCTTGTACAGCATTAGCATGAATTAAAAGACATGAATTCTTAAATAATTAAAGAAAAAGTTTTGTAAAAAACGTAGTACCCTATTTTAATTTCGCTTATCATAGCAATTGAATAGTGAAAAAATTATAAAAATCGGTTCAGCGGTTATTGAGAACACGTCGCCGCAAATCCGTGAGTCTCCTTTTATATAATAGTATAGATAAGTTATTTATACTACTGAGAAATATATATATACTTACCAGGGGCGCAACCAGGAATTTTTTTTGGGGGGGTTTTATCAAATGTAGAATTTATATATAAAAACAATTTGACGTAATTACAGCGGCTGAGTTGTAGCGGTTAGTGCATTCAATTTTTGCACTAATGGTTCCTTGTTCAAACTTCAGTCACGACCAGCACCATATTTTTATTTTTTTTTTTTTAATTGAAACGGTCACTGTTAAGGCATTTTGTCCGTACATAAGGTGAACAGTAGTGGTAGCGGTCGTTTTAAAATTAACTGGCTTCAACGTTATTTAGGATCTGTTCGGCCAAAATATTTTACAAGCACCAGTTGAAGGCCGTTTAATGGATTTTTTTTCTTGTTTGGCAGTTGTACGAAGGTTATAGGCTTGAGCTAAAATATTTTCATTTTTGCTCGGGTCCCAATAAGGTCAGCAAAAATTTCTCCCCATATATATATTTCTGAATATTTTTCTCCCCACACATTCAGAAAATAATACCTACCTTACTCCGATAAAAAATTTCTATATTTTCGTTAATTCAATTAGAATAAATTTTCAAATAAATATTTCTTCACTTATGGGAAATGGAAATATTTCAATGTCTCTAATAATGATAAGTATTTTTCTCGCACAAAAAATTCTCATTTATAGAGAAAAATTTAAGGAAAATGAAAAATTTTTACTAAATTTTGATAAAAAATTCATTGTGCGAAGTATTTTCTTCAAAAAAATGAAATTTTTTTTTAAAAATAAAAAAGTCTTATTCTCTAAAAACGATATATTTCTACATATTTCCCTTTGTCATGGAAGCTTTTTATCATTTTTAGGGATTTTTTAGTACCACATTTAGAGAAAAGTATTCTCTGGAGAAAACTCTATAACATATTTGAGTGCAGAGAAAATTTTTCATCCATACATCACTTCGTTGTAAAAATACCCAATTGGATGGCACTAGCTTTAAAATTCGTCCTTTAGTGAGCACTAATTATGCTCAATTCTGAAAGTAAAAACCGCTAAATTTCTGACACTTGGGATGAAAAACAAAGAGTCTGAATTTGAAAAAAATCGTTTGGTATTACTTGTCCAATGCGCAAATGCTCACGAAATCAAAATAATATAAAATTTTAACGATAGGTCTTTCCTACACTTTTCCTAAATCGGTTAATATTTCCGCAATTTTGAGGGATTTTCATGAAACTGATTTTGAAAATCCAATGGAAGATTATGAATAAGGTGTATAACTATATTTTGTCACTGGATGGGCGAACAGAAAAAAAATTAAACCAACATATTTTTACCTAATAAGCCATAAATCCTTAATATCGGATAATATTTAAAAATTTTGAGAAATTTTGTGAAACGGATTTTGGAAACAACGATGGAAAATTAGAAATTGTAAATTTTTTTCTAAACTTTCGAAATTATTTTTATAATGAATCTCATGACTTTTCTATAAACTTAATTCTGTAAAGTTTGTGTTATCGATGTTTAAAAAATTACTTTAAAAAAGGACGAAAAATAACAATTTAACGGGAAATTTCTTTGATTTTTTCAGTGGCGACTGACTCAACCGATTTTCCTGAAATTTAGGCTTTTTTACTATGTCTTAGTTTTGAATTAATTTGTTTCCAAATATTTCAAGTTTCCTCCATGCTTGAAGTTGAAAAGATAATTCAAATCGAAGTATTGCCAACAACCCTTCAAGTGGTCAGAATCAGAATATAACAAAAATTTAACATGTGTAGTAAGCCGGATCGAAATCGAAATTTGACTAGACACTGACTTAAAAGTTAGAGGGACTCTTATAAAACAAATTCTGTATAATTTTGTTTGGATCGGAGAAATCCCCATGGAGCGGTTTTGGTTCTTCTGAACGTCTTTTCTGCAGAAAACGAATTTTTTTGCATAAATTTTTTTCTTCAGAATGCATACCCAAGATAAGCAAAAAACTAAAGATTTTCATGGTACACTAAAAAAATTTTGGAAATGGGTACATATGAGTTTTAGGTACGCAAATCGATTTCTTTTAACCAATTTTTAGTCAAATGTTCGCTAGATAGCGCTCCAATACAAAATTCATGATTTTCGAATATTTATATTTTTTAACACTTATAAAAAACGCATTTTTCATAGTACTCAGTTTTGATTTAACAACACCATACGATACACCAAAAGAAAGAAGAGCTCAGAACTTTTCCAATAATCTTCAATGCATTTGAATGTCAAGAAAAATAAATTTTTTATAGGTGTTTAAAAAATTTTTTCTAGTTTTTAAGATTAATTCTTACTTTTGAGTCGGTGTCCGGCTCACTTTATTTTCTCCATACAAAATCGATCTGGCTTAATGTGCAGTTTGAAGGAATAAAATATGACTAACTTAGTAGATTATGCATCAACCAGAATTGATTTGAAATATACATTTGGGGTTTTCACTCATTTCATAAAACGTGTGATTGCTTTTCATGTGACTCACTTTGATTGAATACTATTTTGCTTGGTACTACAATAATTTTTGGGGGGGTTTAAACCCCGAAACCCCTCCTTTGGTTGCGCTTATGATACTTACTTACTTACTTAGGTGGCCATGAAAACCCGTTGTCGGGTTACGGCCGACTTCATCAGCTCTCGCCAGGCGTCTCTGCTTCCACGCGCCGTCTTCAATCTCTTTCACCAAGCGTGGTAATGGCTTCCTCAGCCTGGTCAATCCATCGGAGGAATGGTCTTCCTCTTCGTCGTTGACCCTCGGTTTTCGTCTCAAACATTCGCCTGTTTCGCTGGAGCTTCTTCATCCAAACGAAAGACATTTCCCCAAAGATATTTTGTAGTTTGTGTACTGAAATATCTTTTTCTACAACTTCTAAGTAATAAATTAATAAGTGTTGAATGAGAAGTAGTTATTCATCAAGTTGTATAAGTACTACCATGTCAAGTAAAAGCTTCATCCCTTGTCCTTAAAGGGATGAAATTACATTCAATGACATGCCTGAATTTAAATAATTGATTCCGTAAATGAAAAGGTAATCGATGGTTCAAATTATCTGTTTTACTCTCTCGATTATATGCAAGCCATGATTTTGCTGGGATTTTAAAAACTACAAGCCGTAATAAAACTGGTAGATATAACCTGAACAATCTTTCTTCGGCGGAATAATTTTAGGCAACAAATTTTGTATGATGGCGTAACAAAAACTTAAAAAAAACTAATTATGCAGTTCGATGCCCAATACCCGAAATAAGTTATATCGTGATTTTTTTATCACCAATTTTAATAAAATTTTGGTTCATGGTGGTACATTGTATTAATAGAGCTATATCGCCTGGGGTCGAAATTCGACCAATTTATTGATTGCCTATTTATAATTATATGCGAGATGATTAAAATAAGTTCGAGGCTATAATTCTTCATTAATTGGAGATATAAAGCTATTTTCTTCAAAAAAATAATTTTGTATGTTATTATTTTGTTCAAAAACAGAAAAACAACATTTTAAAAAAATTTAATTTTGTCAAAGAATACATAGCGGATGCCTTGATTTTTGATGGCACGGATAGTTTATTAATTTAGTATCAAGACAAAATAAATTTACCTAAAATTCGGTATAGACTTTGCAAGAAAATCAAAAATGCAATTTTGAGTTTTTGCTTTTTTTTACAACAAAAATCATTTTTACCCCTTATTTTAAGAATAAATCAAATTTTATGGTCTTTTTTAAAAAGAATAATTTAAATATAAACAAACAAAAAACAGTATCATTTTAAAAAGTTTTTTTAGGTAGCTGATAAGACTTATATACAAAAAAGAAATAAATAAAATCTATTCACAGATGGCGGAGATATTGGTTTCCCAATTTAGAACATTAAATTTGAGACAGTTTTTTTCTCTCTCTTGGCATTTGGTTGAAACACACGCTAATTAACTAACGACAATATTAAGAAAATTCATTAAAAATACTTTTGGTTACAACTTTGCTATAATTTTTATCACATTTGAAAGAAAATTTAACAAACTTTTAGAAAAAGTTAGAAGAATAGAAAAACCGTTAAAATCCGACCAAGATATTCACATGGAAATTCAAATTTTTGAATTCAAAACACATTTTTTTACAAATTTTACAACTGACAAATGGATAAAACTACATTTTTTTAAGAAATTGTTACTTTTAAAAAAAATTCAAATTCGACCAACTCAAAAACTCTGCCCCAACCAAATTTCATATTGATCAAATAGCGGATTTTTTCTCAAAAATTTAATTTCTCTCTTAGAAGGTTGGGAAACCCCTCTATCAGATATAACATTTATATACACATTCTGCACATCTGGGCAACAAAACCTTTCGAATGATATAAATTTCATTTATTTTGAATTTTAATTAATACCAAAAAAGCGTACGACAAACTTTAATGTTCACGTATTAATTTATAAGATTAATAATAATAAGTCCCATAAGTATTCAATAGTGTGTGCGAAAAAAATATAAATGCGTTTTGCTCAAGCGTTGTTTGAGCATGGATCTTCATTAAATTTTTTTAGTTTTGATGGAATGTTGAATATCACAAAAATTAAAATATGTTACACAAATGACAAAAAAAAAAACATGCCAAAACTTCCGACTTATGAACATTTAAGTAAAGTTTAGACATTTATTTTTCGATAAAATTACTTAGAAAATATCTGTTATTGACCTAGAGTAACTTCGGGTCTTGTGATATAGTCGAGTAATATGATATACCTGCATCTTTTGATACATACATTATTTTCAACAAGAATAAACATGTTAACATAACGGCAACAGATAATGACACGTGCTGCAGTTTAATCGCGCTCTCATTATTTTGAAATTGTTTTATCGGTGCAGTCGATATTTTTTTTGACTGTGCTTTGCAAGTGAATTACAATAAATAAAGAAGAACTGTAAGCTGAAATAGATAAATTTGTTAGAAGTCGAATTAAGTTAGCCAAAAATGTGGTGATATTTCGATTTTCTACAACGTATTTTTCAAAAAAACATTATTTTGAAACTCGAATTTGGCTTTTGTGATATAATCAAAGTGATATAATCATTTCATTCCATGCATTTTATATTTTGTGTTATTTTTTTATTAAGTTTTTACATGCGTATTTGTATTCAGTTGATTTTGTTTGTATTTTTGCTTTTTTTTATGTAAATTCCACTGAAATAATAAAATTGTACCAACAACAGCAATAATGAAACTAAAAAAAAATTTCTTCTTTTAAATAGCATGGTTTTTTTTTAAAATTTTGGTAAAAAAAATAGGTACTGCTGTACCTATATTCAATATTTGCATCCAGGGACCGTACCAGTTATGGTTTTTATCGAAAGAGTCACATAATAACTGTTATGTTTTAACTTAAATTTTTTCGGACGAAAATAATATATTTTTTCGTTCAAAAATAATAGTTACTTTTGATTTTTATTATATCGTTCAAAAATAACAGTTTTCTGCCGTTTTTTTTTCGGTCAAAAATATCAGACAACTTGCATTTTTCCAAAGGTAATTTTACCGACTAAAAAAACTATTGATACTATTATTTTCATTTCACAGGTGAGACATTTTACACATGGTGTCAACAGTTTAATCTGTCAAGCGGCCTTTAAAAAAACACAAATTGCCTGATATTTTTGACCGAAAAAAATAAAAGTCACAAAATAATTTTTACTTTTGACCGATAAAATAAAATTCAAAAGTAGCCTTTATTTTTCAGCGTAAAAATAAAAGTTAACTTTTAATTTTTAAAGAATCAGTCGAAAATTTAAAAGGCCCTTAATATTCGTGAGGCTGAGAACATTTATAACAAAATGGTATATTGGAAAGAGTCCTTCGACAATTTTTTCATTATTTCCTTTTCGTTTGAAAGTTGTTAAATAACAGTTATTTTTGGTCCCTGTTTACATCGCGTTTCAGTTCAACTTTGTCACTTTTTGAGTGTTAGATTGCATTTGCATAGTACTCGTTGACGCAGCCTCCGAAAGCAGAGGCAAATCTTGTTGATTATTGTTTTTTGCTTCCTGATCATAATAGGTGCTATGTTGATCATGTTGAGTGAGGGCCTCGTTTAGCGACGAACATTGATTGTTTTGTATATAAACTTGGTTGGCTTTAAAATATTGTTGAGATGATGACTGAGTTAGAAAATGTCTTTTTTGCATACATCATTGGTTGCAGACACCCAGCTGGGTCTGCAACTAATGATGAAGGTAAGGTGATTGCAACAACGGCTGAGTTTCAAAATGCATTTTTACGAAACATCAGTGTATTTTGGTAAATCTACAAAGAACCAATCCCCAAAAAACACATTGATGCTTTGTAAAAATGTATTTTGGAACTCAGCCATCATCTCAACAAAGTTTTAAAGCCAACCAACTTGATACACTCAACAATCAACGTTCGCTGCTTTATGAGGCCCTCTATCAACAGGAAGCAGGAGGTAATAATGAACAAGATTTGCCTCTGCTTTCGGAGGCTCCTTCAAAGAGTACTATGCAAATGCAATCCAGCATTCAAAAAGTAACAATGTTGAGAAGACATTCGAAAGCAACTAAAACACCAACTGAACTAAAACAAGTACCGAAAATAACTGTTATTTTACAATTTTCAAATGAAAAAATTGTCGAAAGACTTTTTCAAATATACCATTATGTTACAAATGTCCTCAGTCTCACGAATATTAAGTCGCTTTTAAATTTGAAACTGATTCTTTAAAAGTTAATTTCTTGCCTAGTATATTTCGAGAAAAAATAAAGGTTACTTTTGACTTTTATTTGATCGGTCAAAAATAGCAGTTATTTTGTGACTAAGTTTTTTGGTCAAAAATATCAAGCAATTTGTGTTTTCTTAAAGGCTGCTTGACAGAGTGAACTGTTGACACCATGTGTAAAATGTCTCACCGATGAGATGAAAATAATAATATCAAAATTTTTTTATCGGTAAAATGACTTGAACAAATATAAATTACCTGATAATTTTGACCGAAAAATAAACGGCAGAAAATAACTGTTATTTTTGCCCAAAAAAACTATAAGGCACAAAAAACTGTTATTTTTGTCGAAAAAAATAAAAATTCAGAGATAAAAGTTAATATGTGACACTTTCGACAAAAACCATAGCCGGTACTTATTTTATTCCATTTCGTATTGATTGAATTTCTTTTCAGATACTTTCTCTCTCTATTTCACACTAAAATCTCTCTTATTTCTTACCGTTAAAGAAGTTTCACTTCTGCCACGTGTACGTTGCTACACGCGAGTTTTTTTAATTATTTCACTTTTTACACTTTTTGCTTTTAATTTTATATCGCATTAACTGTTTTGCATGTTGTCAATCATCTGTCAAGTTTTTGATAACAACCAACGTTATGCCTTCAAATTAAGATTTAAGCTAGGATTTGATATTCAACAAAAAAAAAAAATATGCAATAAGTGTTGCAATAAAATTATAAGTTCATTAATGTTTAAAGCATTTATTACAGTTGTTATATTGCAGCAATCTGTCAGTGTGTATCTGACAGTCTGTTGCTTTTTCTCCACACAGTTGTTATATTTTGTAACTTAATGTACAGCATTCCAAGCATAATGAAATAAAATTTCCGTGCATACTCGTAGGATGAAAATCAAATAGTACGGTACAGATCAAAACGCATTCTTGAGACATGGTGTGTGTCTGTGGAATACAAGACACGGACCAAAACCCGTTCAATATCAATTGCATTTTGTTTGTTTATATGTCATGTTCCTATGTGACATAGTGGTAGAGCTTCTGACTCTTATGGGATGCTTAGTAGAAAGTCTGGGTTCTACTGGGTTCCCATTGGTGACGATAATTTTCATATGAACTCAAAACGTTAGCCTAGCGTCACGAATAAGAAACCTTGAAATTTCACTAGGCGCCAAAGAAGTTTCACTTCAAAAAGGTGCTGTTTTTAATAGCTTCATACTGTAATAGTACCTTGGTTTTCTTGGTTTTTGTGCCATATTAAAGCTTCCAGATTTTTACTTAACATTATTTATGAGAGTGTTTCCAAAATGGAAACTTTTATTAAATAATAAAATATTCTCCAGAGGCCTAATAAAAGTTATGAAAAAGTAAAATTTTAATATTCCGCCCTATTTCTTTTTTAAGTATTATTTTTCAGGACAAAGTTCATGACCTTATTTTAAGAAATTCATGGTTTATCAGGCAGTCAAATGAATATTTTCAGATTATAGTTAAATCAGCACTTGTAACTAGTAAGCCACCCGTATAAATTAACTCAAAAAATTTTGATTTCACTGTGACAAATACAATATTTCACAATTACATGTTAATAATGCAGGCAATAAATTTTCTTCATTTTCAAAATTAGCATATTTTTAAAGATCACATTGCTCTTTAATTTATGAAAAAATTATCAGTATCTTAACATTCGCTGAAAATAACACTGCAAAATGATGCCAACTAATTTCAATATTTTGTATAGAAAAATATTTTAAAATTTGTTTTTTTTTATGTTTATTTTTGGCATAATTTTTACTTTTCCTTCTGCAATTTTTCCCACCATATCTGTAGAGCGATAAATTATTATGTGGGCGGAATTCGTTCGTTAGTTCCGTTTCTTGTTTTCAAAGTCATTGCATAGTCGTCGCATCATGGTAGAAATGAATCACTTTTGCTGCATTATTTTTTCTTATTAGAAGTAATACATACATACATATATACCAGGCCAGTTTATATAAAATATATTTGTAAAAAACAAATTTTTTGCCATGTTTTTTTTGTTTCTTTTTTCTTCTTGCCATGATTTGCAAAATTATAGTACGCTTCTCTTTAGTGCCGTTCAGCCCAGCTTAGCTCGCTAGCTTTGTATCGTGCTTGCTTCATGCGCACTCAACTTGGCGTTATCCTTATTTATCTGTGTAATTGGGTCGAAGGACCCTTGGCAAGTTTTGCTGTTCTGTTTTTACATCTTTTTGGTTCGTTGCTTTAATTTAGGTTTTGTGCATTTTTTTGTTTTTTTAAAGAACATTTTTTTAAAAAATTTTTTTTTTTGCGCACATTGTTGGCGTAGTATTCATGTGTGTTTGTGTGTTAGTGAGTGTGTCAGTGCGGTTATGTGTCTGTAAGCATATGATAGCATCAATGGTTTTGTTTATTTCTTTTCTTGTGTTAGTATGTGTTTATATCACAAATGTCTGCATATCCTTTCAAAGCTGTTATTTAGCCGGCATGGTTTTCCCGCTACGGCATCCTTTTTTATGTGCTTCCCCGCACATTATTTAATTTTAACTGCTGTTGAGTAATTTTGCGGCAGTTATTATGCAATTAAAGTTATTAAAATGGTTTTAAATGTTTTTTTTTTTTTTTTGTTCTATTATCCTTTAGAATGAATAAGCTGGGAAAAGTTGGCTATATGTTCAGTTGGCAAAAAAAAAGAAATAAAATGAAAATTCTGTTGTGGCAAATTTGAATGAATGCCGTTGGGGCTGTCTGAAAAAGCAATCGAAAAAAAAAAATTAAAACTTGAATAAGGCTCTAAGAATAGCGAATAAGTTGCTGTTTGTAATAAATGAATGCGTAAATTTCTGTAATAAAAAGTTGGCTAAGAAAATGTTGTTATTGCAATAATAAGAAAATGTAATGTTTAAAATGGCTGCTAAAGATGGCATAAAATTAAGTTTTTTTTCAATTGCGTCAGAACTGAGAAATCAAAAAATCTGTTCTTTTAG
Source organism: Tetanocera ferruginea (assembly GCA_958299015.1). Taxonomy (NCBI): domain Eukaryota; kingdom Metazoa; phylum Arthropoda; class Insecta; order Diptera; family Sciomyzidae; genus Tetanocera; species Tetanocera ferruginea. Next base: position 133,435,046 of record OY282640.1, read on the forward strand.
GAGAAGCACTTTTGAAGTTTCAAGAAACAGCTATATTTTTAAATATTTTGTGGTGTGAAACAAACATTCCAACATGTACTTCTAGAGACGGTTCAACCTTAAAAATAATTTATCCATTTTTTTTTATGTCTTGATTTGGAAATCGCACTTAAATGATTGATCTGTTTTTTAGCTTCTAAATAAATTCTACATCTCTAATCCTCTAAAAATCTACATCTACATCCTCTAAAAATTTACATAATTTTGTATAGCTCTTAAAAGTGGTAACATATATTTTATATATGGATGCTTATTATTGGAATAAGTCCACCCATGAAAACATTTTGAGTTATTAAACTTCTCAAAGCAGTTCAGTTTTTTCACTAATTTTCTTAGCATGTAACCCACTGTGCACACTTGAAATTGAATTCTTGCCATAAAATTTAATTTATACAAATTTGCGGCAAATATTTTTTCTCTTAAAATGCAGCACATACCCATTGTATTTTATGGCTTATATCTAAATATTTACCTTTTTACTGGAATGCTGATAGTATTTACGCGGATGTAGCGCACACATGTATCTATCGACTGCCATGCATACCAAAATGACGGCGCTCTGTTGTGAAAGTGCACCGCGGAGCCAAGCCTGCATGTAAGTAAGAAAACAAATTGAAAATTAGAATGTAGGAAGTTAAAAAAAAAATAAAATAAACACACACACACACAAACAACAAGCAAAGCCAAGTATAAATTAAGAATGCTAGAATGGCTGAGCTGACGTTTGCGGAAAACCCACAAAAGTAATTCACAAAACATACAAAACCAATACAACGATATTGAAATTTAGCTGGAGCACACAACCAACAAAGGCGGTACAAAAGCGCTGGCAGGAAGGCGCGTTAACGTATAAAAGTTCAGTGCTGTGCAGGTAGGGGAGTCTAGCCTTTGTGTTGGAATTGTAATTTCCAGTGAAAATTGTTATTATTGTGGCACGTAAATTTTTTAGATGGTTCGAATGAATTATGATTATCGCATAAATGTTGGCATTTTCTTAATGTGTAAATATAAAATTAAATTTTGCATTTCAAAAACACACAATCACAGATAATTTAATTTTTCATTTTAGCAGAAGAGTTACCAAGTTATAATTCTGAAAATAACGTCTTGGTTTGCTGAACAATGTTATATCTTTGAATAACTCGGTTTAATTTTATTTCCTCTAAAATAATATGAGCATTTTTATCCTTTAACAAGGATAAATATCAAAATGGTTTAATTTCTTTTATTCGATTGCCATGAAATAATAAATACTATTCTTTACAGTCTAAAAATAAGCAGTGCTTCTTTTTGAAAGTCCTCTTTAATAAAGTCTATTAGCTTAAATGACTTAATAAAATTTTTTACGATACTCATTTTGCGATTGTATTTTCTCAGGACAAAAAGTTAAGAGAAAGCTGCCTCTACAATGGGACGGCCACCTTTTCTAAATAAAGCTACCCATGTCCCTTTCTTTAGCTATTAGTGGGATCAAAAATTATTTAAAAACAAAACAACAAAGAAACAGGAACAACAACAACAACTTAAACATAATTAGGAACAGAATTACAAAATGACGAATTTACGTTAGGATCACCTACAATAGTGAGACAGCTTAACATCAAGCAGGGCGGGGACCTTGACTTGCAACTCTGAGAATTCTGGACAGGTTAAGTATAGGAAGTGCTACATAAGAACCTTGTATTTCTCCAGTTCATCCTACAGTGCTCATGCTCCTCAAAAAAAAAAAGACGAGTTACTGAACTCAGACTCTGACATGACAGTCATTGAGGCGTGTGATTAGGTAGTCATAAGTATCAACTGGGGCGAAAAAGAAGAAAAGTAGAAAGGGAAACTTCCCACCCAAATCTAATGTTTAGTGTCCGACCGAATGTGCATTTTTACCGAAGCCGAAGCAGAAGCTGATTCTTCGACAAAATGGAAATAATCGGCCATAAAACAAGTTTTTCTGCAAAATTCGAATTTTTCTGTAATTGATTTATCGACCTCAGGATAACGTAGAAAAATAATTTAATCGATTTTCGATCCAGTCGAGAAAAGCTACAGAAATGTAATACTAACTGAAATCTGGAAGAAAATTTCCAACGTTAACTCGGCTTTTATATTTGAGACCATAACAAAAGCAAAAACTTAACAGTCCGACTCTATACATTATCATTTGAATAAAATTTTCAACGAGTGAACACCAACTCATGAAAGAACAGAAAAAGAGAGAAACCCACAACGAACACTTAAATCGGCAAAACCAGAAAAAGTAAACCTAAACCATGACAAATAAAGTACTTTAAGTCCAATTAAAATACATGGATCGTTGATAATATTGCTTGTGTTTTCTACGGTAAAAGCATTTTGAAAAAAACCTACTGTATCCTTTAGTTTTAACTGATTTTAGTGTGTGTATTGTAATCTGTAGCAAGTTAAAAACTTTTAGGCTTTTTATGTTTTGAAATTTGTTATTTCATGATTTAAATATCAAAGCGCAGTTATATAATATTCATAATTGAAACATTTTCTATTGAATAATGCATATTAAAATTTAAAAAAAAAAAATCATTTTCTATCGAAAAATATAATTTCAAAAAGTAATTCAAGAGTGAAACGTGAGTGACAACTTCTATTGATATGTTGGATTATTTGAAAAACAATTGGCTAACACAATTGATGCCTCGGATGTACTTTCTATATTTTAATTTTGCAATTATTTTTTATTAAAAATGCATTTGAAGGAGTGAAACGTGAGTGACTTTTAAATTTTTTTTTTGTTCTTTTTCTATTTGTAATGAAAGAAGATAACGAAAACATCAAGAAAAAGTGAAAGCCAACCCCAAAAGAAAAAGTATAGAGAAAAATTATATTTAAAAAAAGAAAACTTTGCAAAGATTAAAAATATATAATTTAATAATTATTTTAAGCCGTTTGCCTCCACGGAATTGCTTATAAACCAGACATATAGTCAAATTTGGCACGGTATTTGGTTTTTAATGAGCGTAAAGATCAAGGAATTAGGCTTAGTGATATATATACCGATTCGGATGCAGAGTCGGAATAAATTTTGTTAAAATTTTATTTTTCTTAAAAAGTTTTTGTGCTGTTTTTATATATTGCATTATTTTTTTTAACATATTATATTTAACATAATCCTCTTTATAGAAAATTTTTTTCTTTTTTGCATAAAAAATGTACTTAATATTTAGAAAAAAATCTTTTACAAAAAAATGCTTAATAGAGTTCACTAGACACTGTTAGAGTACCTTTAATTGCTTTTGAATTACAGGCAACATTCTTCTTCAAATTTAAGAAAATAAAAAATTAAAAAAAAATTATGTTTTTTTGAGATATTAGCAAATACTTTTTTTTTTTAATTGGTTGGCAACACAACATCCAAAATTTTAAAATTATATATTTTTTCCAGAAACTAATTTCCAATACCTTTCCAACGGTACCTTATTTATAAAAATTGGATAAAAACTGACGTAGATACAATTAATTGAAAATTTCCCGATTCTGGCGTTTTCGGACGATTTGCAGAATTGAGAGGTCCATAACTTTTCAACTAATGGCGATAAAAAAAAAATAAATGAAATTCTTAGAATTTTAAAAGGAATCTATATCCCAAAAATAAAACAAATCGAAAGCCATGAGACGGACCCGTTTTGCGCTATGCTTCGATGGGCGTGCAATAACTGAAACGTGAGTGACACTGGATTTGCCGAAATGTGATATTTTGAACGGATTTAATTGAATAATTCAAAAAAATTCTAAAAACTTAAAAAAAATAGTGTAGCGAAGAAAAAAATTCGGCAAGAATAATCGGCTATTTCAGCCGAAGCCGATGGTCAAAAAAACGGCCGATTATGCCGATTACCGAAGCCGAAGCCGAATAATCGGTCGGACACTGCTAATGTTGCTTGAAGCGACAAACATGCGTGGCATAGCTGCTAGCAAGGATGAGAAGAAGATAGACAGTGGAGGTCTTTCTTCTTCCAATGTCGTCAAAGGCGTCAAATAGTAGTGTGGAAGAGGGAAAGCCAGTAGGCACAAAGAATAGGAAAGTTGAGGCAAGATGAACCCAAGGTTATCCCAAATAGGGAACAACCGAGGAATGAAGACAGTCTCACGTGAATCTCCGAGCAGCTTTTCATCCGCAGTCAAGCGACAGAAATCTGCAGATAAGGTTGTCACGAAATGCAGCAAAGCTGAGGGTAACTTCAAGCTCGTTAGAAGAGTAGCCATTGTTGAGGAGACGGAATCGAACGGCTTGATGACGGTTTGATGACAAGGCAGAAATGGCTACTGGAAGAAAACGAGATAGTCAAAACCACGATGGGCAGCGTCAAACACAGTGATCCCGAGAATTATAAGTTCAACGGAGCAGGCTGGCAGTGGTCGGATGCGGCATGTGGAAAGGCTAGAACACATAGAAGGCATGCATGCTTCGAGACTTTTGAGGCATGCTTTTTGAAACACATAGCAGCCATGCATGAACAATAACAACATAAGAAGGAAATGTCAAATATAAACAAAATTAGCTGTTTCCTAGCTGCCAATGCCTTGATGCTTGAGAAAAGTTCAAAGATCGCCAACTTTAAGCATGCATAATGATGCTTGATGCGTGCATGCTTTCTTTATGCGTTGCCTCATAAGCTTACATGATTTCGAATTAAACGTCAGATGCTTTGATGCAAGCATGCCTTCTATGTGTTTCTGCCTGAAGTCCCTGGAGTTTCTGACCAAAACAATTGCCTCGGTGAAATTTGCAAGGCAGCTTTTGTATGGATCGGAAACTTTTGGCGGTGCAGAATAAAAAAAAAAATAACAAAACAAATTGCACATTTCAGCCCTTGAAAGGACTTTGACCGAGCTTCTTATGATCAATTTTGTTAAGAAATGTGTTATGTGTGTGTTATGAAATGTTTGCACACACACACAATTGATCGAAAACTGGACCTGTATGTTTCTTTCGACTCCCAAGAAGCTTTCATAGCATTATTTACTATCTTAGTTTTGCCATTGTCTGCACAGAGATGACGATCGAACAAAAAATTTTATTTCTGTTGAAAAAAATTCTTGCCCGAGATGAGGATTGAGCCGGGGTTCATTGGTTCGCAAGTCACACACTTAGCTCTCATGATCACGGCCGCCACTAGGATAAGAAATAAGAGTAAAGGTGCAGAGTAAAGTTGCAAAAATTCTGGAGTATAAGCTGGTTAGGTCGTGAAAAAGTCATGATAGTAACGGAAGATCCTTCTCTTCTCTGTAGATGCTGCGACCAAAAGCTGGCTTAAGGATCATTTGAAATGCTCAAATTTAGAATGAATTATGCAGAACCATTAAGGTGAAGAGGCTGGACTAGCAATAGCGGATAGAAGACGGAAACTGCAAGTGGTGCTCGTTAACATGCATCACTGCATAGCAGCGACCAACGACTTGATGTTGTTCATGTTTGAGGGTAACGTATACATGGCTCTTATACAGGAACTTTGGATCGTCAACAACAACATGCAAGGCTTGGTGTCGAAACAGTTTAACTTGTTTCACTCTACAAGTAAAAGTAAGTGTTTCTTCATCTTAGATTCAGAAATGGCGACATAAAGGCAACCAGCGTGTTATCAAGGAGGACACTTTCAATCCTGTGCTGCGCAAACATGCACTATGAAGAAGCTTTTGTTTCACCAAGCGTAGTTACGGCTTTCTTGGCCAGCGTAGTTGCTGAATTGTTATACGCCGAACTAAGTCAATGCCATAGGAGATCTTATACAGCTCGTGGTTCATTCGAATGCGATAACTATGACCAACTCGAACAAGGACAAAAGATTTTGCAAATAATTTTCCTATCGAACATTCCCAGAGCGGTTGCAACAGCATGCAATATCACCGATGCCTCAGCGTCATAAAGAAGCACAGGTGAGCATTTTGCTGAGAGTTAGTTTTGTCGATAGAGAGAGGGCTCTACAACTTAATTGCACGTATAAGCCATTTTCGCTCTTCTCTTCTGTTAATAGCTGCACTCGAGCTAATAACAAAAAAATATTAGCAAGGCCTTCAAGAAGTTCTGCCCCAAGTTTCAATGCCGTAAGCCTACCAATGAAAGTTGCTGGACAAGCGACCTTAAGAAGATATGAATGGAGGTTAGAAAAAAACACCGGAAAGCCATTTAAAGCAAACTAGAGTAGGATTGAATAAACTAGAGATCCATGTTAAATGCCTACACTAGAGAAATAAGAATCGCAATGCGAAAATTTTGGACAAATTTCTGGACAGAAGTGAAGCTCTTAGACTTCGTCAGACGTTATTCAAAGACCCATTAGTCACGAGGTACCTTAAGAGGTCTGACGGATTATGCATAGAATCCAGTCAAGAAACGCTGTAGCTACTCATGGAACGTATTTTTTGGGTTGCAAAGATCCGGATCGGAACTGATTCAGAACAGAGCTAACAGTACCTTATCTAGAAATGATGCAGAGCCTTTACAGAACCTTATCATGGACCTTTACAGAAACTTTTCATTATTATCACAAAGTTTGCTGTAATATGGTCTATAGGATCTTTCAAACCCTACAAGTGCCGTGGAGTTAGATGGAATCTAAATAATAGCACTAAAATACTTATTAATATGGACAGAAACGAACGACATGGGAGTGAGTCCAGTCAAGTTTGAACTCGTTCTGTTGATAAGAAGAAGATAAGCAGACAGAGTCAAACTGGCAAAACTCAATGAAGTAACTATGAAGCTTTCCACTGAAATCCAATAAAAATCTTGGAACTATGCTTGATCAGTTGGAAACGCAACAGAGAGGAAAGAGGAAAAAGTATTATGCGCCCTTAGGTTAGGTTAAGTTAAAGCGGCTGTCTCTTATGAGACACACATAAGCTAATTAGGCCCGTTGTGATACCAGTTGGAGCTATTCATTAAGCTTAGTAGTCTGTAGACTAAAGATTTTGAGAGATCGTTTTGATCGATAACATCTGCTGTATAAAACAGAGCAAATGTTTTGTGTTTTCTTCCTCCTTCTTTTCTCTACAGCTTCTGCAGAAATCGTTGTGGAGGATGTTCAATCTTCGGGCGTGGAGACCAAGTAAGCAATGTCCTGTTAGGACACCGATAACAATATTTATTTGATCCCTTCTTAGGGAAATTAGTTCTTGCGATCGTTTCAAGTCCAGAGTTGGCCAAACCTGACGCGCCGTGTTGCATGTGCTTCCCGTAGACCATCTAATGTTGGTTCTTTGAAGGGATAGCTCATTTGTGAGTAGGTTATTTGCATGTGGTAAGAGGTATACCAATTATTTCCTTTTTTCCCAATAAGGTATTGGTAGTTCCAGTTCGAGCTAGTCCATTTGCTTTGCAGTTTTTTGGAAAGTTTCTATGTCCGGGGATCCAGTATAGGAAGATTTTTGCTGCTCTGTCATCTCATTTAAAGATCTGCGTCTATTAAGGACTGTTTATGGTGTTATTTGAACAGATTTTAGGAATTTCAAAGCAGCTTGACTATCAGATAGAATGCAAATATCCTGAGCTGATATCTCATTGTAAAGCCAAGTCACAGCTTCATTTACAGCAGTAACTTCAGCCTGGAAGACACTACAATGGTTAGGAAGCCTAAAGGCGAGATTGATAATTAGTGATTCAGAGTAGACTCCTCCCCCAACTTTGCCATTAAATTTTGATCCATCGGAGTAATTTCAATTGATTTGCTAGATGGAGGGCTTCCAGTATCCCATCCAATTCTGGAGGGAATGTATACATCAAACTTTTTGCGTGATGTAGTCTACGGTTTTGGGTATTGGAGGAAAGAGTTTCCAAATGCCTGAGTGTCCTATTGTACCTCCCTTCCAGACGTATTGTCTTGCTACCAGCCATCTGTTTCCATCTGGAGCAATGTATCGAGTGCATCCGTACGAGTGGTTCTCATTGTCCGCTAATGCACAGCTCAGCTGATCTTTGAACTTTGCGAAGTATATTGAAGTGTGTTTGTTTGTTCAGTGCAGGTCACCATACTAAAGAACCGTATAGCAATATAGTGTAACACTTGGTTGTAGTTCCCATTTGTTACCCACTGCTTTTTTGCATGAATATGGGCTATATTGGCTGTTTTAGTTTGCTCGAGCAGGTTGGGTTTTCAATTTACTTTCCTATCGAAGGTGAGACCCAAGTATTTTGCTTGATCCGAGAAATTAAGTCTTGTATTCCCCAGTTTTGGAGGACTGAATTATGCGCCCGTTATGTATACCAAAGCACTTATACAGACCTATATACAGCACTTATAGACCTATTTTCACCTACAAGTCTCTGGTGTGGTATTCAATTGTACTCAAATGGCAACCTAGACTCTCAAACAGGTGCCAAGGGATCTAAGCCGAAAGCGAGTTTGGAAATTATGCTACATATTCTTTCTATAGAAGAGTTTCTTAAATGTTTGTCAGCCAAGAGCACCATTCTGCGAAGTGAGTCACAAGCCTGGAAAAACATAACTTTCGGACTTAGGAATTAAAACGACCGACCGACTACATCATATTTAGCTTGAAAATTGGTGCAAAATACACAACATTCACTCCCAGCAGACAAGAATGGGAAGATACTGCCGTAGAACTCTACGGTAACCTCCGGTTTTACACTGATCGCTTCAAACTGGAGAACGAAATAGATTATTTGTGTACTATGAAATGTTAAAGATGCAAAACGACTAAAAACCGAACGATACTAAAGTGTAAACAAGTTCTGAACAGTGTCTGTAAAACCGAATGTCACTCTCTGCTGGGTCCCCAGATATAGGAATGTAGAAGGTTATGACAAATCAGATAAGCTGGCAAGAAGTGGAGTTATAGACACAAACTCCACTTCTCTATAGTTATAGATAGACACAAACAGAACCATTACAGTTGTTTGCATTAAGATAGATGCCATCTAAAGAAGTATCTACCTTAAAATCAGAGAAAATGCAAAACAAACTGGATTTCCAGAAGTGAATGCATTGTATGTAGAAGATTTTGGCCAGAACAAGACGAACAGAACTAGAAAAAACAAAGAAGAATTAAGAAGAACAGAACTAAGAGCCTTTTACTCTAGGCAAAACGGGCAATTTAGAAACTGGTGGGAATGCCAACAGGCCACTGTCATATCGGTTTGATGGCCAAAAGGATTTGCACTACAGCACTAGCCTTTTTTGAAGCCGTAATGATCTGGAAGAAAAGCAAAAATTCATCCAATTTATGTGTGAATGCCCAACTGTACAGAATCATAGACTCCGATACACAAAAAACAGATATTTCAAAAATTTGGTGCAACTAGAGAAAACACCATTGTAAGACATATGGAAGTTCACTTAGAGCACAGGATGATTTGGTAAAACAAAATCAAAAGAGGGCTTATTCCGTGAAAATCGTTAAAAATTTATTAGGTATATTTAAGTATTAAGCTGTCAAGGATATTTGTTGCTTTAAGTCGACCAAATAAATTGAAAAAAAAAAATTATAGAAATTCTAAAGTCGGTCTAGGCCGACTATGAAATACCCTAAACCCACTTTTCAAAGACAAAAAAAATATTTATTGTAAATGGGCGTGTCCGTGGGTGGATGAAGCCTATATTTTATATGTATTTAAATGTTGATGAAAAATTTACACATACACTGAGAAAAAAACTTATACCTCGCTCCGGTAAAAAATTTCTCTATTTTCGATAATAGCAATTTTCTCTTTTTCAAATAAAATTTTCTTCAATTGGAATAAATTTTTACATTTTCGAAGAAATATTTCTTTACTTCTACACTGAAAAAAAAACATACTTTAAAATTAAACAAAGAATTTTAAAATAGAAATTAAAAGCATTTGCGTTTCTACAAAACAAAATTTAAAACAAACATGTTTAAATTTCAACTATCAACTCCTTCCTTTTTTATAATTTTTCTTATGTCTTTGAAAAAACAAAAAAAAATAACTATCTGAAAAATATGACAGTTTTTGAAATTTTGGTTTTGCAAGTAACGAACATAAACGATAAAATAATCACTAATTAATTTTTTTCAATATTTAGAAGTCAAACTTCATCGAGTGGAGTTGAAATTCGGTATTCGGAGGGTCCCAGGGGTCGCTGAATACGAATCTCGTGTCGAAAACGCAGAAAAAATTAAAAACTGGCATCGAAGACATCAAGATTAAAACATTTGTTTTAAATATTAAAATTTTTGTTTTAAATTTGTTTTTACATATAAAAACAATGTTTTAAAAACAAAAACTATTGTTTTAAATTAAACTTTAAAAACATTTGTGTTTAACTTTAATGAAATTGTTTCAAGCTCTATTTCAAACACAAATTCGTTTGATATTAACACAATTTCATTTAGTTTTAACACATATTTCCCTCAGTGTAGGAAACGGAAATATTTCAATGTCTCTAATAGTGATAAGTATTTTTCTCGCACAAAAAATTTCTCATTTATAGAGAAAAATTTATTGAAAATTACAATTTTTTCTTATATTTTGATAAAAACTTCACTATGAGAAGTATTTTCTTCAATAAAAACAAATCTTTTCTCAAAAATAAAAAGTATTTTTCTCTAAAAACGATATATTTATACCCCCTCGCGTACTGCGTAAGGGGTATATTAATTTTGTCACGACGTGTGTAACGCCCATAAGGAGGCGTGGTAGGTATAGAAAAGTATATATATTCTTTATCAGCATCACCACCTGAGTTGATTTAGCCATGTCCGTCTGTCTGTCTGTCCGTCTGTCTGTCCGTCTGTCTGTCTGTCTGTGGACACGATTACAGCCGTAATTTTGAAACTATTGTGCTGAAATTCAATATTTAAGCTTTTTTTTAAAAACTAAGATCAAGTTCGAGAATGGGCTAAATCGGTTGAAAACCACGCCTACCTCCAATACAACACAAATAATGAAAACTCTATGAAGAGACTAATATCAAAGTTACAAAACTGAAACTCGGTATTTGTGTGTTCTATGGCAAAACTTAAGTGTATTAGAAAAATGGGCGTTATCCACCTACTTACACGCCCACCTCCCATACAACCCCAAAATTGAAAACTCTATAAAGAGACTAATATTAAAGTTACAAAACTGAAACTCAGTATTTGTGTGTTCTATGGCAAAAAACTTAAATGTATTAGAAAAATGGGCGTTATCCACCCACTTACACGCCCACCTCCTATACAACCCCAAAATTGAAAACTCTATAAAGAGACTAATATTAAAGTTACAAAACTGAAACTCGGTATTTGTGTGTTCTATGTCAAAACTTAGGTGTGTTAGAAAAATGGGCGTCATCCACCCACTAACACGCCCACCTCCTATACAACCCAAAAATTTAATATTTTATAAAAAGGCTTATATTTATGCTTCAGAAAAACAATTTGATATGTTTGTAATTTAGACACATAAACATAACAAAATCTTCTAAAATCTCATACAAAAAGCTCTCTATTTTAAGATTATTTAACCCTTAAGAATCAGTCGTGGGGGTATTTTAACTTCGGCCAAGTCGAAGATATACCTTACTAGTTTTATATATTTTTGTTTTTCAAGGGAGCTTTTTATCATTTTAGAGATTTTTTAGTATCGCAAATAGAGAATAGCATTCTCTGGAGCAAAGTCTATACCATTTTTCTCTAAATATGATGCCTTTTTTATCACATTCCGTAAAATTTTTTTTCTGAGTGTACCAAGTTTTATGCCTTTATTGTGCTTTCGTTATGGGAGATGGGAATGTTCATGGACGGATTACTCCCAATTTTTGAACACAGCTTAGTTTTGGTACAAAATACATACATACCAAATTTAGTTTCTCTATGACAAACATAACCTTATTTATTGAGTTTTAAACTTTTTGGGTTGTATGGGAGGTAGGCGTGTCCGTAAGCGGATGACGTCCATTGTTCAAAACCATCTTTGTCTTGTCATAAAAATCATACGTGCCAAATTTTAGCTCTTTAAGTCAAACAGAGGCTTATTTATTGCGTTTTAAATTTTTGGGTTGTATGGGAGGTGGGCGTGTCCGTGGTGACCGTGGCGTGCAGGTTAAGTGTGTGGCTTAGCACGCCCGGAGCCCGAGTTCGATCCCCAGTCGCGGCGAAAAGTTTTTTCAATAAAAAAATTTTTCTGATCGGTCACCACCTCTCTGCAGACAATGGCAAACCTCAGAGAGTAAATAATGCCATGTAAAGCTTCTTGAGAAAATGAGCCGTTCGGAGTCGGCATAAACCATGTAGGTCCAGTTCTCGGTTAATTGTGTGCAAACATTTAATAACACACACAACACAATTGATCATAAGAAGCTCGGTCAAAGTCCTTTCAAGGGCTGAAATGGCCAATTTGTTTTTTTTTTTTTGTTTTGTTTTTTATGGGAGGTGGACGTGTCCGTGATCGGATGACGTCCATTTTTCGAAGACATTTTTTTGTTGATATAAAACACATGCATATCAAATTTTATTGTTTTTGGCTAATTATGAGCTGAGGTATGCAGTTTTCAATTTTCGCGTTGTATGGGAGGTGGGCGTGTTCATGGACGGATTACTCCCAAATTGAACACAGCTTAGCTTTGGTATAAAATACATACATACCAAATTTAATTTCTCTATGATAAACATAACCTTATTTATTGAGTTTTAAACTTTTTGGGTTGTATGGGAGGTAGGTGTGTCCGTCAGCGGATGACGTCCTTGTTTCAAAACCATTTTTGTCTTGTCATAAAAAACATACGTGCCAAATTTTATGTAGGTTAGACAGAGGCTTATTTATTGCGTTTAAAATTTTTGGGTTGTATGGGAGGTGGGCGTGTCCGTGAGCGGATGACGTCCAGTTTTCGAAAACATTTTTGTGTTGGTATAAAATACATGCATATCAAATTTTATTGTTTAAGGCTAATTATGAGCTGAGGTATGCAGTTTTCAATTTTCGCGTTGTATGGGAGGTAGGAGTGTCCGTGGGCAGATGATGTAAATTTTTCAAAACCATCTTTGTTTTGTTATAAAAAACATATGTGCCAAATTTTAGCCTTTTAAGTCAAACAGAAACTTATTTATTGCGTTTTTGATTTTTGGGTTGTATGGGAGGTGGGCGTATCCTTGAGCGGATTACGTCTTTTTTTCAAAGACATCTTTGTGTTGATATAAAACAGATCCACACTAAATTTTATTGTTGTAGGCCTATTATGAGCTGAGTTATGCAGTTTTAAATTTTTGCGTTGTATGGGAGGTAGGCGTGTCCGTGGGCGGATTCCAAAAATATTCAATAGTGCAAATCTTTAGATGCATGTGACCATGTGTAGCAAGTTTCATTCAATTATCTCAACTTCTTCTTATCCTGTGTTTACGGACAATACACAGACGGACGGTTGGACCGACGGACGTAGGGACGAAGGGACGGACGGACGGACGGACGGACATAAATAGCTCGACTCACGAGGTGACGCTGATAAAGAATATATATACTTTTCTATACCGGACTCGCTTCGTTCTATGCGTTTCAAACGTTTGCACAAAGTTAATATACCCTGACCTTTCAGGTTTAGGGTATAATGAATTTTTTCAAAAAATATAATCTTCCTTAATTTGATACCCAAGTTTTTAGATTTCAAAGGATTCCTTCTTGTGTAAGCAAAAAATTTAAAACAAATTAAGTGCTTGAAATGTAAATCCGTTAAAGAAATCCGCAGTCCATACTTGGAGAAAAAAATTCTTTAATTGTGACATGTTACACATATTTAAGAAAAATCAAACTAATGTCCTTTAATTTAGTTTGGCATAATTGGCTAACAAATTATGTTTCGTCAGAATTATACACTGGACTATTCTTGTAATAAAAAACTCTTCATTTGTTAAACTGTTTTATTTAACTGATGCTGCAGAGATTTTTTAAAATTTATTATACAATCAAGTCAGCTATTTAATGCCTTATTTTGTTACAGAAAGTTAATCTTAAGGATTGTTGTTTTGGCTCTAAGAGTTGTTTTATTGTTTAAAGTATTAAAATGTCAATTTTAAAAAAGCCTTAAATTTAAGTCCAACATTGACAATTAAAAAAAGAAATAAAAAAAAAACAAATTTTTAATGAGAAATTTATGAGAGAATTTTGACATTTATTTTTAAAACATTCTCTTTTATTATTTAAGTACTTACTCAAGACATAACATTTTGCAAACTTAGCCTTGGTAATTAGAACATTTTCATGGGCTCGTGCAATTTATGTGCATAATAAATAAGGCTAATTTTCGTAGCCAATTTCTCTGATGCTGCCAACACGTAAGCCTTTTCCATTTCACACACACAGTCTTACATACAAAACTTATTCATGTTAACAGCTCGATAACAAGCAGAAACAACACATTGAATTATGACTTCAGTTATACAGACAGTTAAGCCGCATCCTTACCTGTATTTGGCAAAAGATTTCACCGTACGGCCAACAATGGAATAAAGCTGGCAGGAGTCCAAACGGCGTGATTAGCAACCCAATTGTGAGATCATTTAGAGCCAAGGATGTTAGTAAATAGCGGGGCTAAAATATATAAACAAACATAAAGTTAATATTCAACTATATATATACTATGTGCTATATAATGGGGCCATATGGAAGACAATAGAAAAACATAAACAAAGTCATAAAAATTCATGTTTTGTGTACATAGTTAGCGAAAGTAGTTCATAAATTACGCTTACTTAATCAACTAACTTCTTAACCTATATAATCAGTGAAACATGCCTACAATCCTCAATTCGAATCAATATATGACATCAATGTTAGAGATAATGACATTCTATATTGTTTTTTTCTAGCTTGGTTAAGGATTTTAGGTGTTATGCCTACCTATTCAGTAAAGTTTGTCTTTATTCCAAATGAGATGCGAAATTGGTGGGGTTGTGTGGTGCAAAGTTTGATATAGTACATAAAAATTGGAAACTGAAGCGATTTGTCATGTCTTTTCAAGTTATTATCCATTCACAAACTTCGCTTCAACAAATACTAAATCAGAAATATTGATGAATTTTTACGTTGAGTTGATAAGAAGTGATGAAAAAAAAAAAAAAGAAACAGTTTCGATAGTATCGTAAGTGTAGACGTAGAATTCCGTTTAAGTTGTAACCTCTTCTACTTTGTCTCTTTGGTCCGATAGTTTTGTTCATTTTGCACGTACATATTTTTATTGATCTTCCAAAAATTAAAAAATAAATGAATAACACTCAATTATGGACTACTTATCGAGGCCAAACAAAGAAAAAGTTAAAAGTAAGTATGATTAAATGAGCAAGCAAAAAGAAACAAGCAAAATTTCAAATTTTTTCGATCATTTTATTAAGTTTGACAGGTTGAGTTCATTGACTTAGTTGAAAAGAAGGCGAATCAAATGCACTTTCCATTGGGGCCACTTTCGTCTCCTGGAATACAATAAAAGTCTTTCTGGAATCCAAATTAATTTGAATTATGAGCAAAAATTAAAATTTTACGCCATCTATTGGGTAAAAGCATAAAAAGAAATATGATCCAACTCGTTTTTTTCATAAGAGTTAAATCTAACCGGATCACAGAACCATTTCGTTAAATTTGACAAATTGAGTTCATTGACTGAGTTGAAAAGAGGTTCATGACCTATGGTTTCAAAATAGAGCACTTAGTATACTAGAACAGTAGTGCATACATAAACCCAATGCGAACTAATGCTTACAATGCTGCCAAAGCGAACCAATTAGTTCGTGCAAAACCAAAGCATACAAGCATAAACAACGAAAGAAAAACAAGAAAGCAGCAGGCACATAAGCAGCTGATGATTGATTTTCTTATATAAAAACATGCATTTTTCTTCTTATGTTTTACTATTTTGTGACTTTAATATAATAGTGACAAAATCCAAATTAGATATTCATTCAGCGCAGGATATATCTGATATTTTAGTATATATATTATCTTTGAACGAAGAGTATTAAAGGCTGTAGGTATACCCTAAAGTATTCGCCAAAAACGTTGCCTAATGACCTTGAAAAAATCTGTTAAAACGACCCCATACAAACCGCGCTGTAAGACGTAATTCTACGTCAAAATAAAGAAAAGTTAAAGTGTACGACCATGGCCTTGAATATATTTGAACACGAGGCGTCTGTCTAGCAAGCAGACTCGTCTATACTTGGCTACTAAGCACTTTTGATATAAACTAAAAAGATTATAAGCCCTAAGGGTTTATTAAAAAGGGTATAAACCCCAAGGGTACTACTCAAGGTGGTCCGTTTGTCTGTCGACACGACTACATTCGTAATTTTTAAGCTATCGTTATAAAATTTAACATGTAAGCTTTTTCCCTGAAAAGTGATGATAAAGTTCGAAAATCACAGTGACAAAAAAGTCAGGTTCACATTATCAAAACGGTGAAATAGCTAGAAATTTCACAAAAATTAATTAAATGCCCACTGATTGCGATCTGAAATAAGAATAAGAAAATCTCTTAGAATTCCGCCCACTTTGTTCATAGTGTTTTGCAATAATTCTACCCATTCTTGCAATTAATTTATATTTTTCGTGATATATATAGATTTTTTCGATATATCGTGTTTTTTTATATTGTCCTTTGTCGAATAACGCCCTCTTTCTTGGTAGTTATTTGTTATAATAGTGTCCCACCTCTGAAGTAAATATCAGTAACCTAGTATCAGATGTATTAAAGATACAGTGCTTTTTATTACCACACTCCTTTGTCATATAATTTCCACTTTCGTAACAGTAATTTGTAGTATTTGTGCCTACCACTGTAGTAAATTTCAGTAACCTAGTGTCATATGTATTCGAGATACAGTGATTTTTTAATCACTAAAACACCTCTTTATCAAATAACGCCCACTTAGTTGATCATAATTTTTAAAAATTTTACCTACCCTTGTATTTTTAATGTAAATTTCAATACCCTAGTGTTAATATTTACACTATATATTTGATATACAGTGTTTTTCTTATAGTAACACGCCCCTAAATCTAATACCGCCCATTTAGACGGGTACCTCCGCGTTTGCGGTCTCAATCTGTGGACAAAAAATTACCGAAATCGGGCAATTGCTTTAGGAGAAATCGATGTACATACATTTAAAAAAAAAACAAGGAAAGAAACTCTAAAGTAAGTCTTGCCTGACTATGGAATTCCCTAAACCTCCTATCATATTAAAATATATATTGATATACTTAAACAAATATTAACTACTTCTTTTTTTCAAAGTCCATGTATTCCTTTACAATTTTAACAGTTTTTACTTATGTGGGTTGTATAGGAGTAGAGCGTGTTCGTAGGCAGGTGGCGCCCATTTTTGTGCGCGCCTTAGTTCTGATATAAAATCCTCTAATACAAAGTTAAATCCCTGTTAGTTAAATGTAAACCTTTTTATGGTATTTTCAATATTGTGAGTTGAATGGGAGGTGGGCGTGTTCGTGGGCGGGTGACGCCCATTTTATGGGCACACCTTAGTTTTGAAATAAGATCCTCTCATACCAAGTTAAATTCCTGTAGGCCATGTATACTGTAGTGAAAATACACAACTAAAATGACTCACGTTAAACTTTGCTAAATAATCACCACTTGACACTTTGATATTGCCAAAGTGTCAAGCTGAATAAGTATTATTTTTAAATGTCACAATGCACTTGAGTAACCCTTACATGGTTGCTATAGGTATCATATAACTTTTAAAGCATTCGGCATGAATCACAAAGCGGTGTATTTTCCCTTACTCCCAAATTTGCTTAGCTTTAAGATTTCATGTAAAACATTATTGTAAGAAAGAATGATAATAAATAAATTCAGTCTTAAAACGAACATCGAGCCGACTAGTTATTTTATGACACAACATGGCGACCGTGACAATAGTTCCAGTTTAATGACTATAGTTCTTTGAATAAAATGTTCTAACTTAAAGTGATTCATTAAAAGTGACCAAAAACAAATTCACTAAAAGTGACCAAAATAAAACGAAAAAAAAAGGAATAAACATTTAATGTTTAAATAAATAAACAATTATAAAGTGGATAAAGCAAATTCACTAAAAGTAACTAAAATAACCAAGAGAAAAGAATAAACATTTAATGTTAAAATAAATAAACATTAATTTATAAAAGCAAAACAGCCAGTAGTAACTGCCAACAAAGCGGAAGAGCTATGCCGGAGTGACCGCCAACGATATGAGAAACAACGTTATTAAAGGACTAGACAACCAAAGGACGGATTAAACAACTAAAAATGTCGTGGTGGAAAAGAATCCTTTCTACAATCCCGATCATTTTTGCTGGATACGAAGTAGGAAAAACGGTGGAAGAAAAGGAAACGAAGGAACTAATAGCAAAACTACAAACGGTGAAAGCAAACAGTGACGAAATTTCAAACAAAATGGACAATATAAATAGCACAGAAATTTTGTTTATAATCCTATCAATAATAATAGCGATCATCTTTATAATAAATAAATAAAGGCGTAAACAACATTGCACGCGATAGACAACAGCAACCAAGAATATAATAACAAAATCCAAAAAAAAAAAAAAAAAAAAAAAAATAAGCAACGAGTATGTATGATATGATTTTAAGTATTTATTAATAATTATAGAACCATATTTTTATAATTAAATTGTTATGTATCCAAAAGTATGCAATGGGAAAATATTTTAAAAAGTTTAGAGCCGTTAGAGTCTACATTTAAACAATCATCTAAATGTTTAAGTCAGAATAGGAAAATAAAAACAGAAACACTTAATAAACATATTACAATTTTAATTGAAACTTTCAATACTATTAGAGCGACATTACACGGACAATGTGACAGATACTCAACAGTTCACAAGGAACAAGCAAATGAGATCTTTCACAAATTAAGAGACAAGTTAATAAAAATATTTCACAATCATAATATTAATATAAAAGTACCGCTTACTCTTAGTTGCGAGATAGATAAGCAAATAACAGAGACGGACGATAGTGATCAGACAGAATCAGACGAAGAAACAAACATCATGACACGAACAGAGGATGACGTTATAGAAAAAACAACAAAAATTGTACCGGTGTTTGATGGTAGTATAAATGATTTGCAAAGTTTTCTTGATGCTTTATCGCTAATTGAAAGAATAAAAGATACACACGAGTTGATCGCTATTGAGGTTATAAAAACTAAATTAAAGGGACAGGCCAGAAATTTAATTACTAACGAAAATACAATACAGGATATTAAAAATAAATTGCAATCTTATATAAAAGGTGAATCATGTGAATTACTATGTTCAAAACTAATGAACATAAAACAGCAAGCAAAATCAGCTACCACATTTGCCGAGGAAATACAAGAACTCACAAAAAAATTAGATGGAGCCTACATACGGGAAGGTTACCCACAAAATATTGCTGAGAAATTAATAATTCAAAACGCAACTAAAGCATTTGCTAAAAACGTAGCAAGTGATGAGGTCAAACTCATTATTAAAACAGGAAACTTCACTTCCTTAAATGAAGTTGTTTCAAAATTCGTAGAAGCCAGCACCGAAGCTTCAACTTCAAATTCTTCGGTATTCTTTTTTAAGCGACATGACCCTTCTAATTCGAACTATAGAAATAGCGGACTCCATAATTACCGCGGGCGTGGCCAAGGCCAAGGCTGGCGTCAGATCAATAATCATAATAACAATAATAACAGTAATAATTGGCGACGTGGTAGTCAAAGTAACAACTATAGAAATCAATCAAACCGTTATCAAAACAGAGGACGTGTAAGATTGATGCAGGAAATCTCGGAAAACGAGATTTCCCCCCAAAACCAAAATTTGGGGGGGCAGCATCAATTTTCCACTTAAATCTCAATTTAAGTAGTTTTATTGAAATTCATACATCTACTAACAAAAATCTAAACACATTTCTAGTAGATACCGGAGCGGATGTCTCACTCATCAAAACCAATCCGCTCAATTCATCTAATTTTAACAAGCAAAATATTATTCAAATAACTGGAATAGGAGAAGGTACTATTAAATCTTTAGGGACAGTTAAAATTGATTTAAAATTCAAAAACTTTATAATTCCGCATAAGTTTCATGTAATTCCAGATAATTTTCCAATACCATTTCAAGGTATATTAGGTTTAGATTTTCTAAAAACATACAATGTTATTATTCAATATGGTCAGGATACAAACTCGAATTTACTTTCGTTAAGACCATGCAATTTAAATTATCCCATAAATATCCCTCTTCTTGAACGTATAAACGATAGTGCCATTACACTACCCGCACGCGCTGAGGTTTTCAGAGCTATACAAATTAATAGCGAAGATACTAATCTGGTAATACCCAGTCAAACAGTACAAGATGGTGTGTATGTAGCTGGCTGCATAGTATCTAAAGATTTTCCATATGTAAGAATTATAAACACAAATTCTGAAAATAAGTTTTTAAGTAATGTATCAATTATGCATGAAAAGCTATCTGATTATGAAATTTTTAACACATCCAATGTTGACAAAATGGAGAAACAAACTATATTGCAGAAATTAACAAAAAATTTCCCTGAAATTGCTAAATCAGAATTAACCCAATTATGTTCCAAATATATCGATATCTTTGCATTAGAAAGTAATAAGATAAGAACAAACAACTTTTACACACAAAAATTAAGATCTTTTATGGTTTTTTCAATATTGTGGGTTGTATGGGAGGTGGGCATGTTAGTGAGCGGATCACGCCCATTTTGTGCACATATTTTAGATTTAATTTAATTTATCATATTAAATTTAATTTCTGTGGCTTTAATAAAACCATCTATACAGTGATTTAAATTTTTGGGTTGTATTGGAGATAGGCGTGATAGGCATGATAGGCGGAGATAGGCGTCCATGGGTGGATTCCAAAAACATTCAATAGTGTAGATTCTTGGGTCCATGTGCAAATGTGTACCAAGTTTCATGCAATTATCTCAACTCTTTCTTCTTATCTAGTGTTTACGGAGAGCACACAGACGGACGGACAGACGGTTAGGGCTATATCGACTCGCGAGGTGACTCTGATCAAGAATATATATATATATTCAATATATATATATGCACAAAGTTTATTTGCCCTGACCTTTTAGGTTTAGGGTATAAACAAGTAAAGAAAGTCTAAAGTTGGTCTAGCCCGACTATGAAATACCCTAAACCTCCTTTTTCAAAATACATTCATAGTATTGAAAATGGACGTGTCCGTGAGCGGATGAAGCCCATATTCTATTTGCATTTCAATTTTGATGGGAAATTTATAATAATTTCAAGTTTTATTCCTGTAGCTCACATGTTAATGCTTTTACAGTATTTTTGCCATTGTGGGTCGTATGGGGGGTGGGCGTGTTCGTGATAGGACTACGCCCATTTCTTAGAATACATATTAGTTTTGGTATAAAATACATACATACAAAATTTTATCTCTGTAGGTTAAAAGTAAGCTTATTTATTCAGTTTTAAATTTTTGGTTTGTATGGGAGGTGGGCGTGTCCGCGGTTGGATGACACCCGTTTTTTAAAACCATCTTTGTTTTGTTAAAAAAATACAAACCTACCAAATTTAATTTTTGTATGTTAAACATAACTTATTTTTGCGTTTTCAATTTTCGGGTTGTATGGGAAATGGGCGTACACGGCCAGGGCATACCCCTTTTGCGATACCTGTCTAGTTTCCGGGTATTTCCGATTGGTAGGATATCAGCGAATAGTTATTCTAAGCCGAGTTTTTTTTTCTCTAATCTATCTTATTTCCCTAACTATTCAATTGAAGTGGTGACCGTGGCATGCAGGTTAAGTGTGTGGCTTAGCATTCTTGGATCCCGAGTTCGATCTCCAGTCGTGGTGAAAAGTTTTTTCAATAAAAACATTTTTCTGATCGGTCACCAACTCTCTGTAGACAATAGATAAATAATGCCATGTAAAACTTCTTGAGAACATGAACTTTAGCCGTTCGGAATCGGCATAAAACATGTAGGTCCAGTTCTCGGTCAATTGTGTGCAAACATTTAATAACACAATTGATCAGAAGAAGCGCGGTCAAATTCCTTTCAAGGGCTGAAATGGCCAATTTATTGTTTTTTTTTTTGTTTTGCAATTAAATCAATCTTGTAGGTTTGAACTAGAGCTTCCGATTTCACGTTAACGTTAACACGTGTTGCATGTGATCACGTGTATTTAAGAAATTTTACAAAACTAACAAATTCGAAATACATGTGAATGCTTAACACGTTCACGTGTTCACGAGTTCACGGATTCATGTTTTCGTGACTTTTACGTGTCGTAGCTCATTAGCATAGATGTGAAGAGAGTGAAGATTTTAACTATTTGCCTCGTATAGTATAAATAAATGATCCTTTGGCAAATAGGGTCGACCAGCTGCAATTTGCGTGATAAAGACTTCTGGCTTGCATTTAAGGGGCCTCGGTAGTCGATTGGTAAGCATGGTTGATTGCCAACCCAGAGATTACGGGTTTGAATCCCGGTCTACCCATGGTCCTATGCTTTTACCTTTCTTTAAATCTTTCCCCATTTCTATTGAACTGAAATTAATTATTCATCAATATATACGACTTGAGAAGTTGTAGTTGGTAGTAGAGATGTTTGTGGAATGAGGTTGCTTAAACTTTCGAATTGACTGAGCTATAGGCATAACACTTGCTGCATATTCAAAATTCGCCTGTTGACATAGCGCTCCACCACACTAACATCGTTCTAGACTTGTTTCTCTTGATTTCTCTTTATCTCTTTCATATTCGTATCTCCAAAAGTCAAAGAGACGTAAAATTTGTAAAAGTAATTTGATTTTGGTTTTGATTTGGATTTGAATTTGAATTTGAATTTGATTTTGATTTTGATTTTGATTTTGATTTTGATTTTGATTTTGATTTTGATTTTGATTTTGATTTTGATTTTGATTTTGATTTTGATTTTGATTTTGATTTTGATTTTGATTTTGATTTTGATTTTGATTTTGATTTTGATTTTGATTTTGATTTTGATTTTGATTTTGATTTTGATTTTGATTTTGATTTTGATTTTGATTTTGATTTTGATTTTGATTTTGATTTTGATTTTGATTTTGATTTTGATTTTGATTTTGATTTTGATTTTGATTTTGATTTTGATTTTGATTTTGATTTTGATTTTGATTTTGATTTTGATTTTGATTTTGATTTTGATTTTGATTTTGATTTTGATTTTGATTTTGATTTTGATTTTGATTTTGATTTTGATTTTGATTTTGATTTTGATTTTGATTTTGATTTTGATTTTGATTTTGATTTTGATTTTGATTTTGATTTTGATTTTGATTTTGATTTTGATTTTGATTTTGATTTTGATTTTGATTTTGATTTTGATTTTGATTTTGATTTTGATTTTGATTTTGATTTTGATTTTGATTTTGATTTTGATTTTGATTTTGATTTTGATTTTGATTTTGATTTTGATTTTGATTTTGATTTTGATTTTGATTTTGATTTTGATTTTGATTTTGATTTTGATTTTGATTTTGATTTTGATTTTGATTTTGATTTTGATTTTGATTTTGATTTTGATTTTGATTTTGATTTTGATTTTGATTTTGATTTTGATTTTGATTTTGATTTTGATTTTGATTTTGATTTTGATTTTGATTTTGATTTTGATTTTGATTTTGATTTTGATTTTGATTTTGATTTTGATTTTGATTGTGATTGTGATTGTGATTGTGATTGTGATTGTGATTGTGATTGTGATTGTGATTGTGATTGTGATTGTGATTGTGATTGTGATTGTGATTGTGATTGTGATTGTGATTGTGATTTTGATTTTGATTTTGATTTTGATTTTGATTTTGATTTTGATTTTGATTTTGATTTTGATTTTGATTTTGATTTTGATTTTGATTTTGATTTTGATTTTGATTTTGATTTTGATTTTGATTTTGATTTTGATTTCGATTTTGATTTTGATTTTGATTTTGATTTTGATTTTGATTTTGATTTTGATTTTGATTTTGATTTTGATTTTGATTTTGATTTTGATATTGATTTTGATTTTGATTTTGATTTTGATTTTGATTTTGATTTTGATATTGATTTTGATTTTGATTTTGATTTTGATTTTGATTTTGATTTTGATTTTGATTTTGATTTTGATTTTGATTTTGATTTTGATTTTGATTTTGATTTTGATTTTGATTTTGATTTTGATTTTGATTTTGATTTTGATTTTGAATATGATGAATATTTTGTTTTTTAATTAATTTTTATATAATTTTTTTTATAACTTTTATTTCCAGTTAAATGTTAGTTTGTATTGTGATTTTTTAAAATATACACAAATATTTATTTTTAAGTCATATATATAACCATTTTTTTTGAGTTCAATAAGTTTCACTTTCATGATATGAATAAATTTACCGTTTTTTCTCTATATTTGTTTACAAAATAGGTAAAATCCTTATGGAAGCGTACCGCAATTGCGAACGACACATTTTTGTTTTGAAAACAACTGTTCTCTTCAGTACTCAGCCCATAGTTGGCCTTTTAACTCACCTGCTGATGTATATATGGTGTATAACGGCGATTATTTATCACGAATATAACCAGTGCATTTGCTCCAATCACGCCCAGCGTTAGTATGAGTATGAGCAGAGCTTCGATGGTTTCAGCAAAACCAATATGTATGAAAAAATTGTGGCTGGTGTAGCGTGGATGTGAACAGCTGGAATTCTTAACGGTTGGTGGCACAAGCAGCGCACCAGATTTAAGTTCCATGGCAAGTCTGTGGAAAAGAAAGAAAAAGAGGAAAAAAAAAATACATTAAAAAAAAGCATAAAAGTTGAGAAACAACTAAAAGTAAAAGAGCAAATATTAGCGCGAGAAAAATGTTATAATTTGTGCAAAAAAAGGGATGTTTATTAATAAAAAAGAACAATGCAAATCAATTGCATGTGAACTCAAACAAATGCTGCATAAATCAGTGGCGCTCTGTTGTTTTTTTTTTTTTTTTTGAGTTTTGATTGAATTTAAAAGGTATGAATAATTTAAGCAGTGCTGAGGTAAACACGGGTCATCGGCCATGGGCTAGATTTTAGCGCCTAAATAACTTATGGGCAAAAACTATTGGAGCATAAAATTCAATTCGTATTTTTGGCAATGTAGTTGTCATCAAGTTTTGCATAGCGTGCAGGTTGTACGAGTGATAAATATGATTAAATGTTGCCGATATTTTCAATGTGAGATAAAAATCAGGACAGCGTTTTCGGTGCTTTATTTGTGATTTACTTAATTGCTCAAAATTAAATGTTGTTGTAGCATGGATTCTGTGTTTAACCCTTAATAATGAAGCAGATTTAAAAGCTTTTGTTGAATGTGTATTAAAATCGTTGAAAATTTTAAAATTGATGAATTATTTATTGTTCCTAAGTAGGCGGAAAAGTGATTGATCTGCTGAATATATTTCGATGATTTTTTACTTTTTTATTTTCTGGCAAGCTTAACTTTATAAACTTCAGATGTTTAATAATAGCACCAAAAAGCAATGTACAGATCTGAAAAAGCTTATTTTATGTTTTTTTTATTCTCTTATTATTATTATTTATCCAACGAATATTAAGTGTCCATAAAACACCAAAAGAAATTTGTCGAAAAAAAAGTATTAAGTATCAAGTTGGAGAACAGTTCAGTTTTTCTCTGCGTTATCAGCATTCATTATAAATTCGCGTCTTCATTTTTCACCGGATGTTCGCCATTTTTCGCATTTTCCTGTCAAATTATAATATAACAAATTATGCTAAGGCACAGTATTTCCAGCAGGATGCTGCCAGGAGTTCAGCTTGTTTCTTCGATGGCTTTGGCTGTGGTTGTTGTCTGGTGTTGTTTTTGTTGTTGAAGTTATTTACAGCAGCAGCATTTCTTCAGCTGCTGTTACCGCGGTAGTAATTTTTTGTGCCGGAAAAAGCGTAACGTAACAAAGGGGGGCGGGGCGTTTGGAAAAAATTGTGCAGATTGATTACATGCTCCGCAAATGTTGTCACATTCAACAGCGCATTATCAACAGCATCATGCAATTTGACAAAAACAAAAAAGTTAAAAAACAAAAAAGAACGGTTGGGTAACTAAAGAGCAGCAAATATTTTATCCCTACATTGCTACCATTTGTCTGTCTAGCATAGCGGGCATGTTTAATATATCCTCTGCTTTACTGCCAGCCATTCAACGCTGTTACCCAACAACTCTTTTTCTCCCTCTATCTCTGCCTGCTTTTCTCTTCGTCTCTCTGTCCTTTTTGCTGCACATAAATCTACTGCAAGGATTCCCAATTGGTTTTGATTTATCACACAGCAAAAAGCTGACAAAATCATCCAATTATCCTGGAAAGTTTCATTATGTCATTGCAGCGCATTCTTTTTTGTTTGATTTTTTTATATATGTGTTTTTGTACTTGTATTTATGCTTGTTTTTGCATGCTTAAAAAGCTTGCCTTACACTGATTTTTCTCGCGGGAATATTCAGCATTGAATGTTAAATTAAGTCTTATTGCAAATTTGTTGTTGAGCAAAATGTTAAAACTTGACTTGGTCTGTTTTTGTTATTGAGCTATTTTACAATTTTTATATGGTTTTTTTCTATAATTTTTCCGGTATTTTTGTTTTTTTTGTGCTTTTTTTTAAGAAAAGTTGGCTGTGGTGTGTGTGTGCATGTGCATGTTACACGAGACCGTTTGCATGTTTTATTTAATAGCTTCAATCTGTGGTCTATGTTTTGATTGCAAATGTTGTGATTTTTTAATTAATTGAGATTTTTTCTCTTGTGTTGCATTTCAATTTCGCTCCATCATCTAAATCATTTTTCTGTTGTTCCTTTTTTTCCTTTTATCTTTATTCTGTTAGTTTCTCGAAGACTTAGATTTTAATTAATCGATTGTTTTCTTGGTTTGCATGTTTTTCTAAAAATACTTATAATATAACATGACATATTATGTTAACTTTTTGCTCATTTCAGAAGTTGTTTTAATATGTAGCAAGAGCGGGTTGAGTATTTAGTAAACACTGAAATCAGCTAAAAGTTTTTTGCGTAATGTTTTTATATTGCTTAACCGGGAAGGTAATTTTTGTAATATTTATTCATCGTTGATTATTCTAATGTACTTAGTGTCAAAAAACTATGTATGTCCTATAAAACAAATTGGCCATTTCAGCCCTTAAAAGGACTTTGACCGTGCTTCTTATGACCATATTAAGTTGTGTGTGGAATTAAATATTTGCATACAATTGACCGACAATTGGACCTACATGTTTTATGCCGACTTCAAATGGCTAAAGTTCATGTTCTCAAGAAGTTTTGCATGACATTATTTACTCTCTGAGGTTTGCCATTGTCTGCTGAGAGGTGGTGAACGATCAGAAAAATTTATTCATTGAACTTTGCAGCGAGTGGGATTCGATCTGGGGCCACGGGCATGCAAAGTCACATATTTAACCTGCATGCCACGATCACAACTTCACCACAACTTTCCAAAAAATCTTCTTATGTTCTTTAGCATCCATTCCATTATTTAAATATTTTTAGAGAAAAATTTAAAAGATCTTATTTCTTAAAGAACTAAATAGATTAATAATAATATGAATGGTTCCAATTGAAGTATAGCCATAAAACAATTGTAAAGAGTCACGAAAATTGTTTTTTATTGCAGTATGATTCAATTTCATTCTTACAAAACTGTGTCTAATATGAATGCCATCGGCAATATAGTTACGGACATTTTTTAAAACCTTGATGCAGAAAATAAGTGGCAAGCTTCAAGTTTAATTGCCCAGAGTAGTGAAATGAGAAATAATTTTTGCATTAACTAGCTCCGTAACTGATTTTCCATGCGTGCAAATAAATAATTGTCATGTGCAGTCATGTGCAATAAAAAACAAGTAAAGAAAGTCTAAAGTCGGTCTAGGCCCGACTATGAAATACCCTAAACCTACTTTTCCAAAAATAAAATAATATTATTGAAAATGGGCGTGTCCGTGGCGGATGAAGCCTATATTTTATATGCATTTAAATGTTGATAGTATATATAAATATATATATATAAATATAAATAAAAAATAAATTTACAGATACCAAGTTTTATTCCTGTAGCTCACAGTTAAAGCCTTTATTGTGCTTTCGCTATGGGAGGTGGACGTGTTCATGGACGGATTACTCCCAATTTATGAACACACCTTAGTTTTGGTACAAAATACATACATACCAAATTTAGTTTCTCTATGACAAACATAACCTTATTTATTGAGTTTTAAACTTTTTGGGTTGTATGGGAGGTAGGCGTGTCCGTAAGCGGATGACGTCCATTATTCAAAACCATCTTTGTTTTTTCGTAAAAAACATAAGTGCCAAATTTTATCTCTGTAGGTTAAACAGAGGTTTATTTATTGCGTTTTAAATTTTTGGGTTGTATGGGAGGTGGGAGTGTCCGTGCGTGGATAATACCCATTTTTCGAAGACATCTTTGTGTTTGGATAAAACACATAAACACCAAATTTTATTGTTGTAGGTTAATTATGAGCTAATTTATCCAGTTTTCAATTTTAGCTTTGTATGGGAGGTAGGCGTGTCCGTGGGCGAATGATGCCCATTTTTTAAAACTACATTTTTTTTTGTTATAAAAAACATATGTGTTAAATTTTATCTCTGTAAGTTAAACAGAGGCTTATATATTGTTTTTTAAATTTTTGGGTTGTATCCGTTGGGTGTTTAACGGATGACGTCCATTTCTCAAAGACATCTTTGTTTTGATACAAAACACATACGTACCATATTTTATAGGTGTATATTAAATATGAGCTGAGTTATGCAGTTTTCAATTTTTGCATTGTATGGGAGGTAGGCGTGTCCGTGAGCGGATTCCAAAAATATTCAATAGTGCAGTTCTTGGGTCCATGTGACCATGTGTATCAAGTTTCATCCAATTATCTCAACTCCTTCTTCTTATCCTGTGTTTACGGACAACACACAGACGGACGGACGGACGGACGGGCATAAATAGCTTGACTCACGAGGTGACGCTGATCAAGAATATATATACTTTTCTATACCGGACTCACTTCGTTCTATGCGTTACAAACGTTTGCACAAAGTTAATATACCCTCACCTTTCAGGTTTAGGGTATAAAAATGTGCATTATTTTAAAAAACCCTACTCTTATAAATAATACTGGAAGTTATAAATTACCTTCTGACTTATATGTAATGCGGAAGGTAACAAGTTTTCATCTGACTTATAGGTAATTAGTTACATTCTAACTTAAAGAAAATACTGGAGGTAAATATGTGACCTCTCACTTATGGATAATCCAGGTTATAAGTAGTTTACTCCTGACATATAGGTAATACAGACGGTAACTAGTAATGCTTTGAATTACTGGAAATACTCGATGTAAGCACCACTCATTACTTCCTGTGACAAGCCCATGCTAAAATAATGTCTTCTTACTTTGTGTTGTAGTTCAACAGGGAACTATCAAAATAATAAAATAATATTAGATTTTATTATTTTGACTAATTCGTAAGTTAAGCTGTTAAAAATAGTACTCATGTAAGAAGGGGGGGGGGATTTCTGTATTACTCGAGGGGCCAGCGGATGTTACTCGGGGTTGTGCCTCAAGCACAGAAAAAGAACGATTTCTAAAACTGCTCTCATTTTAAGATTTTTTAAACTATAAATTAAATTTTTAATTTTTTAAATTATCGTTTTTTGGGGTTTCGCCCCCTCCCTCC
Source organism: Tetanocera ferruginea (assembly GCA_958299015.1). NCBI lineage: Eukaryota > Metazoa > Arthropoda > Insecta > Diptera > Sciomyzidae > Tetanocera > Tetanocera ferruginea. Next base: position 133,464,840 of record OY282640.1, read on the forward strand.
GTAGAAAGTGTAAAGTGTTTAGTCTAATTTCCGTAAAACAGTAACTGCCGGACATGATTACAAAAAATTACATCTTCAACGTCTCGATCTGACGTCTGGTTTCTGAGGAAAATGATCATCCAGTTTGAAAAAAGCCATTTCAAGAAAAATGCGGTTACAACTTTTCTTAGCATGCATTTAATATGCAATATTATTTAAAAAAAATCCAATTTTAAAAAATTCTTTTCGCTTCGATTCGATTTTTGGATTTTTTCGTTCAACTGCGGTTTTGGTTGATACTGTTCGGTTAATTTTATTTTCATCTTTATATAACTTCTGCTCGTATTGTTCAAACTTCTTTTTATTCGTTCGTCTTTGGTTCTTGACTTTGTTGGCCTTCGGCTCATTCCTTGATTTTTGCCGAAATAACTTTTAGCATCTATATCAGTAACAAATACATATGCTTACCAAGTTTCATCAAAATCGGTTCATCCGTTTGGACATCAATTGAATAAATTGACGTCATTGCATAAAGCGCCCTCGCAAGGAAGTTTTCTAAAACCTAAATAGCTTAAATTTTGTTGCAGGGTCAGGTTATTTCACGTACCAAATTTTAGTTAAATTGGTCAAATCGTTTAGGAGTCATTGAGTCTCATCAATGCACTACTTAAAGCGCCCTCTTGCGGAAGTCTTTGGAATTTTTTATATTTTATGTTATTTCTTGGGTACAGTTGAACGTTCATACCACATTTCATGGAAATCGGTCCAGGCGTTTGGAAGTTATTATACAGTGCCGCGCCCTCTTTTTTACACCCCCTATGTTCTTTCTCTCTATCAAACGTACTCGGTGTCCAAACTTCAGGCCAATCGGATAAACGGTGCGCGAGCCTATACGGAACAGACAGACAGACAGACAGGAGGACAAACATTTGATTTTATATATAAGAAGATTATGAAAACCCTATAAAACTCGCTTTTGAAATAAATATTAGACGGACGCAATTTTCAACTGTTTGCACGGTGAAAAACAAATTCCAACAGCCGGTGTTTGAAATAACTTGACATTTTTCAATGTGGCTATAAAAAGCGTATCAGCGAAAGTAAAAAGCAAAAGTGAAAAAATAAAGGAAAAATATATTGAATAAATCACAACAAAAATAGTGTTGATACCTCTTTTAGCATTGGCATTACGGATTTTGTATTCTTTTACGAGCTTTAAAATTCCTCACAATCAATTTAAGGCCTTCCAAGGACTTGTAGGAATATTTTTGCTTTTAATTTGGGGAAAAAATAATTGGTCTCTTTGAAACATGAACATCAAATCATGTCATTCAATATGATCAGACTTGTAATACCGAAGATATGATGAAAATGAAAAAAGGGAGCCCTACGTTCGGCCATAAATTTTCAAAAATGTTTTAAAAATAGTTTTGCTGGAAATATCGATATACTTCCTGAGCAAAAGATTAATGATATTTTAAGAGCTTTATTTTTTTGATATAAAGGTGGCACATTAAGATGGTAGGATCTGAGATCTACCATCGGAGGTTAAGTAGTAGAACGGTGCAGCTGAGATCAATGACCTTTATAAAAATCAGATTGGCCTCCTGGAGACAAAAACATTGATATACCAAACTTTAAAATTCGACTATAAACACCAGAGATATGAAGAAATATATCAATTCGCGACCCCTACGTTCTTAAAAAAAAACCAAAAATTTGTATGTAATTGTCTTGGAGAAATGCGCCATACTCGCTGCTATACGGCACACTTTTTTTTGAAGTACGGTCTACTGGACACCTTTGGAGAATATGGTTCCATTGCGATGTACACCTGCCTTTCGTAGGTGTGCATCGATGCTTCATGATGAAATTGAAGATATCGCATGATAGCGGATCGGTATTAAAAGTTTCGGAGAGGTAATTTCCTACCTTGTATTGCTCAACGTCATCTTGAAGAATCTTATCAACTTTGCAGGTATACCAAACTCAAACATTGTTGCGTACTGGCAATCCTTAATCGGGCTATTTAAAGCAGCTTTGTAATCAAAAAAGAGATGGTGGGTCGATTTGATTTTCTTTAGTTTTTTCCAGAAATAAAATATGGTTCTTTTCAATCAATGTTTTGATATGAGGCTTGAATCTTGCACAGAATTCGCTCGAAAGATCCTTGTATGCGATGGAAATAAGACCAATACCTCGGTAGTTGGCGCAGATTGTAGACTCCCTTTCTTTAGTATAGGACAAAGCACTCTGAAATTCCAATCGTCAGGCATGCTTTCTGCTTTGGTGTTGAGTTGATGCATGCACCTTATCAATTCACCGCCACCGGTTTTAAGCAATTCAGCTGCCAGGTTGTCAGCAATTACTGCTTTATTGTTTTTGAGTCACTTGATAGCAATTTTAACTTTGCTATGGCTAGGTGGTGAAATTTTGACTCATCATCGTCGATTGGTTGTGATGGCGTTCTGTATTCTCCAAGGGCGGAATTGTAGAGATCATCGCCCGCAAGCAGATTGGAAAAATGCTGTCTCCATAATCTCAGTCCGCACTTTGTATCTGTAACCAGTACACCATTTTCATCTGTACAAGTAGATGCTCTGGGCGTGAAACCTTGGATTAGATGCTTAACCTGTTGGTAGAACTTTCGTACATCCTTCTTGCGCAAGAGTACCTGTATTTTCCCGTGCACACGTTTTTCCTGCTTTCTGTTTATGCGTCTTTAAAGACACCTCTCTTCTTTCCTCTTTTCGCGGTAGTTTTCACGGATGACTCGCATTTCAGCCATTACCTCTATAGCGGCGTGCTTTCAAATGAATGGATCATGTTGAAGAATTTTCCTTGATGCAAAGTGTGGCCAGTCTTTCATCTACAGGTTTGTAGAATCAAGAAACAAGGTAATAGTTTTTGGCTAACGACGAATCCGCATCCATATCAGCGATTCTCCGCATGGCAGCTGTAGCAGTAACTACTTAGAGTAGTCTAACCCTTTCCATGGCATCTCCTGGGTGGCGGTGATTTTAGTCCTAAAAAGGGTCTTTACATTCCAGGAACATATTCGTAATTCATTGCCCATTTTCGTTTGAGGATGTCGTTAACGTTAAAGTGTTCTAGAGTTTTTTTGGTTTTCATTGGGCGGTTATAATATGGAGTGACCCAAACCCTACTCACATTAAATTTTTAAGGTCTTGTAGAGATAGGTCAAGTTATGAGTTTAAAGGAGTAAGAAGCTTTCAAGGTGGCCCGTCTTGCCATGACGATGCCCGTTGCAGGATTTGTGGATTGTTCGTTCAAACACTACCACAGCTTGGCTGGTCATAATCTTTTCGTTACTTCTTAGAGGCGGCTAATTTCTACCGCAACATGTTATTCGTCCGGTGGCGTGTAGCTCAGACCCTGCAGATTTTAGCATTGAATACCCAAAGTACTATGCTCCATTAATAAAGAGAAATTTTATGAAGTATTATAGTTCTCACATACATTTAATCTGAACTTAAATGCACAAATATTTATTATACGAAAAGTTAAGCATGAAATCTTAAAGTTAATTTATTGTTCCAATTATATTTGAAACTTTTCAACTGCGCCAATTTATATCTGCCAGACATAATTATTCATATCTCTGTCTTATTTCAATATCAATTAAAATTATAACATTTTGATAACATTAAGAAACGCTTACATGGCTTTTCATTAACACATTAGCACTTTACTTAAATACAAAATTAGATTTGCCACATAAGTGTGAATTATTCATAACACTTGCAAAGAAAGTCACGCAAGTTGGCTGTTGACAACTTTTCACCTTCTCATCCTGCAACTAATTCCCGCAACATTACATATAAACACACTTAAATCCAGTCACATTCTAGCAACCATATAAAAACTATTGCATCGATTTGCTTGCAGTTATCCAAGTTGTACAAAAAGCAGCCAAAGTACGAACGATTTACATAATTTGAAAGCACAAATGGTAGGAGCACACCAATGTATAAAAACTTGCATGTATAGTTTGCAAAGATTTATACCCAAAAACATATCTGTGTGCAGCTTCATAATGTCAAGCATAAAATCGCAATTGTCGACAAAATATTATAAATAATTTAAATGGCAGATTAAGCGACAAAAACCCACTTTCGAATTCATCCACAGTGGCTACAATTTGCGGTGAAAACATTCGAGTGGGTGTAGAAAAGAGCAGCAGTATTAAAGTTACCAAAACCGCTGCAGACGCTCTGCTTTTGCATGACTGTCTGACTGGGGCGGAGCAGGCGTTAAAGCATACGACTTAGCGCTTGCTTATGCATATTTCAAGGCATTCATCATGGTAGCAAAAGCCGAAACAAAGCCGCAACAAACTTAATCTCTAGTGGGTGGAATGCTAGAGGATGCATGAACCGGAAACAAATGAGTTGTATAACAGCAGCTCAGGGAGTTTGTGGCTTAAAGAGTTGTTCAGTTTCACTCTGCGATGATGCACTTGCATTTTGCCCCAATGGCTAGCAATGAGTTAAACCGAAGTTGAAATGCCAAAAAGTTAGGTTAAGTTTGAAGGAAACAGTAACATGAGTAGCTTCAAGCATTGTGTGTGGAGTGAAGCTACACCGGCAGCTAAAAGATGCCACGTTATGTGAACATGAATGGTAAATATAACTAATAAATTTAACCATTTTTAGTAGATGAATGAAATGAAAATGAAATGCAAAGAAAATTAACAATTATACTTAAGTAAAAAATAAAATGACACAACAGTTACAAAAATGATAAACCTGGCAATATATATTTTTTTCAAAGTTCTTGTGAGCTTTTCTGTGCTTTGTATAAACGAGTCACGTGGGTGAAATAAACTTAATGAATACCTGTGCAAAGTTTTAACTTGTTCTCAAAGCACGAGCAATTTTCCAATTTTCGCTTTCAGCTTCTCCTTAGCTCAAGTTCTGTGTGTGTGTGTGTGTGTGTGTGACTGACTACGCGAATTGGATTGCATTTGTTTGTTTATTTGTGTGATGCATGCCTTTTCCCAATCAGCCAAACAAGCTTGGAATAAGCTTAAAACAAGCTTACAAACGTAAGCCTCAAGCTTGGATAACCCCAACCGACCATTTGAAAAGCGAAAGGCAATTGTACTTGAGAATAAGCTTAATAAAAACACTGGGTTATAAGCATTTCTCAATATCACTTTTAACAAGCTTGATAAAAAGATAAATCATAATGAATTCTCAATCGTGTTTGAGAAACGCTTGATATACATAACTGTTTCTAAAGTATGCTTAATAAACACTTATATATAACAATACTTTATTAAGTATGATTGAGAATCAGTTGTTTTTTACAATAGAATCTCTTATCATTTTTTTTTCTGTCAAATAAAATATATCGTTTTGTTGGACATACAATTTATTATTGAATTTAAAGATTTTTTAGATGAGACTCTATCCACAGTTGCAGCTGTATATTTATGCATGTGCATATGCAGACACAATCAATGCTATGTTAATAAAACATTATTTTTAGGTTAATTCTACAGATGCAAGAAATATCTTAAAAAAACTATCGAAAAAAAACCAAAAAATAGTATTTTTTAAGCTTATTCTACAATTGTTATAAAAAGCTTATAAAACTATTGAGGATAGTAATCTTTTCTATACATTTATTTATATAATATTTTTTTATAAGCTTATTCTACAATTGCAAGAACAAGCTTATAACAATCTTGCCTGAGTAATATTATCACAAGGGTTCCGTTTTGATTTTTCTACAATTACTGTGATATACTTTTTCAATAGATTCTCAAGCTTTTTTCAAGCTTAAGGCTTATGTTGTTAAGCTTGTTATAATATTATTCTCAAGCATTTTGGTTGGTTGGGAACGCTTTCATTTACTATTGTAGAACGCTTACATGTAATTGTAGGATAAACGAAAGTGAACCCTTGGAATAATATTCCTTACTTCAAGCTTAATCCAAGTGTTATTTTACAATTGGATATAAGTGTTTTAATAAGCTTTTTCCAAGTGTGCTACATTCAACAAATCAATTAGCACTCGCGCAAAAATTTATATTCCGTGGCTCAGTTGGTAAGCCACTGGTTATTCGACCATCCAAGGTTCAAGTCCCAACCGGAACATTTTTATTTTTTTTATTTTCGTTTGTTAATATTGAAGCCCATCTTTTTATATGGGCATTTCCATAGTCGCGAACGCGACATTCGTACGTCTTTGAGGAGCAAAATAATAAAGAAAAATCGAAACAAAATTTATTTTTTTTCAAGTTTTAGATAGCATTTTAGTAGCACTATATTTAGAAAAAAAAGTTAGGTTCTCCAGATTTTATGTTTTCAAAATATTAGCAATAAACATGGCATCGCGAACGCGACAAAAAATGGAACTAGTTTTCGACTACATCTAGAAAAATGCAAATATCTGCGAAACGTAACATAATATTTTAAAGCGGTAAATTGTAAATTAAATAAGATTAATGTGGCTTTCAAGAAATATTTGTCATTTTGACATATCTCCATTAGTTATTTTTTTATTGAGCTTAAGCCTGATCGCGAACGCGACATCTAGCACGCGACATTTTTTCTCATCACGTTTTTAATAAGAATTAGTTAAAGTAATTTCAGCTAAATATTGCATTACCTACCAAAAACATCGTAAATATTATTTGAGTTTTATGTTAGTAATATTAATAAATTAGTAATATTAATAAAAAAAATACATAAGAGGCTAGTGAGAAAAATATTATATTTCTTTGTAACACCACCCGTCCTACGTATGTGGTTATTTACTTTATGAAGACTTTTTTACGCCCACAAGGAGGCGTGGCAGATATAGAAAAGTGCATATACTATACTGCAGTATCACCTTCTAAGTTGTTTTAACCATGGCATCCCTGTTTTTGTATGTCCCCCCATCTGTTGACATGATTACAGCCGTTATTATTAAGTTTTAATAATGAAATTCGATATTTAAGCTTATATCGTAAAAATAAAGATCTTGTTCGAAAATAATCCCAATAGGATGAAAACCACGTCTACCTCCCATACAAATTGACGTTCTCAAATTGGAAAATTTCTTAAAAATCTACCAAAAATCAATCCAATGACTTGAGAATAAGCTCATGAGCTTTAATTTGAACTATTAACACTTAGCAAAAAATTCAGAAAATTCTAATGAAACCTTTCCATACTTTCCCATACAAAGTGTATTAAAATTACGGCGCATGATCGCGAACGCGACACATTTTGATGATCAATATTAAATGTTTGGTATGATTTTTACCTGCAGTAACTTTTTTTTTATAGTAAGGCGACCAAATTTGATGTAAGTTACAATTTTCAGACACTTGCTAAGAACGATCACGAAGTTATGATAACATATGATGATTTAGGTACAAGAACGCGACATTCGAATAGTCGTTAAAGCAATTTAAAAAATTCTCCGTAAATCGTGCTTTGCTTGGTATCTTTTTATTTTTTATTTTTTATTTGTAGTTTATAGATGAATTTTATAAGAAGAGTGCAAACGTAACGTTGATAAATAAATGAAAAATACTAAAGAGAAAAAGTCCTTAAAAGCAGCTAAAAGCAAGAAAAACATATCTCTCAGATATCAGGCCAATTTTCTCAGAACAAAAACTGAAATTAGTTGTAATTGCAGTAAATTATAAAAACTCAAGCATTTTTTTTAAATAGCTAATAACAAAAAAATTATTTGTTTATGTAACAATTTTTTTTTCGGTCCCGGTAGACCTTTCTGTGGAAATGCCCATATATAAAATTCTTCTGTACATGGCTTTGTCACTGAACTCCTCCTAAACGGCTAAACCGATTTGAACTTTGGTAAGTACCCGCGACTGGGTCCGTAGATGGTTTGTATCTAAAGTTTGACCCGGTAGGTGGCGCTGTTATTGCTGTGGGAGTGTTTAAAGGGGTATATGGGATTATAACTCAGAAACGAAATGAGAAATTGTCATGATTCTTTCACTACACCATTAATTTTAATGCATACAAAATTACAAAAATACAAAATCAATAAAAATAAACAAACAAAAAACCTTAAATTTTTATGATAGTGGCTTGATTTTTCGATCGTATAAACCGTTTTTAAATTTTTGAGATGAAAATTTTAAAGAAACCCTATATCTATGCACACCATATAAAAGAACATTAAAAATGCCATTTTCGGTTTTAAATATTTTTTGAATAGGAATTATTTTTATCAAAGTTTTTTGCGAAATAAAGAAATTCGTTAAGGTTTTTTTGAAAAATTATAAAAATTAGAAGGAAAACGAAAATGAAAAAAATAGAAAAATGATTGAACGGACAATTAGTCAAAATTACAATAAAAAAAAATGAATGGAATCCTTTGTAAAATGACCGAGTTATTCACTATCAAAGTCAGAACTTTCAGTTTTGATTGATTTTTTTCTATTTCAACAGAAAATAAAAAAAGTACTAAAAAATTTTTGTGTATTTTAGGTACGAAAGTTTTTATGAAGTCAATGTTTTGGAAATATAAGAAACTTGCACGCTCTTATAGAAAACGAAATTTTTCTAATAAAATATTTCTAAACCAAGAATGTTACTTACCAAAAAGGTATGCAACTACCAAATTGCAAGAACATATCTTTGAAAATTCTGGCAAGGCAAATTATTTTCCTTACATATTTAAGGTGTTGGATGAATCTGAATTGGATGAGGACCTTAGTATCTTTGGCGATGCGAAAAAGTGTAAGAAATTTGGGTATAAACGGTAAAATATAAAAACTTGAGCACAAATGTATAACTACCAAATTGCAATAACATAACTTTGATAATTTTTCCATGGCAAATTATTTGCATGGCATTTACCTTTAATATTTAAAGTGTTGAAACTAATCTGAATTGGATGAGGACCTTAGTATGTTTGAGGATGCCAAAAAATGTCAAAAATTTGGGTATAAATGGTTAAATATAAAAACGTGGCTGTTGAGGCACAAACTGTGTGTGACTTTGGCGACGATGTGCCTTGATTCCCCCTCTGCAGATAATGACATAACCCAGAGAATTATAAATTCCATGAAAAGCTTCTTGAAAACATGCTGTTTAGCCGTTCGCAGTCGGTATAAAACAAGTAGATACAATTTTTGATCCATTGTGTACAAAATTTAATAAAACGCACAGCAGAATAGCTCATAAGAAGCTTTAATAATGTCCTTTCAAGGGCTGAAATGGCCAAATTGTTTTGGGTTTTTGAATATAGAAAAGCACAAATTTTAAGAATAATTGTGTGAAAAATTGGTAGCATTTTGTTATGATTCAGAGGGTTTTTTTAAACACTTAACCTGTAAGGTCAAAGGGCAAACGTTGGTTACACCTAGAATGAAGCGTATACGGTATAAAAAAGTATAAAATGGGTGTGACCCGCCCATGAACATGCCCACATCCCATACAACCCACAATATTAAAAGGTTCATATTTGACTTTGAGAGATGAATCTTCGCATAGAAACTAGGTATGTGAGATTATTGTATCAAAAGTAAGATCTGTTCACAAAATGAGCGTCATCCGCTCATGAACAGGTCCACCTCCTATACAACTCACAATATTAAAAACACTATTTAATGTTCATATTTGATAGATGAAACTTCGTGTGAGAACATTTAATATCAAAACTGCGGTATGCACAAAAAATGGACGTCATCTGCGCACCAACACGCCCACCTACCACACATATCACATTAGTTAAGCCTGTATTACTTCTATAGGTACAAATAATGCATGGACTTTTATAGGAAGTTACGTTTATTTGTTTTAGATTTTTAATATATATAAATGTAAGGTATTTCATAGTTCATATTTCATAGGGTATTTCATAGTCGGGCTAGACCGACTTTAGACTTTCTTTGCATATTTTATGATTATATATACAAATTATATGGCACTATGTTGGTTTTCGCTTATATCCGAAACCACACATCCGATTTAAAAGAAACTTTGTGAATGTATGAGGGTGGTTTGAGCTTCAAAGATAGTTTTCGAACCGATAGGTGGCACAGTTGTCGATTTTTATAAAAAGTTTTTATTATGTCAACGAATTTTTTTTTAATTTAAATCAGACTTCACCACAAATATGAATTTACATCTACGTTTCAATGGTTTTTTAATGCGATTTCAAGTATTTATATAGGAAAATAGGGTAAAAGTTAATGTTTGAACAGAATAAACATTAATGAAAATCAAAGTTTTAAAATTATTAACCAAAAAAAGTAAATTTTTTCAGAAACTTTTAAAGAAAACTATGCTAAAAATGTCAACTATTTTAACGTATCATATCTCATAAGCAACAATAAGCAACTCATAAAAAGCACCACAAGAATCGAGCTGCGTCGGGTATTAAAAGCTAGTATTTATATGAAAATTTGCATGCCTTCAACAATTTTTGTGTTTGCTACACCAGGGATTGAACCACCGCATATGAGTCGGACACTCTAGCAACTTGCCGTAAGCCTTATAGCTGCTGAGCGAACAAAATGAAAATGAAATACATTTATATATATATATATATATATGAGAGCATCACAACTTTGAACATTTGTAAAACTTTTACCGTTGTCAGCGTTTTCCAAGTATGATTGCAAAAGACTTACTTAATGCAAGCCTTTCCAAGTTTTATTGTACATCACTTGCTTTTTGTGTTTTACGCAATAGCTATACAAGGCAACTTGGAAATTTATTACCTAGGCAAGTGTTTTTCAAGCGTGCTTGGATAAGGTTTGCTTTTTGTATTGCATGTAAGCTTAATCCAAGCACTATTTCTAGTTGGCTGATTGGGTTGCTTTCTTTTTTGCTAATGTGTATGTGTGTATTTAAGTGCACTAAAGTTTCAAATACAAGTTTTTGTTTTGAAATATACTCCTTTTTGCTGTTGTGGCAGCTTAAAATACCTTTGCATACTTTTAAGCGTTCTTGCCGCCAAATGCTGTGAACCACCAAATGGGTTGGAGGAATAGAATGAAGTTAACAAAGCAAAAGAGACAATTATATTTTATGTTGTGCACTTTTTACGGTAATGAAAATAGTTATTCTCTTCTCATGTTACCAATTAGCAAATATTTGTTCAAAAAACAAGCAAGGACAAAATAAATGACTTAAAAAATAAATGAAATTGTATCTAGATAACTTGATACTAGATAACTCTGAGCAAATAGCAATATTAATGTGCCGTCATTTCTATTTAATATTAATTTTGCTCTTCTTTGCTTGGCTTGAGCTTTGTTGTTGGATTTGGTGACTGTAAATTATTTGTGAATTATGTCAATATATTGATTTTAATACTTAAAATTAAATCCTTGGTGAAAGCAGAGACAAATTTCTTCAAATTTAGAATTTCTGTATTTTGCTATTCAATACATAACATAACAAAGGTAAGAAAACAACTTGAAAGTGACAAGCTTTATTTAAGCCAATTTAATTAATTATAGCCTTGAGTAGAGCTGATTGAAAATAATTACCATAATCAATAATGAATGAGTCTTTAATTATAATTAGTGTACAGTACGGAACACTTATTTTAAGCCTTTAATACAACTGCTCTCTTGTGAGGTGCAGGAAACTAGTTTTTTTCTGTTGTTTTTTAGTATTTAAAGATTTGATTTTATTTAAAGTTATTTAATAAATATTTTTTGATTTTTTTGTTAATAAAAAAAATGTAAAAATATTTACATCTTTTTATAAAAGTAGACTTACAGCCAACATCAGAGCTTAAGTGTAAACATTTGGAACTAATGTTCTAGGATTAATCTTAATATTTGCCAAAGCAGATAAATAGCAACTTATGCCAGTAGCTAATAATAGTAGCTGCTCTGTTTCTACGTTATGCTTGCTCCTGCTCACTCTTCATAACTCTTTTAATTACTTTTAAATAACAGCAAAATTAATGAGCTACATCCATTATGCAGTGAAAAAGTTTTTGCAAAATTTGAAGCATAACTCTTTTAAAATATACAACAAAGCAAATTGAAATATAAAGCAGGTAACAGTATAAAATAAATTTTCTCTGAAATATACACATATCGATTCTTGTATCATCAAGTTTCATTGGCAAAAGTTTTCACTGCTTCAAGCTCTCGACAAGCTTGGCAAGATTATGATAAAGCAACACACATACAAAACACGTGCATCACACACAAACACACTCGAAACTTGTCGTAAAAAAATACATAAATATATGTCAAAAGCGGTTGAAAATTGAAAAACCTTTGTACAAATATATTTATATGTATGCGTTACAAAAAGTAAACAAACTTTTTAATTGCAACCGCACAAAAAAAAAAAGGAAAACGAGAAGAAAAGTTTCAATTTCAATAAAGCAATTTCAACAACAGATACTCACACTGTCATAATGCCTCACCATACACATACATATATAACCACACAAATACACTCAAACATTGACATGTGCGTAAAAAGCAATATGGCTGCAGGCGCATTCATTAACAACGACAACATCGAACACGGCAATGACGCAAACGTGACATGATGTTAGCGTGAAACATTTAATATGATGTGCCAAGTATACATTTGTATGTATGTTTGTGTCTGTGTACATATTCTTGTTATGAATATGTTTGCAATAACAACATCATCACTGTCTGCTATATAGGTCTCTAGTCGATGATGGATTTATTGTGGATTTAATTATGTTTGTCTGATGAAATGAAAAGTGAAAAATATCTAATAATATTTAATTGACGTGCGAATCTTTTTAAATAACACTGAGAAAAAAAAAAAAATAAAATTAACTAAATTAAAAAAATTTTATAAAAACCTCAACTTCAATATATTTTAAAATATTACAACATATATAAAAAAAAATATTGCACAGTGGAGTATCCAGAACAATTTAGTTGAACAAAATTATTTAATGATTTTAAACAAATAGGGAATGCAAAAAAAAGTAAAAAATGTGTGGCAAGTAGAGGTCTATATTAACCCCCTGAGCAGCTATGGGTTAATTTGTAGGTTATAGGAGGTTGTTACACTAAAAATGCTCTAGCAACAAAAGTTTTTGCTGCAAAACATTCTTCAAAGAAATTTTAGAAAGTTATTTTCATAACTTTTCAACGATATACATTACTAGTAGAAATTTTTAGTGACAAATATAATTTTTTGTGGTGAAATCAGAAAATTTTGTAAAAAATTCACAATTTTTGAGTTAAAAGTAAAAAAAAAAATACTGTGTGAGCTTACATTTTTTATTTAAATTAATAATTCCTTAAAGATATAACATGACAACAATTATTATTATTGAAAAATGTGTCCAATAGTTGATTGAATATACAAATTAAATGAAAATTGATTATGAAATAAATCAATAGAAATTAATTAAAAAACAATCGTGATTTAATGAATTAAGCCGGAAAAAGGTCATCAGAAAATGATTTGTCTTCCTCAGATGACTCACTTTCAATTTCGATGATATGTGAGTTCTCCGCGGGCATAAGCATTTCCAAAATTTCCTTAAGAAATGGTTCTGTTTTTTTCCTCGTCATGGTACATATTTCAGCTAAAAGAGGATCGGAAGTTAAGAGAAATCGATTTAGTACATCAGTCCTATCATACCATTGTATAGTACTGATGTAATAAATAGTACTGGCATAGCATTAACGATATTCTTAAAAATGTTTATTTCTTGATTCAGCTGCTTTTTCTGAAAGTTGTCCAATAGGAGGAATAGCATTCAAAAGCAACAATTACACTATGTATTAATATTTTATGTATTGTTGGTCTCATCGGATACCATGGATATAAGTCTACGTATAATTTAGCTGTGTCCATAACGTTTTGATAGTTTTTGACATTGGCTTTAAGGTACTACTAGTAAACCTGTTGCCCGAATTCGAGTAATTCAATAAAAATTAAGTATTAGAAACATTATAGACCTTTAATATATGATATTCTATTCAAGAAGTTATTATAAACAATAACGATATATTCAGTCTCAATAATGATATCTTGAATGTTTTGATAATTATCTGAATGTTTTGACTTGAAACGTAAAGGGTGATTTTTTAAGAGCTTGATAACTTTTTTTTTAAAAAAAACGCATAAAATTTGCAAAATCTCATCGGTTCTTTATTTGAAACGTTAGATTGGTCCATGACATTTACTTTTTGAAGATAATTTCATTTAAATTTTGACCGCGGCTGCGTCTTAGGTGGTCCATTCGGAAAGTCCAATTTTGGGCAACTTTTTCATAATTTCTCATTTCTGGTTGAATGGCTACGTAAATAAGCAAAATTGCCGCATTTGGAGTGAAGAGCAACCAGAAGCCGTTCAAGAACTGGCCATGCATCCCGAAAAATGCACTGTTTGGTGTGGTTTGTACGCTGGTGGAATCATTGGACCGTATTTTTTCAAAGATGCTGTTGGACGCAACGTTACGGTGAATGGCGATCGCTATCGTTCGATGCTAACAAACTTTTTGTTGCCAAAAATGGAAGAACTGAACTTGGTTGACATGTGGTTTCAACAAGATGGCGCTACATGCCACACAGCTCGCGATTCTATGGCCATTTTGAGGGAAAACTTCGGAGAACAATTAATCTCAAGAAATGGACCGGTAAGTTGGCCACCAAGATCATGCGATTTGACGCCTTTAGACTATTTTTTGTGGGGCTACGTCAAGTCTAAAGTCTACAGAAATAAGCCAGCAACTATTCCAGCTTTGGAAGACAACATTTCCGAAGAAATTCGGGCTATTCCGGCCGAAATGCTCAAAAAAGTTGCCTAAAATTGGACTTTCCGAATGGACCACCTAAGACGCAGCCGCAGTCAACATTTAAATGAAATTATCTTCAAAAAGTAAATGTCATGGACCAATCTAACGTTTCAAATAAAGAACCGATGAGATTTTGCAAATTTTATGCGTTTTTTTTTAAAAAAAAGTTATCAAGCTCTTAAAAAATCACCCTTTATGATCTGACACTAAATTTTTTAATGTAACTGTCAAAATACGAAGACGGACTTACACTTATATTACTACTGAGACAAACATTAATACTATTCGAAAACATCGCAGCTTAACTCTTCCAGCTATAAAACATAACTAATTAAAAAAAAAAACGCAGTGAAAAATAGATTTAAGACATAATTATAAGAGATATATAAGAAATTAATAAAAGGTACTTACAGAACACTTACAACATCGGTTTATAACACCTTTAGATAAAAAAACGCCAAAAAATCCAAAAAGCTTTTTTTTTTTGAAAACCGTTAAAACTTGACTGAGTTGTTTGCTCGGAAAGTGGAATTTTTGATTTTGGAACTGCATTTTTCGGGCAATTGACATTTGAGGAATGCATAAAAGATAATTTTGGTTAAAAATTTGTAGTTTAAAAAAAACTCAAATTCGATCAATTCATAAGCTCTTCTCAAACTAAATTTCAAATCGATAAAGTAACGGATTTTTGTACAAAAATTTTATTTCTGTTTTAAAAGGTTGGGAACCCCCTGAAGCGAAATCACAATTTTTAAAAGTGGTTTGCACATCTACAGCCTAAACCTAATTTAATGATATCTGAATCGATAAAATCGGTTCATTGGTCTGGGAGGAATGAAGTCACAAAAAAAACTTTAGCCTATTAATTATATCGATTACAGTGTGTTAAAAAATAAAAAATAATTTTTGTGTTTTTTTAGAATCTGGTTGCTTAAGGTCTTAAGAAGAACGTATACGAAATTTTAGAAAAAAAGATCAAATAAAAAAAAGATATAACATACATTATATTCGTATGTCACGCATTTATTCATATACTAGCGTATGTAACCCGGTGTTACTCGGGGTTGTGCCTCGAGCACAGAAAAAGGACGATTTTCAAAACTGCTCTCATTTTAAAATTTTTTAAATTATCAATTCAATTTTAAAATTTTTTAAATAATCGTTTTTTGGGGTTTTGCCCCCTCCTTCCGTCGACAGTGTTTGGTCAAATTTCCGTAATATTGTACCTACCAGATATGATTAAAAAAAAATGACATCTTCAACGTCTCGATCTGAAGTCTGGTTACTGAGGAAAATGGTCACTCACACTCAAAAAAAAAACACATATCTTTCTCCGGTGAAAAATTTCTGTATTTTCGATAATAGCAATTTTCTCTTTTTCAAACAAAATTTTCTTCGATTAGAATAAATTTTCACATTTTCGAAGAAGTATTTCTTCACTTCTAAAAAATGGAAATATTTCAATGTCTCTTATAATGATAATTATTTTACTTGCACAAAAAAATTCTCATTTAAAATGAAAAATTTTTCCTATTTTTTGATAAAAAATTCACTATAACAAGTACTTTCTTCAATAAAAACAAATTTTTTCTCAAAAAACTGATCTCTAAAACTGATAAATTTTTATATATTTCTCTTTTTCATAGAAACTTTATTTATCATTTTAAGAGAATTTTTAGGATCGCATTAAGAGGAAAGCATTCTCTGTAGCAAAGTTATAACCATTTTTCTCTTAATATGATGCCTTTTTTATCGTATTCCGAGAAACTTTTTTCTGAGTGCGCTCTTAGCATGCATTTAATATGCATTTTTATATCAAAAAAATTCCAATTTTAAAAAATCCTTTAAGCATCGATTCGGTTTTTGGATTGTCTTCGTTCAACTTCGGTTTTGTTCGATACTGTTCGGTTGATGTTTTTCATCTTGATATAGCTTCTGATCGTGTTCGTTTAACTTTTTTTTTCATTCGTCTTTGGTTCTTGACTTCGTTTGCCTACGGCTCATTCCTTGATTTTTGTCGAAAGAACTTTTAAAAGCATAGGATCTATTTAAGTAATAGATACAAATGACTACCAAGTTTTATCAAAATCGGTTTATCCGTTTTGACGTGAATGAGCCAAACATAGTTGATTGAATAAAGTGCCCTTTCACGGAAGTTTTCTAAAATTTAAATAGTTCTCAATTCTGTTGCAGGGTCAAGTTTTTTCACGTGCCAAATTTTAGTAAAATCGGTCAAGTCATTTAAAAGTTATTGAGTCTTAACAATGCACTACTTAAAGCGCCCTCTTGCGGAAGTCTTTGAGATTTTTTATATTGTATGTTTTATCTTGGGTGCAGTTGAACGTTCATACCAAATTTCATTAAAATCGGTTCATGCGTTTAGGAGTTATTGAGTCTTTAAAACGCACTACTTAAAGCGCCCTCTAACGGAAATCTTTGGAATTTTGTTTAGCCTATGTTATCTTTTGCGCAATCGAACTTTCATTCCAAATTTAATTGAAATAGGTCCAGGTGTTTAAGAAGTTATTATAGAGTGCCACTCCAACTTTTTTACCTATGATTTATATTGGGTACAGTTTAACCTCCATACCAAAGTTCATTGAAATCGGTTCAGGCGTTTAGAAGTTACTATAGAGTGCCACGCCCACATACTTGCGCCCACTTTTTACCTATGCTTTATCTTGGATGCAGTTGAATCTTCATACCAAATTTCATTGAAATCGGTTCAGGAGTTTAGGAGTTATTGAGTCTTCAAAACGGACTTCTTAAAGCGCCCTCTTGCGGAAGTCTTTGTAATTTTTTATAGCCTATCGTTTACTTTGGGAGCAGTTGAACCTCCATACTAAATGTCATTGAAATCGGTTCAGGCGTTTAGAAGTTATTATAGAGTGCCACGCCCACATATTTGCGCCCACTTTTTTACACCCCCTACGTTCTTTCTCTCTATGAAAGGCACTCGGTGTCCAAATTTCAGCTCAATCGGATTAACGGTGCGCGAGCCTATACGGAACAGACAGACAGACAGACAGACAGAGAGACAGAAAGGAGGACAAACATTTGATTTTATATATAAGATAAATTGAGGTCCAGGTAAGGAGAGGATAAGGCTTTAATTTCTTAAAAATCGCATTTTTATCGAAAGATGGAATAATGCTTATAAGCTCGAAATGACCCATTTCAGTTGTATTTAAATTTTACTTAAGGGACGTGACACCTTCAAAAAAAGTTTCTTTTAATGTTTTCAAATGCCTTTAAGTCGAATAATGATTATATATATATATTTTTTTTTTAGTAAAAAAATTACACAAAAAATAATTGTTTTTGATTTTTTATTAACATATATGGCTACTGGAATTATTTTAAAAAAACATCAAGAAACCAAGGTGGTCGTGACTACAACTCACTGATATGCGCATCAATACCGCCATAGAATGAACTGGAAGAAACAATTTTGGTAAAGTATGTATTTAATTTACAAAAAAGTATCTATTAAATTTTTCAAAATAATATCTTATTTTTTATTTTACTTTTTAAAATTCGTCAGTTGTGAATGATATCAGTTAAAGGGTCATATTAATCAAAGTTTGGCTACGTGTTCTAGTTTGGTTGTCAAAAATTTGTGCGTAGGTGTGATCTATCTACTATGTGTATGTTGTTTTTTAATCTAGTTACAATTGTTGTTTTATTTTATAAATGTGTCTGGGTTCAAATCCCACGACAGGCATTAACAAAATTATTTTATTATAATAATTTTCATATGTTTTCTTTCTTATGCTTTTTTGTAAAAATAAAAATAAAAAATACAACATTAAGTATAACTTACAACTAAACTACATATACTTGGTTGGCTAAGGAGACCTGGGCTCGATCCCCGTGGCGGGCAAAACAAATATTTTATTATTTTTATTTTTTTTTTTTATAAATGCTCATAACATAAGAACAAAACTAATTTGTACTTAAGCTTTATTTAAATACTGCTGTATTTGTAACGCTCCGTTACAATAAATGTCTCTACAAAATTTACCATTTCTGATAATTGTTTTCGTTACTATCTTAGCTGCAAGTCAATTAAATCTTTTCTTATAAACCAGTTCAGCCCACATCAATTCCTGCGTAATTCATGCTATTTCATTTAATTGATGAAATTAATTCGGAGTTTTTTCAACTTTTAAGCGTGTTAATTTTTGCAATCGAATGTTATTTTTTTTAATACTTGTTTTACGCTGCTTTGTTTTTATTTCGTTTTGTTGTTTTTTTTTTTTTGCTTGCTACATATAGCGTGAAATGAGATAACTGAGTGCTGTGTGCTGTTTGGCAACGTCAAAGCCAGCCTTACAGCCAGACAATTTAATACAACATTAAATGCATTCCTATGCAAAAAAAAAAAAAAAAAAAAATCGAAACAAACAAAAATCATCTCCCGCTGGACGTGTTTTTAAATGAGAAAATTACATTTTAACTCAAATGAATTTGCATGCAATCGAAATCAGACACAAAAGATCAGATGGGCAAGAAACAGACCGATAGGCTAGGCAAAGATTTTTATTTTACAAAGCTGTAGGCTGTAGTAAGAATAGTGGTGGTGGTGATGTATTCAAATGTATGTTGAAAAACCAATCAACCAGTTGAGCCCTTAAAAGAATTTCTGCTCCTTCGGCAGTGCTTGTTTGGATCAATTGTGTTGTAAATGTTATTACTAGTAAATATTTATGTAAGAGAATTAAACGCATAAGATGCATGCCTACTCCACAGGGTCATGTTGTTATAATTGCGAAGCTGCGCATGGTACTTGTTACTTTCTAAGTTTTCATAATAGAGTAATGAAGTATATTTTTTTTTGAGTTTATTTGTTTTGATTTGTTGATGACGTCACTTTGCATGGTAGCTAAAGAAAGTTTTAATTCAATTCTACCAAATTTCAAACAAAGCAAACATATTAAAACTCAAAGCTTATGTATCCAATTTCAATTCACTGGATTGATTTTAATGGTCGTTGTTTTGTATGTGAGGTATGCGTAGTTTTCATCATAGCAGGACAATTGAAGCTTCTCATGTAAGGGAAAATAAAATTTTTTGTAATGTTCGCATATTGTTTGCTGTTCATATTTTCTTCAACGAAAAATATTGGACCCAGACTTTCATCTCCTTTTTAGGTTAAAATCATTTAAGAGAATGAATGCTTTACATTTACTTTCGACACACTTCTCGGAAACCGTTCAAATGGCTTTCGCCGCACAAATTTCACTGTTTCGGTTATAGCATTCAGCTGACTCTCGGCACTTAAAATAAGCCTTAAAATAATAACGAGTATAAGAAAAAAATACATAATTGATATTCAGCAAGTAGGAGAACTCAAGTATAGGAAATATCATTACTTCTAACCTTCTTCCAGTATCCGTTTTTGTTATTTACGTGAAGTTTTGCCAAAAAATGTCTCTGTTTTTTAATCTACTCCATCATTTTGGGCCTCTGAGCTGGTTGTTAACAATTTCAATTATTTGCGGATTAAAAAACGTTCGACATGAAAGAACAATTTTAACACCACCATTTTTAACTTTTCGAACTATTTCTCTAGCTGGTTTTGAACGGTTTTGAAGATCCAATCTGACCCCTTTCTTAATTATTTGCTCTATATTTTAGGTTACCGACGACAGATTTACCTCTCATTTATCAGAGAATCAGGTTTAATATTTGTTTCTGATTTGGTTTAAGCGATGTAGACTACAGAGGGAGCGCTAATTTTTACTTTTTCTGCAGTTTGGCGATAGGATAAAGTTTTGTAATCTAAGTGTGCTAAAATCAGGGACCGTAATAATTATGAGCAATATCGAAAAAATTAAGAAGTAATGATTATTTTCTGATTTTTATTTTTTTGCTCAGAAATAAAAATCGTGTTCTGGTTTTTATTTTTTAAATCAAAAATAAAAATTATTTTTAAGTTTTTTTTACTCAAACATAAAAATCATTTTTGATTTTTATTTTTTTTCCTCAAACAAAAAAATTATTTCTGATTTTTATTTTTTTTCCTCAAACAAAAAAAACCTTTTTTGATTTTTATTTTTTTTCCTCAAACAAAAAAATCACTTTTGATTTTTATTTTTTTTACTTAAGCAAAAAAATCATTTTTGATTTTTATTTTTTTTGCTCAAGCCAAAAAATAATTTTTGATTTTTAGTTTTGAGACAAAAAATAAAAATCGAAAAATGATTTTTATGGGTTTTTTTATTTTTTTTTTGGTCAGAAATAGAAAGAATTTTTAATTTTTATTGTTTCGCTAAATAAATTTAAAGACTTAAGGTTTTTTATTATTTTGCTCGTAAATTAAAAATCGATTTCACGAGCTTTCTTCTTGTTAGACATTCTTAATAGTTATGTTTTTTTTATCTCTTCAAAATTTGAAAAGAAACTAAGATGATATTAAATTTGATATTTATTTTATTGAGAATTTTTAAAATGACAGGCATTCATTTTTAAGAATAAAAATTTGTCCATTTGTTCATTGCTCTGCAGTGTATTATAAATATACTTATATACATAAATTATATTAAAAGTTGAAAATGGCAGAGATTTACCTTTGCGCTCAAAAAAAATTTGGCGAATTATTTGTCTTAAGTGCGATTTGGCATACATTATTTTGATTGGATTTTTAATAATTAATCGATGTATTCGAGGGTCCAGAAAATTGAGGAAATAACGGAAGGATTTTCCAATATTTGTTCTTCCCTTTTCGATTGAACTTTCATAATATAAAAAAACCCCTAAAAACAGCTGCCTCGACTGTATTCTCAACGTTGTTGTAGTAACTGGTTTAAGCGTAAGCCCATATTTTCTATATATATCAATTTTTATGAAAAATTTACACATGCCCAAGTTTTATTCCTTTTAAATAATGAATTTTAATTTTGAGCAAAAATATAAAAATCAACAAATAATTTCTATTTTTGATCAAAATAAATAAAAATCAAAATAATTTTTATTTCTAAGCCAAAATATTAAAAATCAACAAAAAATTTCAGAGCAAAATAAATAAAAATTAAAAATAATTTTTATGTCTTAAGCCTAGTACTATGCTCGATTGCGTGAAATTTCACTGGCAACAGCCATTTATTTGTTGCGTGAAAATTTTGACAGATATTTTGTTGCGAACGAACAGCTGATGATCAGCTTACAAATTTCGGCAAGATGTAAATAAAAAGCCACAATTTATTAGATGAAAAGCAGAAAATCATTTAAGTTCTTTAATTTTCATATTTATGATTATATAAATGCAAAATAAATCTTTATACAAGTATGCATGTCCTTTGTTGTGGAGCAGAACAAGTCATTAGTTTATGGCAGTCTCCAAGCTGCAAAGTTTTGCGACCGCCAACACCGCGGAAAGGTGCACCCGTGTTTACAATTTCCAACAACTGCAGTTATTAATTGCAAAACTTTACAAATAGTACAAAAATATAATTTCAATAAGAAACATTGCTCTTTTGTTTGCTCTTTTTCTTAAATTAAATGGCAACTGTCTCTTTTCACGGCAAAATAAATGGTCGGTTCAATTAAATTACCGTGAAAAAAATGTTGCTAGATGCATGTTGCGGAATATAGTACTAGATTTTCCGCAGCGAAGCATAGTACAGCTTTGACGAAAAAGTTGTGAAATGTTCACGCTTGTTTCACAGCTGTCATTTTTTGTATGGAGATTTGAGTGGAATTTCACGTGAAGCCGAACATAGTACTATGCTTTAGCAAAAAAAATATAATTCAAAAATAATTTTTATTTCTGAGCAAAAAAAAATAAAATTCAAAAATAATTTTTATTTCTGAGCAAAATAAATAAAAATCAAAACTAATTTTTATTTCTGAGCAAAAAAAATAAAAATCGAAAATAATTTTTATTCCTGAACAAAAAAATAAAAATCATTTTATAATAATTATTTTTAATTTTTATGCTTAACGCTTAAAAAATAAAAATCATTATTTATTCTAAGAGGCAACACAAATTCCAACATTTCGGTATATTCAAAAGTTTTTTCCGACGCTTAGAACATGCTGATTTTTATACCCTAAACCTGAAAGGTCAGGGTATATTAACTTTGTGCAAACGTTTGTAACGCATAGAACGAAGCGAGTCCGGTATAGAAAAGTATATATATTTTTGATCAGCGTCACCACGTGAGTCGAGCTATCCATGTCCGTCCGTCCGTCCGTCCGTCCGTCCGTCCGTCTGTCCGTCTGTGTGTTGTCCGTATACACAGGATAAGAAGAAGGAGTTGAGATAATTGAATGAAACTTGGTACACATAGTCACATGAACCCAAGGATCTGCACTATTGAATATTTTTGGAATCCGCCCACGGACACGCCTACTTCCCATACAACGCAAAAATTGAAAACTGCATAACTCAGCTCATAATTAACCTACAACAATAAAATTTGGTATGTATGTGTTTTGTATCAACACAAAGATGTTTTTGAAAAATGGGTGTCATCCACTCACGAACACGCCCACCTCCCATACAACCCAAAAATTGAAAACGCAGTAAATAAGCCTCTGTTTAACCTACAGAGCTAAAATTTGACACATATGTTTTTTATGACAAGACAAAGATGATTTTTGAAAAATAGACGTCATCCGCATACGGACACGCCTACCTCCCATACAACCCAAAAAGTTTAAAACTCAATAAATAAGGTTATGTTTGTCATAGAGAAATTAAATTTGGTATGTATGTATTTTATACCAAAACTAAGGTGTGTTCAAAAATTGGGAGTAATCCGTCCATGAACTCGCCCACCTCCCATGGCGAAAGCACAATAAAGGCATTAACTGTGAGCTACAGGAATAAAACTTGGTATGTGTAAATATTTCATCACCATTTAAATGCAATTAAAATATAGGCTTCAGCCGCCCACGGAGACGCCCATTTGCAATAAAAATTTTTTTATTTTTGAAAAATGGGTTTAGGGTATTTCATAGTCGGCCTAGACCGACTTTAGACTGTCTTTACTTGTTTTCATTAAAATTTGAAAAATAATCATTATTTTCGGTCCCTGGCTAAAATTATGTCTTTTTTAGTTGTTGATATATATATTATTTCTTCCACATTTTACCCGATTTGAACCGTTATCTGATTTTGTTTGGATATCATTCTGAATTTTTGTGTGGTAATACTAAAGTAAGTCCGGATCACAAAAAAAAAAAAAAAATAAAATAATTACTAAAACATGATTTGTATGCAAATTAATCAATATTGCACTTTCGAAACAGTTTTGTTTTAAAAAAGCCGTTGTTTTTTAAAAAAAAATTCTTAATTTTTCGAATACCAAGTTTAAAAACATGTTTAACGATGTTTCCCATAGCAAAAATAATTATTAAAAATAAAAGAAAATTAGTTCAGTTTGTGATCATGTTTGCTTGAGTCCTTTTTTGACATGTTTTATATTTGCAAACCTGGTGACCTTAATTTCGATATAAATAAAATAGGCTTATGGAAAAAATACTTAATAATCGTTTGGTGCAGCATAATACTTCTCGGTTTTTTAGTTATTTTTTTTTAATTCTTATCACAGTTGTTGTTGGAAAACGCAACAGTGGTGCAAAATGAGCAAAATTAAAAGATCTTAAAGGATTCTTTATTAAAATCTCAGACAAATTTTACTGAAGAGTTAAATATTTATTTGAATTGTTTTTACCCGTTGTACCATAAAAATCAATTGTTTAAAATATAAAACCAAAAACACACGTAAGAGTTGTTAAAATTAAACGATTAAAAGTATTTAGTTAGAAAAAAACGTAATACTTTAAAGAATATTGACTGCGTTAGCTTTTGATTAAATTTTTTCTTTGGAATTTGTCGCAGAATGACTTCTATTGAATGACATCAGTTGAGAAAAAATATAAGTTACTAGCGGATGTAACCCGGTGTAACTCCGGGTTGTGCCTCGAGCACAAAAAGAGGACAATTTTCAAAAATGCTCTAAGTTTTACGTTTTTAAAATTATAAATTTAAAATTTTGTAAATTATCGTTTTTTGCTTCCTCCTTCCATCGAAAGTTTTTAGTCAAATTTCCGTAAAACTGTACCTGCCAGACATGATTAAAACAAAAAATGACATCTTCAACGTCTCGATCTGACGTCTGGTTTCTGAGGATGGACATCCATATTCAGAAAAAAAACACATATCTTTCTCCGATGAACAATTTCTCTATTTTCGATAATAGCGATTTTCTCTTTTCAAATAAAATTTTCTTTAATTAGAATAAATTTTCAAATTTTCGAAGAAATATTTCTTTACTTCTAGGAAATGGAAATATTTCAATGTCCCCTATAATTACAAATCAGGCAAGCACGTTAACGTTATTACGTTATTACGCACGTATACGATACCCAAAATATTTGTTTTGTTTCGTTGAAGCGAAATCAAAAAAGAACATTAATTCAAAAACGAAAAATATTTATTTCGTTTCGGAGAAAACGATAAAAATTATTTCCCAATCAACCGTTAAAAATAACGTTAATTTCAACCAAAAAGTTTTGTTTTTTTTGTATCAGAAGAAATTTTTTTTTAGCATAAGAGAATATAATAAAATATTATTCGTTTTTCAACGAAACAAAATTTGATTTGATATATTTTAAACGTTATTTAAAAAACGAAATAATTTCTATAATTTATTTTTCTGCCTCAACGAAACGAAAAATGTTTGTTGATTTCGTTGTGCATAACTGTGACAAATAAATATCTCGCACAAAAAAATTCTCATTTATACAGAAAAATGTCTTGAAAATGAAAATGTTTTCCTAAATTTTGATAAAAAACTCACTATGAGAAGTATATTCTTCAATAAAAACAAATGTTTTCTCAAAAATAAAGAGTTTTTTGCTCTAAAATCGAATTATTTTTATATATTTCTCTTTTTCATAGAAGGTTTTTATCATTTTAGAGAATTTTTAAGATCGAATGTGGAGAAAAGCAGTGTCTGGAGCAAGGTCAATACCATTTTTCAGGAAATATGATGACATTTTTATCATATTCCGAGAATCTTTTTTCTGAGTGCAGTTTGAAAAGTCATTTCGAAAAAAATGCGTTTTAAGTTTTGGTTAGTATGCATGTAATATGCAATTATATCTCAAAAACGTTCCAATTTTAAAAAATCCTGCATCGATTCGAGTTTTGGATTGTCTTTGTTCTACTTCGGGCTTGGTCCATACTGTTTGGTTAATTTTTTGTCATCTTTATATAGCTTCTGCTCGTATTCTTTAAACTTTTTTTTTCTAGTCTTTGGATCTTGACTTCGTTTGCCTTCGGCTCATTGCTTGATTTTTGTCGAAAGAACTTTTAAAACAGCGATGAGCACACACATACTACCACATTATTTGATTGTGTGTACAGCAAAGAAAAACGAAGATCAATTTAACGTATTTTCTCGCTATATTTTAAAACATTGTGCAAAGAAATGTTATTTCAACAAATGCTGAAAAGCATTTGACTTGATTTGTTGCCAAAATAAAAACAAAGTATTTGCCGAATGCACACGATCGTAAGCCACACGAAGTAGCTTATACTGTTCATGTGTTGACGTCGCGCAAGCAGCATTTTGCTTCCAATCCCATGGGATAGGAAATTTAATTTGTGCCCTTCTCTGTTTTAAAAGCATAGGATCTATTTCAGTAGCAGATACAAATGCCTACCAAGTTTCATCAAATTAAGTTTATCCGTTTTGACGTTAATGAGTCAAATAAAGTTGATTGAATAAAGCGCCCTCTCACGGAAGTTTTCTGAAATTTAAATAGCCTCAAGTTATTTCACATACCAAATTTAAGTCAAATCGGTCAAGTCATTTAGGAGTTATTGAGTCTTAACAATATACTACTTTAAGCGCCCTCTTGCGAAGTTCTTGCAATTTTTTATATTTTAAGTTTTATCTTGGGCGCAGTTGAACGTTCATACCAAATTTCATTGAAATCGGTTGAGGCGTTTAGAAGTTATTGAGTCTTGAAAACGCACTACTTAAAGCGCCCTCTAACGGAAATCTTTGGAATTTTTTATAGCCTATGTTATCTTGGACGCAGCCGAACCTTCATAAAGTGCCAGTTGAACCTTCATACCAAATTTCATTAATATCGGTACAGGAGTTTGGGAGTGATTAAGTCTTAAAAACGCACTTCTTAAAGCGCCCTCTTGCGGAAGTCTTTGGAATTTTTTATTGCCTATGTTTTATTTTGGGAGCAGTTGAACTTTCATACCGAATTTCATTGAAATCCGTTCAGGCGTTTAGAAGTTATTAAAGAGTGCCACGCCCACATACTTCCGCCCACTTTTTTTACACCCTCTATGTTCTTTCTCACTATAAAAGGTACTCGGTGTCCAAATTTCAGCTCAATCGGATAAACGGTGCGCGAGCCTATACGGAACAGACAGACAGACAGACAGACAGACAGACAGACAGACAAACATTTGATTTTATATATAAGAAAATTTAAAAACCAAAAGCAAATCAAATAACGTCTGATTTATTTTAAAATTTTGAGAAAATTTGTAGTGTTCATAATTCAATGGCGTGGCACTGTAATTTTAATGTATTAATTTTTTTGTGAATTAAATTAATTAAATAAACAATGTTTTGGATTTTTTTAAATTAATTTTTTATACTAAAAAAATACAATTTGTACATTAAACAAAATATTATGTATTAAAACTCTTGAAATTGTCTTTTAGCCCTTTTATATTGTGATTTAACTCCCTCGAAGTTTGGTTCTCATTTTTTGACGCCAAATCGATGATAGCAATTTAAAACTTCTTAAAACAGATAGTTAAAATCTTAGCTCATATGAAATACTACACAAAATATATGAAATATTTTTGTTTTTGCTCCATTAAAAACAAAAAATGTAAAAATGCCCTACTTTTTGCCCTATTAAGCGTTCTTAACAAACGAGTTTTTAATAATACTCAATGATTGCTGCATGTCCTATAGCTGTTGCATTTGTTGGTACTGAAATTTAAAAAAAAAAAAAAACAAATGTTGACTTTTCGAATTGTTTTCATACATTTTTTAAATGCATATTATCAAAATCAAGGCAAAATTTATTTAAGCACGGATTAATTGCACTGAAACAACATGCTTATTTCTGGAATCATTGATTTTCGTATTCTGCGTTCAATTCTTAGAAAAAAATTTTGGTGAGCATAAACTCCGTTAAGCATAGAACCGTTTAAATGCAATTATTTGATATTAAAGTTCACTGTGGCGTATGAGTGATATTTAATTTTCGACTTGGCTTAATTTTAGCATGGCTCAAGTTTCGAGGTATAGTTTGCAAAATGTTAGATTGTATTCTTTTGCTGGTTCCTATTTTGTTTTATACCAATTTAAAGTAATTCTTCTTTTTTTGAGAAAATTTTTCTTAATTTATTTATATAATTCTTAAAAAGTCTTCTTTACGAATTATATTTTGAGCTTGATGCTAAATAATTCATGAAGTAATAGGTTGCTACAACAACAAAATTCTTCTCAGAAGAACCAAGCAGACTAGGCCATGGTTTTGTCGGACGCTACTCCAACTCATAAAAATAAATTAACAAATTAAAATGCCATAATTTTATAACTCATGAAAATTTTTCTTCTTATAGTTTTTTCTTAAAAAAAACAACTCGTTGTGAAAAAGTAGTTTGATAAATTCGATCCTTATTTTAAAACGGTTATACCAATTGCTTTGTTCTCATTAGATTGTTCTTACAAAAATAAAGAAGAATCATATGTTTTTTTTTTGTGTAAAAAATTTATTTCATTAAATTTTATGGACAAAATTAAATCCAACGTTAGTTTTTTTACCCAAATTTTTGTGTTTTCAATAAAATTCAATAAGAATTGTTGAAAATTTTTTAAAGTTTTTTAATTCCATAAGAAACTTGTAAAAATTATGCAATTTTCATTAATTATAATTATTAAGAATATTACGATACTTTGGAGCCCGTGCGATAGCTGGAAGGTTGATAGTTCTCTCTCGTATAATATTTTTGCATCACTTACTATCAATTTTCGCTGTAAGACCTAAATAGTTCAAAAAAAGTTTATTATGAATTACCCAACTGTACATCTTTGTTTAGTTATCATTAAATAGTGAGAAGTGTTTGTACTTAGCTATCTTTGCGGCCCACTGTGGTCTAGATGATGATTCTATCGCAAGTTTTTGCTTAAAAATGAGTTTTTTCAATAGATAATATACGAGATTTTAGATAACGAAAAAATAATTTTTAACAATTTTATTTTAAAATGTGACAACTTTGCTTGGTTCTGTTAACTCGCAACACGTGTTGCAACGTTTACAAAAATTGCAGTTTTCTGATTGTGGTTTTTAGTGATTTGTTACTTAAAAAGTGCATTGTTTTTGACAAATTCGTAATGCAGAGTATTCAACAACGTAAGTATTTACAATTTTTTATTAAAAATATCTTTTCCTAAAAACTCAGAAGGGTATAAGAAGAGTATTTTTTTTTGTTTTCGTAAAAATGGATATATTTTTTAATGGTTAAAAAAATTTGCAGGGATTTGCAAGTCTTAAGACATATTTTTTCCAAATCTTTATGATTTTGGTTTCTAGAAACAAAAAAGAAAAAAAAAAAATAGGTGCCCCTACCTGCCACTTTGACTTTTATGTTATATTATAGGAGCGGACCTCGTATGGAGCTCTTCAATGAATGGCTGCTTGTGACAAATTTTAATTTGTATAATTTTTCTTCACAATATTTTGAATTCTTGTGTTTTCTTTTTACTAAATATTTAAATTTAACATGTCATTAAAAAAATACTTTTAAGTTTTCATTTTATAGTTGAAACGTCATGTTTCAGAAGATTTTGGTATCTTATTCTTATGAAATTATGTATGTTTCTTTTAGTAAAATTTTTTTTGGCTTAAACAAAAAGATTTCAAACTCTAATTTTTTTTATTACTGGTGAATTAATTCGCGCTAGAATCTCACTTTAAACCACAGTGCGGCCTTCTGAAGTCCTTTTACGTTGCTGCAGTGGTCCGGTAGTTTTTATGTATGCCTTATATCGTACTCTGCTCAATTTACTGGCGCTTCCACTGTGCGTTTACAACTTAAAGTGTATACAAAATTTTTTATTTTTTTATGAAACTGAATATGGAAATTTAACATAAATAAGTCATTTGAAATAAACTAAATTGCTTTATTGATAGCAACGGAAATAATTCAAAACAGGAAGCTAAGGCAAAAAGTTTGGAAATGTTGATGATTCTAACACAATTTTTAAAATTAACCAAATTTTATAATATTGGGTTTTCTTATGGATAGATGTTATGTACATTGTACAAACACCGATGCTCATGTGGAAAAGTATCAACACATCTAAAAGATCATGAAAGACGAGCAACTTGAATTAAGTATTTTTATTTGAATTAATGTTACTCATACGCCACAGTGTAACTCCATATAAAAAAAAATATCAAAAAATGAAAATGACTTGGGACACCAGTATCCCAGCAGTAGCGAAAGTGTTAAACGAAATTTTGGGCAAAATATATTCGCCGTAGCCAAATGCTGCCCATGTGTTTATTTCTAAGAATTAAACGCAAAAAAAAACATCTTCGTGGTACAACTTCACCTTTGCATTTCAATGGTTAATACATTTAGGACTAAAAATAATTTGTGCAAATGA
Organism: Tetanocera ferruginea; assembly: GCA_958299015.1. Lineage (NCBI taxonomy): Eukaryota > Metazoa > Arthropoda > Insecta > Diptera > Sciomyzidae > Tetanocera > Tetanocera ferruginea. The sequence continues at coordinate 133,495,253 of OY282640.1, forward strand.
AATGCAGTTGGAATCAATCTTTGGAAGGATTATAAGTACAAACCAAATGGTTCTCTGTCCGTACATCATGATTTTTGTCCGTAACAGTTGAACAGCTGCAACTACAGTAAAAATCACTTTCGGTAAGAAGTAGAGGCGGATCTGGAAAAAATCTTGGGGGGTGTAAATTATCACAGACATTTTCGATTTGAGAAAATTTTGTCTTTTTACAAATAGACAAATTGTACTTTTTTGAATTGAAATTATCGAATTGTTTAAGAATCATTTTCCCAGACAAATACACGCATATTTCCGTATATATTTATTTCTTCCTTTTTCTGGAAACTTCCTTTCTTCCTTTTTCTGGAAACTAATTGTTCTGACGTTACGACTATGATATGGTGCACTTTGAAAAATAAATCAACAATACAAAATTAATACTGATTACTCTGCGCTACGGATGTTCTGGTGCCGGATATTTTTCAGCTGATTATAGAAAAATTTGGTTTCCTGATTTCAAGTATGGACTCCGTTTTTCTTTATTAGCTCGAGTTTTTAAGTTATAGGCAACAACATGAATCTATTGCTTAATCTATTATATTGATCTACCGATTTGTATTACTATGACTGATTTCAATGAAAAATTACTATACCTTTAAATTTTTGCACATTTAATAACAATATATTTGACAGTTTCGAAGATATCGACGTACAAAATCCAAAAAATTTCACAATTTTACGTAGGCTGCTCTTTTGAAACACTTGTATCTTTAATATTTTTCAATGAATTTACAAAAACTTTTTTTATTTGGTAGAAAATCTCTGGAATTAAGTATTTTTTAATGAACTTGCATATTTTCAAAGAAATTGAAAAAACATACATTTTTTACATTCAATTTTATTAAAATTCACTTCAAAAAGTACGTAAATAGAAAAAAATTTTATATAAAAGTAGTGAGCATATTAATAAAATTGAACGTACAAAACTGCTTGTTTTTCAATTTCTTTGAAAATATGCAAGATTTCCGAAGAAAAACGGAGTCCATATTTGAAATCAGCAGCCAAAATACATTCGGGATTGTTTATCGAGATCTCTGCACCTTTTATAAAGCTTAACTCTGTTACTCTGTGTTCTTAGATAGTCATTAGATAGAGAAAAAATTATATGACAAAATCATCTCAAAATTATCATTAACTTCGTTAATATTTATTTTAATGTCTTCATGTGTATGCAATAATGCGAGTCCATTCAATCGTTCTTGTTGCATAGTTGAACGTAACCATGTTTTTAATCGTCGCAGTGTAGAAAAACTTCGCTCAGCTGTTGCTTCACTGATAGAAAGCGTCAAATTTGGAGTTCATGAAATAATGAATTTGAATTAGTACCTTACTTAAAGTGGACTTAAAGTGGCATTTTTTTTTTCATGAAAGTTGGTTGTGGTAATTTGGTTGGTTTGTTGCAATTATAGTTAAAAGTACCACCTGGGGTCAAAAATCGACCAATTTTTTTTTGCTTATTTATAGTTGTATAAAATAGTCGGTGCACTTCTTCTCCACACTCTAATTCATTTAAAAGAAGAATTATCAAAATCGGTTGAAAAACACGGAAGAAAATGATTCTTAACTGATTTCACTACGCCTATTTATATAAAGATGAAGTTAAGGTAGGCTTGAAAAATTTCAGAATTTCAAACAATTTAGAATTAACTCAAACAAAAATTAATGTATGCAACAAATTATTTGCGCAGTTGATACAATTTTAGCAACTTTAACCTAACATTAATTCACTGCAAAACAACACTGTTATATATTATATATGACAAAAAGTATTACAGATGTATATAATATTTTCATAGACTATAGTTGAAATATTTTTAAAAAATAATTTGACTGATGATGAAATAATTGAAGTAAAAACAAACTATTGGATTTTACATTGTTTGAACTTCTTTTTTGAAAATTTATAAAGTGAAAACTGTAAAATGTATTTCACTTTATCTATTGTTTTTTATAGAAAAACTTGTTGGCACATAGGTTGCAAAAAAGTGTAGCAGGTTTTCACTAAAAATTTAGAAGAATAAAATATTTTAAGTGGCAACTATGGTCTTCATTGCCAAAACCTTAATTGCGCCCATTACAAATCAAAATCAATGTTGCTTGTTCAATGATTTCATATAAAGGCCATTTTTAAAGTAATCGTTAATGTTTTGTAAAAATATCTATATAATTAATAGGCTAAGGTTTTTTTTGTGACTTCAACTCCTCCCAGACCAATAGACTGATTTTATCGATTCAGATGTCATTTAATCAGGTTTTGGCTGAAATTGTGCAAACCATTTTTAAAAATTGTGATTTCACTTCAGGGGGTTCCCAACCTTTTAAAACAGAAATAAAATTTTTGAGCAAAAATCAGCTATTAAATCGATTTGAAATTTAGTTTAAGAAGAGCTTATAAATTGATCGAATTTTAATTTTTTTCAAAAGTACAAATTTTTAACCAAAATTATCTCTTATGCATTCCTCAAATGTCAATTGTCCGAAAAATGCAGTTCCAAAATCAAAAGTTCCACTTTCCGAGCAAACAACTCAGTCAAATTTTAACGGTTTAAAAAAAAACATTTTTTTTTGGGTATTTTGCCGTTTTTCCATCGGATTATGCTATAAATTGATGTTGTAGGTGTTCTGTAAGTATTTTTAATTAATTTTTTAATAATAGCTTAGTAGTAATTTTTTTTCTAAAATCTATTTTATAATTTGTTTTTATTTAAATTAGTTATGTTTTATAGCTTTAAAAGTTCACAACGATTTTGTTGAATAGTAAAAATATTAATCTTGGTAGTTAAATTATTGAAGTCCGTTTTCGTATTCTGACAGTTACATTTAAAATTTTAGTGTCAGATCATAAGTTTTAAGCATTCAGATGATGATCTTTTATATCATTATTGAGACTGAATATATCGTTATTGAGGAAAAAGCTGCTTGAATAGAATATCATACATTAAGCGTCTTTATGGTTGCTAACATTTAATTTTTGTTGAATGGCTCGAATTCGGGCAACAGGTTTACTAGTTATTATTATAAAGCAAATATTTACGCTGAGGTAGTGACTTCAAGTTTTTTATTTTTATTTGTTAGAAAATAACGCGTATTTAAAGTAAATTGTTTAAAAAATGGCTGTAATTTTGAGTACTTAAAGAAATGTAATTTTATTTTCGACGTTAATGTTTGCTTAACATTTAATTATATTTTGTTTTTTGCAGATGACTACAGATCATATTATTCTACAAGCAAAATGGTCCTACTCTAATCGCATCGCTTCATAAAAACGGCACCTAAACGCAAATGACGTCACAAAACAAATAAAAAACCTGTTTTTAAACATTTTAGAATTTGCTGAAAACAATAAAAAACTAGAGTTTAACAATGTCTCTGACCATCTTTTGTAGTATTCGTACAAAAAACGCCTTCAGAGTTGCTTATGTATACATACAAGTAGCTTTAAGCTGTGGGCACAATAATTTTTTTCAAATAAAGTATTAAAAATTTTAGTTTTTAAAAGTTCTTGGGGGGGGGGGGGGGTAATAACCCCCTTTACTCCCCTTGTTTCCGCGCCTGGTAAGAAGCAGCATTCCATATTCTCGTGTTAAATTTAAAGCAACAGCATGCATACACATATTTTTCAAAAGCTCTCCAATAAGCTAGAAGTGTGCAAAATTTAACACAAACTCAAAAGCCATGTCTTAAAAATTTTCGTGTGACATGCAAGGCGAAAAGTGCAATAATTTTCAAATAAAGCCATTAAAAACAAAATGTTTTAGTGTTTCTCAAATGGAGCATAGTAAGTTCAAGAACTAGGAAAAAAACATCACCACCAAAAACGAATTCAGGTTAAAAAATGCAGGTTAAAATTCCACGAAAAAATGCCAATATTTCAAATCGTGTTCTGTAGTGTCAAATATTATCGAGATATTTTAAAGTTTTTAAAATATATTTAAACATTTTTCTGGTGGGAAATTAACTTTGGAAAAGTTAAATGTTGATATTTAATTAGGTATGTAGGCTTGGGAAAAACCATCACATAGCCGAAAAAATTGGTTGTCCCACCACTGTCGGATTATAATAAATTTATTGCGTATCATTGTTTTTTTTTATATATTTTTTTTTTCGTCAACCGATTTCCTTAGCAACTTGTTAAGCTTGTCACGTAGACTGTGGCAATTTTTACATATTAATATATTAATTTACAAAAAGCAGTCTGTTTCTGTGAGATTCACTCACGAGTAGATGGATTCAACGCGGTTTATTGTTGATACATTTATTAGATTTAAATGGCTTACAGTCATGTGATTTAATTTTTTTCTTGCAATATATTTAAATCTTCTTAAATGAAGCTTATGTTATATTAAAGGAATTAACAAAAAAAAAACAACAATAAATTTTGATAATTCACATGCATTTTACAACTTAAAACAGCTAAAATTTTGTTAAACATATGCTATTTGTTTTCCATTTGTGCTAAATTTACAAAAACATAATGCTTTCAACACATTTATTTCATTTATAACACGTCTCTTTAGTTGTATTCCTTATCAGTAACAACATCTACGTGTAAACATTAATTAATTTTTAAACACCTTTTTAATATGTATACCAGTGCCTAGAGTCAGAATTTATTCATATAAATAGCATTAATTTGTTGCTGACACTAAACTGAGATAACATCATAAGCAACATTTATTTTATTGTGATCATAAAATTAATTACTGCAAAAACACTTTTGACAATATGTACAAGTAAGTGAAAACAAAAGTTGAAATTATAACTTAGAAAACTCATTGAATACCATTCAAAAGAAAGAAAGTGATTTTTTCGAAAAAGAAAGAAATTGTGATAGCTCTTCAGCTACTTTTTTAGTTCTGTTTAAAAAAGTTAATAAAAATACTTTCAACAAAAAGAGCTAATTTTCAGTAGAAAAACTAATTAAACCACTCTTTTCACATAACTAAACTTTTTCCAAAATAAAAAGGTTCCGACCATAGATTCTGCCAACAGGGTTTAATAAAATAAAAGTGCTTTGACGATTTGAAACCTTGGGTGTAGGTTTTGTTTTAAGGGAAGGCTTAAAAGTTACCACTTTTTATTAATTATTATGGTGATTTGGTAAGAAAATCATGTGACCCTTACATTTTTGCTTTTTTATAGGAAAAAACAAGTAAAGAAAGTCTAAAGTCGGTCCAGGCCGACTATGAATTACCCTAAACCCACTTTTCAAAAACAAAAAATTTTTATTGTAAATGGGCGTCTCCAAGGGCGGATGAAGCCTATATTTTATATGCATTTAAATGTTGATGAAAAATTTACACACACCAAGTTTTATTCCTGTAGCTCGCAGTAAATGCCTTTATTGTGCTTTCGCTATGGGAGTTGGGGGTGTTCATGGACGGATTACTTCCAATTTTTGAACACACCTTAGTTTTGGTATAAAATACATCCATACCAAATTTAATTTCTCTATGACAAACATAACCTTATTTATTGAGTTTTAAACTTTTTGGGTTGTATGGGAAAAAGGCGTGTCCGTAGGCGGATGACGTCCATTTTTCAAGACTATCTTTGTCTTGTCATAAAAAACATGCGTGCCAAATTTTAGCTCTGTAGGTTAAACAGAGACTTATTTATTGCGTTTTCAATTTTTGGGTTGTATGGGAGGTGGGCGTGTCCGTAAGCGGATGACGTCCATTTTTCGAAGACATCTTTGTGTTTGTATAAAACACATACTTATCAAATTTTATTGTTGTAGGCTTATTACGAGCTGAGTTATGCAGTTTTCAATTTTCGCGTTGTATGGGAGGTAGGCGTGTCCGTGAGCGGATGATGTCCACTTTTCAAAACCATCTTTGTTTTGTTACAAAAAACATAGGTTCCAAATTTTAGCTCTGTAGGTTAAACAGAGGCTTATTTATTGCGTTCTAAATTTTTGGGTTGTATGGGAGGTGGGCGTGTCCGTGAGCGGATGACGTCCATTTTTCGAAGACATCTTTGTGTTTGTATAAAACACATACTTATCAAATTTTATTGTTGTAGGCTTATTACGAGCTGAGTTATGCAGTTTTCAATTTTCGCGTTGTATGGGAGGTAGGCGTGTCCGTGAGCGGATGATGTCCACTTTTCAAAACCATCTTTGTTTTGTTACAAAAAACATAGGTGCCAAATTTTAGCTCTGTAGATTAAACAGAGGCTTATTTATTGCGTTCTAAATTTTTGAATTGTATGGGAGGTGGGCGTGTCCGTGGGCGGATGACGTCCATTTTTCAAAAACATCTTTGTGTTGATATAAAACACATACATATCAAATTTTCTTGTTGTAGGCTTATTATGAGCTGAGTAATGCAGTTTTAAATTTTTTCGTTGTATGGTAGGTAGGCGTGTCCGTGGGCGGATTCCAAAAATATTCAATAGTGCAAATTCTTGGGTCCATGTGACCACGTGTACCAAGTTTCATCCAATTATTTCAACTCCTTCTTTATATCCTGTGTATACGGACAACACACAGACGGACGGACGGACAGACGGACGGACGGACAGACGGACGGACGGACGGACATGGATAGCTCGACTCACGTGGTGACGCTGATCAAGAATAAATATACTTTTCTTTACCGGACTCGCTTCGTTCTATGCGTTACAAACGTTTGCACAAAGTTAATATACCCTGACCTTTCAGGTTTAGGGTATAAAAATACCCATAATATAATGATATAATGGATTAAAATGTCCTAAAAATTAAATTAAATTTATCATTAAATTCTACTGTAAGTTCTGTAAAACTTGAAAGGCAGAAATAAGCAAAAACTTCATACGTGCTAAAGGGTTAATTTCAAACTTAATGAAAATTTGTTGCCAATGTTGTCGAATTTTGTGTTCAACGTCAATATTTGACAGAAACCAATGCATTCAACACGTTGCTCACAAGCAATGTTGATCTGATGTTTTCTTTATCAAATACCAAAAACAAAATATATATTCCTGAAAGGGCGAAAAAAAAACTGTTTGTTGCAAAATGAGTCAAATTACCTTTAGTGCAATGGTATTAATTTTTGACTCATACATATTTATTAACTTAGCATAACTTTTGTTGAGTGCTGCAATATTTCAGTTATCAAAAAAAAACTGAATTAATTATCATTAAGTTTATAATACTTAAAGAACATATTCTTTAAGAATTATATTTAGAGCTTAATGCCAAATAATTCATGAAGGAACAGGCTTGCTGCAACAACAAAAATTCTTTACAAAAGAACCGAGCAGACTAGACCATGGTTTCGTCGGACGCTACTCCATGGTCTAGTCCATGGTCTAGTCTGCTCAGTTCTTTTGTAAAGAATTTTTGTTGTTGCAGCAAGCCTGTTACTTCATGAATTATTTGGCATTAAGCTCTAAATATAATTCTTAAAGAATGTGTTCTTTAAGTATTATAAACTTAATAATAACAAATCAAAATGCCACAATCTTATAACTCAATTAATTATCTTTTGAGAATTATTAGTGCTGCAGGCAAGAAATATCAGGAAGACGTACAAACAAGGTTTAAGGATGCCGTTGATATTCCATCAAACTGACCGAAAGATGGTATCAATAATAAAACTAATGATACTATTGATGGTAATTTGTTTGTCACGATGATTATGAAGTTGTTGTTGTTTTTGCGGATGCTTTTAGTATGACTGGTAGTGCAATTAATCATGACATTAATTCTTGCGCTAATCGGCTTTCAAGAGTCCAATAATTGCCTCACCAGATACTGTTTGTGATGTTAAAACTATTTTGAATATTTTAAATATTTTAGAAAATATTTAAAACTTATTAAAATCTCAAGATTTAGCTTTAAAACAGATGCTGAAAGGTTTTGTAGATGAGCTTGCATGTAATGATTAGATTCGATAACTTAAACTTTTGTTTTTTTTTCATTTAATAAAAAAATGTATGCGTTCAATGATAACAGTGATGTTGCTGCTGATTAGCCCTCTCTAAAAGACACTTGATATATTAATTTGCCTTCAAATTTGATAGCCTGCAATTTGTTAAATTTCTGCCATACTTTATTTTACAAAGCAGTTGGAAAGAATAATCAAATACACATTAAGAAAAGCTTTTCTGTAAACACACACACACATCTTCGCACATACAGCTCTTTATCGGCACTCTGATAAATCAGCCTATAATTAAAATTCGTAAATAAATTAATTAAAAAGCAACTCGTTCATAAAACTTTTATACATTCGAAGCACTCAGCTTAAATGTCTTTGCATTGAGTTTTTAATTGAATAAAAAAGAGATTTAAATACTAGCAAAAGCTTATTTTCACACATACACTCATACATAAACACATGCTGCATGCACATACATACTAAAGCAATCACTAACAAAAAATTCACATACTCTCACACACTTTTGCATGTAAATTTGTTTTACTTTAGCACAAATTATTTAAATTCTGTCACAACAGCCTGTCTTAATGTTTGCGGCGTCTGCAGCGCCTGCAGCTATGCAATGTTTTACTTAAATCATTTATATGCAATCCTTGTTGTTGTACTGTGATGTATGTGATTTTTTAATAAAAAAAAGCGTATTTTTAAGTTTATCAGCTGCTGCAAAATTAATGAAAATGAATGTTCCTTTTAAAAATACAGAAACAAATATATCCGTCCCAGCTGATGAGCCCCTGAGAGAGCAACCTATCATCATCAGCATCAGCATCATCATCATCATCGTCATCATCTTTAACATTAGCATGGTCATCATAATTTATTCTCTATATTACTAAACACTGCATATACAAACTCTCACACACACTCACGCACACACACATACGCTTGCATATGCACTCACATGATAACTGCTCATGCTGGCCAGCTGTACGCTTGTTCGTTCGTTCGTTCGTTCGTTCAACCTATCATTAATTCTGTTTTTCCGGCTGTGCTTTGTAGTTCACTGACCATCAGCATGTTGCATCCGGCTTTAGAGCAACGCTTGTTGGACTTAATTCAGAAAATTTGTGAAAATTTAAGCATGACTTCAGTAGAGTAAAGAATGAATGGCTGATATTTATTTGATTTTTTGTTGCTTCTGTGTAAGTAAGTCAGGCTAATATTTGTTGATCATTCAATGAAATTAAAATCACTCAAACGCACCGAAAACGAATTTTCAAATTATTAACTATTGCATATATCAGAAAAATAATAACTACATCCCTCTGTGGTATGTATTTAAGAAGTTTAGGTTTTTAAAATAGCGCAATTAAAAATGTTGAAAAATTGATTTCAAGAGTTGGTAACGTTGAAAGTAATTTTTCAAATATTTGTTTAACAGCAAAATACTAAAGTTTCATTATTTTGATTGAAATACTCATTTTGATGTAAAGGTAAATACGTGCACCAGTGATTGTAAAAATAGATAAATATATAGTAACAGGAAGACCAAATTTTGCTCAAAAGTGTTACATTATATTTGAGTTAAGTTTATTTCGACAATTTATCATATTTTCAAAAATATCACAAATGTGCACATTATTAAAAAGAACCAGTTCATAATTTTGTGACAATAAATTTTTTAGTAAAATCACCTAAAAGAAAAAAAATAAAAATTCACAATTTTTTTATAATGTGCAAAAATTATGGGGAAACATGCAGAAAATCGCAACTTATGTTGCTAGCTTAAAAAGATATGCCTACAGTTTAAATTTAGTTTCTGGCTGACTGAGCTATACTCAGATTCGCACCGTATATTTATATGTTTTTAACCGACTTCAAAAAGGAGGAATTTCTCAAGTTGGTTGGTTTCTCTGTTTTTTTTTTTTTTTTTTTTTTTTTTTGTGAATGTATGTACATCGATTACTCCTAAAGTACTTGCCCGATTGCCGTAATTTTTTGTCAACATATAAAGATTATCAACGCGGAGGTGCCCGTTTCGCGTGTCTCTATAAAAAACACTGTATCTTAGTAAATATTGACACTACGGTAATAAAATTCACAGTAAAATTACAAGAGCAAGCACAAGTATGAAAAATGACGATCACTTAAGTGGGCGTAATTCTAAAAAAGGGTGTGGCAATATTGTAAAAACTCTGTATGTCGAAGAAAATTGACACTAGAGTACTGAAATTAAGTACAGAGGTAGGTACAATTATTGGAAATTACTATAAAAAGTGGGCGTAATTCGACAAAGGGGTGTGGCAATATAAGAGAATTACTGTGTCTCGAATAATATTGATACAAGGGTACAGAAATTTATTACAAAGGTAGGAAAAATTACTACAAATTTTTGTTAAAAAAAAATGGGCGTTAATCGAGAAGCAGAGTGGCAATATTATAAAAAACACTGTATCTCAATTACTATTGATACTACGATACTAAAATTAAGTGCAAAGGTAGGCACAAATATAACAAATAACTTCCAGTAATGTGGGCGGTATTCGATAAAGGGGCGTGTCACTGTAAGAAAAACACTGTATCTCAGTAAATATTGACACTAGAGTTAATTAAATTCACAGCAAAAATGCAAGGGTAGGTAAAAAATAACAGTCAATTAAGTGGGCGTTAGTCGACAAAGAGGTGTGGCAATATTAGAAAAACTCTGTATCTCGAATAATATTGACACTAGAGTACTAAAGTTAACTACAGGGGTAGGCACAGTTATAAAACAATATATTTCAATACAGTAGACGTTGTTTGATAAAGGGGTGTGGCAATATATAAAACTAGTGTCAATAGTATCTCGAATAATATTGACACTAGAGTACTGATATTTAGTATAGAGGTAGGCACACTTATAACAAGTTATTGTGAATAAAGTGGGCGTCATTCGACAAAGGGGTGTGGCAATATTAGAAAACACTAATTCGAATACTGACACTACTAACTGAAAAAGTACAGACGTAGCACAGTGTGAAATATACGGATTCTAGCGGAACTTAATTATAAAAATTATGTTGGTCTTCCCTGGAAAAAATTGTTTTTTCAGCTCTTAATAATCCAAACCGTTTGTTTTTGCATAATATTGCTATGTATTTGCAATATATATCTTGCCACAAGTGATCAAAGTCAAGGTTTACTATCAAAAAAATCAGATACGGATTTTTTTTTATTTCTTGTAACAATTATGGAATAATCTTGTTTCTAATCCATTACAATTGTGAAAAAAGGTTATAAGTATTTAGAATCTAAAATATTTACACTTTACGCGTTAATAAGTAGATTATATTTTTTTTTCATTTTTTTATACTTTTTCGCTTGTTTCCTTCTCAGGTTAAAAAAAAAAAATATAAGCATGTTTGCACTTTGGACAGAGTTTTAAAATTGTAGACACGTGTAGACAAGCTCTTTTTTTCATTTCCTGTTTTTTGAGTATTTTAAAACCAGAACCAAAGGTAATCTCGTGCTTCTATTCGCCCCTCCGGATATATTTTTTTTAATTTCTGTATTTGAGAAAAATCTTATCAGATAACGATTAAAGTTTATTTAATATACATTAATAATTTTAATATTAAACAATGCAAGTAAAAAACATGAAAAATAAAATGTGTGCTGTAAGCAAAGAATACTTAAATCATTAAAAAATATTTAAAACGCTAAAATTTTTGGGAAGAAAGGAAATTTTTGGTATATTCTTTATTCTCTTATATCATCATTTTATAAGGAAATAAAAAACTGAAAATTTGCATTGCTATAACAAAAAAATTATATTTCCTGTCAAATTAGGTAACAGTGGGTGCAGATCAGTAAGATTTGGAATTAATATCCGCTAGAATGCGAAAATTTCACACTGTGCGTAGGCACAATTATTACAAATTACTACCGAAGAATTGGGCGTTATTCGACTAAGGGGTGTGGCAGTGTGTAAAAAACTGTATCATATTGACTTAAGAGTGGTAAAATTCATTGTTAGAATGGGTAGAACTATTGAAAACACTATGACAAAGAGTGTGATATTCTCGACAAAGAGGCGTGTCAATATTATAAACACACTTTATTTCAGTCAATAATTGACATTGGGGCAGTGAAAAAAATTCAAGAGTAGATACTGATAAACATACTGACTGTTGATTTGTACTTGTTTTTATTTCTACTTTTCATTTCAAATATTTAAATTTTAAAAAATCTAAGTTTGAACTGTAAAACTTTTCAGTTAGTGAAAAATAATTTACTATAATTTGTTACGCACAAGCCCGGAAAGAGGCAACATTTATGTAATATTTTTTAACTTATATATGTATATTATATTATAAAACTAACCTTTTTAATTACATAGAGAATAATCGTTATCCTTTTTCTTGCCTATATATCGGAAGCGTTTGATTCAATTTTGAGCCTCTTGTGCGCAACATTTTTATTCTATAAATGCAAGAATAGCCGAGTAAACCCAGTTTCTTCTGTGTCAACCATCTTATGGAGCCTACTCCTACGTCCTGCCGAAGATCAAGCCAAAGACTAGCCAAGAAGAAACTACTCAAAAATACAATTATGCCTGTAAGCCGTTCTCCGCGATCATCGTCCACCGCCCCGGTTGCCACATCGGACTCGCGCGACAAGTCATTCATTGTTACTGCCGAACAATCACCAATTCAGATAGAATCAGAATCATCATCATCATTGTCACATACCAGAACTAGACTGGAACAAGCACCAACCCAGGATTCTGGTAATTTTCCGCCGCAACAAATGGAATTAGTTCAGGTAACAAATGAGTTTAACAAAAAGCTTGAAGAGATGCAATCCCAATTTATGAGCCAAATGAACTCGATTCAATCACTGATTATAACCAATAATCAGCAAATCCATAGTACCGTCGCTGAACTACAAAACCAAATTCAGCATAACTCGTTGCATCTGCAACAACTGCCTCCTACGACAAGCCACGTCGAGTTATCGAATCCATCGTCACAGAATTTCGTATTATCGTCAGCGCCTGCATCTCTTCCTTTATCAATGCCTATTATTGCCGCCACCTCTCCTCATTCATATTTGTCGCCCTCTTTTGAACCAGCTCTGACAAATGTGCCTCCCAATTCAGCAGAGCCTTTAACAACGAATCAAGCCGTTGTTCACAGCCATAACAAAATTTATCCGTTGCCAAAGTTTTCTGGAATACCAGAAGAGTGGCAGACCTTTATAGAAGCCTTTGTTAGTACGACAAATGCATTTGCATATTCAAGCCTGCACAACATAATGCGCCTCAGGGAATCTCTCCACGGAAATGCTCGAGATACTGTCGAGTCTCTTTTAAGTCACCCACAGAATGTCGATGCAATTTTGGAAACTTTAGAAGAAACATACGGTCGCCCTGAACAATTAATAAAGTCACAAATTCAAAAGGTACGACTCATTCCGTCAGTTTGTGAAGGTGACCTCAGTTCTTTTATAAGTTTTGCAAACAAAATTTCTAACATGGCAACCTTCCTTAAGTCAGCTAGGGGTGAACATCATCTGTCCAATCCGATGTTGCTCAGTGAACTGGTAGCAAAATTGCCAATATCGAAGCAACTCCAGTGGGCTGAAAACTGTCTGAACTTAGTTAAATCTGCCACCATTTTAGACTTTAGTATATGGTTGTGCAATCTAAGAAAACTCGCCCACATGGTATATGATGCTTTGCCTTCAAATTCCGTCGTCACGCAGTCAAATTGTCCTCAAACCAGCCAAAACAGAGGTACAAGACAGCCACCGAATGTAGATAATAAGGATCATAGGATTGCTTGTGTAAGCGTTTAACAGAAGAAATGCTCCATATGTGAAGGAGAATGTCAATCGCTAGCTTCTTGTAAATCTTTCTTAAACTTGCCTTTATAGCAACGTTGGGCTAAAGTTAAAACCTTGCGTGCTTGTTTTTCATGCTTAAAGTATGGTCACCAAGTCTCTAAGTGTTTTAATAAACGCAGATGTGGAAAAGATGGGTGCTTACACTTTCACCATCAGCTCCTCCACTCAACAAGCACTTCTAACAAGCCACCGAAACCTGTCGACGTACCGAGCTTAGTTCACCACGATCATAGAAGTTGTCTCGTAGATTCAAATCGTGACGACGATTACTTTCTCTTCCAAATAATCCCAGTTATTTTGTATGGCAAAGAAAAGTCATTAGAAATCTTCGCATTCGTAGATGATGGTGCAAATGCCACAATTCTTGATGCTGAAATCATGCAGGAACTAGGCATAACTGGAGAAAAAGACGTTCTACAGTTACAGTGGATTAATTGTCAAACTACAAAAGAATCAACTACGAAAGTGGAGTTAGCTATAAGCGGCGTAGAATGTAACGCAGAAAAGTTTAAAATGTCTAATGTTTTCGTGTCGTCCGACTTAACATTGCCCATTCAATCGCTTAATATAAACGAACTTAGGACAAGATATCACAATCTTTTCGACGGCCTGCCTATAAGAAAGATTATAAGCTATGAAAAGGTACAGCCAAAGATGATTATAAGCCTGACGCATGCCTTTTTAACCGTCCCAATCGAAGCGCCACGCTCTTTTCCAAATCCTGGACCAATAGTGACTAAGACAAGACTCGGATATATGGTGTACGGACCAGTGATAGAAGAAATTCGACAACAAAGACATATATCCTGTCACGTAAGAAAACATAAAGACGATTATCTAGAAAACCTGGCAAATATGATGAAGAGTTATTTCGATATGGAAACATTTGGAATTAAGGTAGGCGTAAAACCATTGCAATCCAAAGATGAGCAGCGAGCTTTAAGCATTTTAGCGTCAACGACAAAGCGTGTTGGTGAACGGTTTGAGTCAGGGCTTCTTGGCGTGAAGATTTTTTGTCGTTTCCAGATTCGTTCAATCTGGCGTATCGACGTATGTAAGGAGTAGAAAGGAAAATATCTCAGGATAAAGCATTAGCCAAAGAATATTGCGACAAAATTGAAGAATATGTAAAAAAGGGGTATGCAAGGCAATTAACACCAGAGGAAGCAAGGTATCGTACTGCAAAAACATTTTACCTCCCACATTTTCCAATAAAAAATATTAATAAGAAGAAAATTCGTTTGGTTTTTGACGCCGCCGCTGAAGTGCAAAATACTTCACTGAATAAAGCCCTTTTATCAGGTCCAGACATAAATCAACCATTAATGTCTATTTTACTTAAGTTTAGGCAAGCTCCAGTTGCTGTTTGTGGGGACTTGAAGGAGATGTTTCATCAAGTAAGCATCGTTAAAGAAGATCAAGACGCTCAGAGATTCCTTTGGAGAGGTGCAGACCCGTCTAATCCATTGAAAACATATGTAATGGAGAGGATGATTTTTGGTGCCACGTGCTCTCCGACCATAGCACAGTATGTAAAAAACGCAAATGCCTTGTCCTTCGCAGCAGTACACTCTCGAGCGGTAAAGAGAATCATAGAGAGGCATTACGTCGACGACTATGTTGACTGCTTCGCATCTGAGGACGAAGCCATAAAAGTATTAAAGCAAGTAATACATATTCACAAGATGGGTGGTTTTGACATGCATAATTTTGCTTCAAACTCCATAAAGGTTAAAGAAGAGTTAGGAGTAGTTGCGCTTAATGAATCAGTCAATGTCGAAGGCGAAAAAGTGGATCGTATTCTTGGGATGCACTGGCAGTCCGTCTCGGATGAGTTCATGTTCCCTCTAAAATTTCAGAAGATTCCCAAGGAAATCCTAAATTTCGATAGAAAGCCAACAAAACGTGAGTTACTGTCCGTCGCAATGTCAGTTTTCGATCCATTTGGTCTGTTGGCCAACTTTATGATTTGTGCCAAAATTCTAATGCAGCAGGTGTGGAAGGCCGGGATTGACTGGGACGAAGAACTTTCAGATGACATTTTCAAAAAATGGAGAACTTGGTTGGAAGAGCTGCCTAGCGTAGCAAAATTTAGGATTCAGAGGTGCTATCTGTCAACATTTTTAAATAAATAAATTTTTTTTTTTTTAATAAATAAATTTTTAATAAAAAAATAAATATATTTATTATAAAAATACAAATTTAACCAAGAAATTAATAGTTAAAGTAATTTAAAATTATTTTTTACTTTCTAGTGATATTGAAGTAGTTTTTTTTTTTGTTAAAAAGTTTTTATATCATATCTTATATGAATCATAATATAAGATAATATTTTTGAATTAACTTGAAAATAACTTTTATTTTGTAAAATTATATTTTTAGTCAATTAACGAATTTTGCCTGTAGCGATCGTGGAGACATGGATTCGAAACTCTTGAACCGACACTTCAATCTTACATAATTCGAAGATGATAAAGATGATGACATTTCGTGATGTAAAAAACCTGAGAACACCATTTTGTTTATCATCCTTCAAGTATGTATCATTGGTTATCAAACATCTTGAAGAATCATTGACCGAACTTGAAACTGAATCCTTAGAAGAAGAAAGAGATATTCTTTTCATTGAATCGTTAGCGACTACTAATGAGAATGACAGCTACAAGTCTTAGCGACTAGATATAAAAGCTAGTTTATTACAATATTGCAAGGAAAAAAATACACTTTTACATATTTCTGAAAATTTGCCCATTGCAATATTAACATATGATATTCGGCAGGAAAATTAAGATTTTTCTTATATGCCTGAAAAGTCGGATATATTAATATTCCCAGAAATAAAACCTAACTGAATCGATTTTGCATATATTGTGTTAATTTCAACAAAATTGCTTGAGCCATTTTCGAAGACACATTTGCAAATAATAAGAAATAAATTATACAGAAAGTATGCCATCTCATATAAAACTGAGTTCTTTATAAAACATCAACATTATATGAGAGAATTTAACTTTCTCGATAAATAACTTTTTAAGCAGTATATTCTGAGTGTTGAGTGCGATATTTAATCGAATCTGAAAGCATTTTGGAGCTATGTAAATTCCAAAAGGAAGACATCTTATATTACAAATACTATGTTCTATAAAAACAAACATTCTAATACGGCTCGTGTTACAGCTAACCTTTTTGCGGAATTTTTTCAAAATAACTTTGAGTAGAGAAATAACTATGCTGGGAAATATGATGGTGAACATTTTCATTCCGTTGATTTTGGTTCGTTATCTATTTCTGATAATGATGGTGTAAATGGTATTCGAAATAAAAGTTCCATGAAACCTGATATTGATGGATTTTCTTCACATCTGTTCAAATATTGCTGTGTTTCCCTTGTTAAGCCAGTTAAAATAATTTTCAATAAATCCTTAAATTCGGGAATTTTCTTAAACGACTGGAAGGTGGCATCTATAACACCTTTTTTTTAAATCAAGAAATAAAAATAACACTGGTTTACAAATAACGAAAAGTTGTTTGTACTTTGAATGCCACTATCCTTTTCTCATGTAAAATCACTCGCTTATTCCGAAAAAATTTTTTTTTTCTTTCTGTCACTCCGTTTTCGAGATATTGCCCACTGTAGGGTTTTCAACGAAAAAAAAAGTTGGTTCCACTTAATTGCTTATATCTCCAGAACCAACAACAGTATGCAAACAAATGATATATCAAATAAAAGCTAATATAATTTCTTACAAACAATGCAAACATCATTTTTTTGGTCGAGCTGTTAGTTTTGGCGCAATAAATTCAAATTTCGGGGATTTTTTTTTATTTTTCACAAAAATTTCCACAAAAAAAAAAACTAGAAAAAACAGCAACAAAGAACCCGAAACAATCAATTTGACTGGTGCTGATAGATTCAAAAATGAAACTTTTGCTTTAGTTGATAAGCTACACTCAGAAAAAAGTTTTTCGGAATATGATAAAAAAGGCATCATATTAAGAGAAAAATGACTGAAATGACTGATGAATGAAATGAAAAATGAAAATAGACTCTGCTCCAGAGAATGCTTTTCTCTAAATAGGATACTTAAAATTCACTAAAAATGATAAAAAGCTTAAAAAAAAAGAAATATATAAAAATATATTGTTTTTAGAGAACAAGACTTTTTTATTTTTGAGAAAAGAATCGTTTTTATTAAAAAATACATGAAATATTTCCATTTCCCACAAGTGAAGAAATATTTCTTCGAAAATGTGAAAATTTATTCCAATTGAAGAAAATTTTACTTAAAAAAGATAAAATTGCTATCATCGAGAAAAAAAAAATTATTATAGGATAAAGATAGATGTTTTTTTCTGAGTGTAGTAATAGAATTGAGAAAAATAAATGAAGGATATAGACACAAAAAATATTTGAATTTCTGTGCAAATTCATTGATATTGAAAACGAAAAATTGGAAGTGAGAGTAAAACTCCTTGTTGAAGTATAACCAAATGATATTCAAATGGAATAACTCTCTGAATTAAATCACTTAATTCCGCTTATGAAACTTCCACCTGAAGGATGTCTCTGAGAGATGTTTTTTTTTTTGTGATAGATATCAAACTATTAAAAACAGAAAGAATATGGTCTCAGGATTGCGTGTAATAGTACCGATGGCAAATTGTGAAGCTGAAAGGTAATTTTTAGTATTTAAAAAAATAAAAAATGTTCAGCGATCTTCTATGTTACATGAAGGTTTGTTGCCAATAACGCAACTTTGTATTGAAAATGATTTGTTGCAAACGATTAATTTTGACGAGTTGATAGAAAGTTTTGCCACAGTTAAATCGAGAAAAAAAATTTTAATTGAAAATTCAAGAGTTATTGTTTCACTTTAAGACATGTTAATGTGTAAAAATTAATATTTTGATTATTAAAAGATCCGAGCTTAATGCTCCAACCTTTAGTAGGCCCCGTGTCATTTTAAGCCCCAGGCCCCGCCATGTTTTAATCCGGCGCTGGGTGCAAGGTAGACCCAAGGATATCCACTATTGAATTTTTCGTAACCCGCTCACTGACACGCCTACAGTGATACAACCATTAAATTGAAATCACTATAAAGAGATTTGTATTTAAGCTACATTTATAAAAATTGATATGTAAGTATTCTTATTCAACACTAAAAAGTACACAAAAACTGGGCAGTCATGAGGATATGAAAATCTCTATACTTTGTTTTTGCCTATTTTGTGACAAAAAGGGGGATTTAACACAAATTAAATATTTCGAAGCAACAAACAAACATATGGTGTGAATTTAAGATGGATAGGTTCAGTCGTGATGGTCAAAAATATATACGCACCAACGATAAGATTCTACTTTGAATTTTGTGAAATTTTTTCATAGGAATTTGATATGTTGAATTTTTGTATAAAAAAGTATACATGTAAGATCGTTTTTAGGCTGAATCAGGTTCAAGGATTTCATTTCAGGCGTATTTTGATTTGCTGTTGAACATTATTTGAACAAAATTCCTTAAGAAAACATTCACGAAATTGATGGTGTGATAGGGTTAACTGCACCCATAGCCCCCTTTTTTTTTTCTTTAATAACTATTCATACCAAACCGAAATTCGACCAAGCAACATCGGTTTACCAATCAACCCAGCCTATTGTATATCCAATATACAACAAAATAATAATGACTGATTTTCTTTGAAACCTTATAAAATTGAAATCAAAATTTTTTAAATGAACAAAAAAAATTTAACAAAATTTATATTTTTCAAAAAATAAATATCGTTCAAAGAGCAAAAAAATTGTAAACCAAAATCTTTTGTTCATAATCAGAACACAATTTTTGTATAATTTTTTTTTTGATCTGTTCAAAACAAACCGTGGTGACCGTGGCTTGCAGGTTAAGTGTGTGGCTTAGCATGCTCGGAGCCCGGGATCGATCCCCAGCCGTGGAGAAAAGTTTTTTCAATAAAAAATTTTTCTGATCGGTCACCACCTCTCTGCAGACAATGGCAAACCTCAGAGAGTAAATAATGCCATGTAAAGCTTCTTGAGAACATGAGCCGTTCGGAGTCGGCATAAAACATGTAGGTCCAGTTCTCGGTCAATTGTGTGCAAAAATTTAATAACACACACAACACAATCGATCCTAAGAAGCTCAGTCAAAGTCCTTTCAAGGGCTGAAATGGCCAATTTGTTTTTTTTTTTTTTTTTTCAAAAAGTGGTGACCGTGGCATGCAGGTTAAGTATTGTGTATACTTTGTTGTGATGTGTTGTGTTTACTTTGTACTATATTATTTTTGGAATTTATTGCACTTTGGCAATAAAAAAATGTACATTCAGAAAAATGGCCCCAACAGAAATTTCTGTTAATGTGTGAAAATTAGTTATAAAACATACAAATTAGAATAAATCATTTGACAAAATAGCAACTCGACGGTACAGATCATATGTAATAACATTAAAAAATCAAGTTTCGTCGAGAGTAAGACGTGCACTGGTCATTAAAAGAAGAAGAAGTGGACGGAAATTCCGAAGTTTATGCCACTAAGTTGGTCCAGGACAAAGCTGAGAGATCCAAAATTGTTGTTAACATATGCACAGTAACAAGAACCCTCAATAATGTAGGATTTCACTGCAGAACTCCTCTCAAGAAGTCCTTTAAGAAGAGAATTAATTTCTGGGATGGTGTTATATTTTCAGATGATTCCAAATACAACATATTTGTATGCAACGGGAACGCCAAAGTTTGGATATAACCGAACAGAGCTTTGAATTCCTAACGTCTAATGCTGACTGTGAAGCATGGTGGTGGCAGTGTTAGGTGTGGAGAGCAGTTGCAGCCTCAGTTGTTGGAATTCTGGTATTTGTTGAAGGCATTATGGATCGCTTCCAATACCATATTGGAATACAAGTTGAAGCCAATCGTGAAAAAGTTATGCCTAGGAACGAACTGGATCTACCAACAGGACAATGATACGTCACTGGTAGTGAAGGACTGGCTGCAGTATTATGGTCCACGACAGTTGTATTCTCCTTCAAAAAGCACGGACTTGAACATAATAGAACACGTGTGGAAATTTTTGGAACGAAAGATCCCAAAGCACACTATTAGTGGTGCTCCAACTCTAATAGGGGCTGAAAATAACGCCGGAAGAGCTAGAAAATTAGTTTGCATGCCCAGATGGTTGCAAGCGGTCATCGACGCTGGTGGTTTCCCAACAAAATATTAAATTTTGTTATTTATTATTTTTTTTCATATTATTTCTCATTATTTTAAATTCTTACGTATATTTTTTTCAGTGGCTACTTTGAGTTTTTTGTGAATAGCTTTAAAATTTAATATTGGAGATACAATTTTTTTTTTATTTTTTATACTATTATAAGATTCAAAACAAACCTGCTTCATTACTTTTATTCAAATGCAAAGGACATGGTAAATTAAAAAAAAGGGTCGTACGTAGAATTTTGTCTGCAACTGTATATCTCTAACAAGCATAATTCTGTAACAACCTGTACTATGAAAGGTGAAATAGTTCTCAAATTCCTTGCCTGTTCCAGTAGTGCTCAAAAACATAATTTTAGTTTTATTTCTAATAACTAAGTTCTGAAAAACCAATGACTAAAAATACTTAAATCATAAATCATGAAAAAACCTTAACAAACGGTTTCTTTTTGTTCGGTTCGGTGTTTTTGAAAAGAGCGCAATCTTTACTCGGCTTTATTCGAATTCCGCTCTTTTACTCAAACACAAGCACAATCACTACCACGCAGAAGAAAGATATCGGAATAAAATATTAGGGGTTGTGCTGTTTGATCAAAATGTATAGGTATATGTTTGTACAGAATGATAAAAGGGCATCTTCTGTTGACAACCCATCTTATAAACCAAATTGTAACTCACTGAAAAAATTCGTTTTATTTTAAAGAGCCTTTATCTTTTAAGGAACACTTGTAGAATAGATCCTAGTCTATAGTTATTGAGCTATTTTTTGTCACCCTTTTTATAATGAAGAATAACTTCAGCCCTCTTAATATTGTCTGGGCAAGTTCCAGCTTCAACACTCGCATTCACCAAGTGGTATATTATATCGACAATATTATGCAATATTTTATCAGTACGAATATTAGAATTTTTTGATGTGAAACTTCTTTGGCGGCGAGTGAAATTTCAAGGTCGTTGCGTCGTCACTCTTGGGCATCTTTTTCAATTTATATGAAAATTTTCAACGTCACTTTATTCTTGAAGCTTATAAATAATGTCAAAAGCAAATATTTATATGAGAAGTTCCACATAAAAATTATTGCCGCAAGCGAGAATTGAACCCCGTCTGTTGCTACTGAGCAACGAACTAGAGTCGGAAGCGCTACCATTATGCCACATAGACACATGATAAACAGGCAAACAAAATTAATATTAAACGTATTCTGGTCCGTATTTAGTATATCACAAGCACAAACCATGCCTTTTAAGCATTTAATTTTCATCCTAAAAGTTTGCACGAAAAATTTATTTCTTTAAGTTTGTATTGCATTTCTTTTCATATACTTTCTCTCTGTTTTTTACACTAAAATCTCTCTTATTCTTGACTTTTTAAGAAGTTTCACTTTTGCTATATGTACGTTGCCACACGCGAGTTTTTTAATGACATAATAGTTTTGTACATCTACTTAACCTTGGCATTAAATTTTAGGTCACCAAGGTTAAAGATTCCTTTGAACTTATATAATAAGTAGATTCACTTTGAAAAACGACGTCAAATGTTGTCAGAGCCTTTGTCAACTAGGTTGAAAATTTGCGGTTTTGATTTAATATCCGAGTAGTTGATAAGTAAGAATAATTTTTAAATCAACCATTAGTGGCTTTTCACTACAAAAGCTGCTCAAACTGCAAAAAAATTCACAAAAATTTTATTCGTATACTAGTGGAAAGTATACCAATCGAAAGAATTATTTCATATATATACTATATAATTCAGTGCCGTAGTTGTGAGTCAGATTTTCGACGCACTCTAACTTATATTCTCATAAATTGGATGCTTACAACAAAGTAAAAAAAAAAATACAAATGCGTCACATAAAAAATTAATTAATTTTAAACATTATTAAGCGTGCAAAAGCAAAAACAAAAAAAAAACCAGCAAATTTCAGTTATTGAAAATGTATGCTTTTATCAGCTACTACGAGCAGTTATCGTGCAAAAAAGTCTCAAATTGCTGTTTTTATGACAGGAAAAGTTTTAATTGATGACATTTTTAAATACGATAAGGCAGCATTTTCATTTGTTTACTTTTTGTATTTGACGTAATCATCAGCGCATTAAATTGCTCATACGTTCCATTGACGCACGAAATGCACAAAAAATGCATTAATCAAGTAAGTAAACTTTAAAAGCTGTTAATAAATAGCTGCTTAAAATAAATGCTTAAAAATTAATAAAACTTTAAAACATTTTGCATAAAAAAGTTACAGCAAACGTGTGGATCTTTAAAACTAAATAAAGTTTAGAATCTGAACTGCGAGTTAAATTGCAAAAGTTTTGAGCATTAAAAAGAAACATAAACAGAGACAATATTTGCATTTAAGTCTTATGGTGTTCTACTTAATAAATTTTTTTGCCATAAAAAAGAAACGAAATATCTGCAATGAACATTGACCATTAACCATTGCCTCTCTCACTGTAAATGCTGTTACTTGAAATTGTATCTTCACTCACACACACACACACATATTTACAATGCAGCACTCTGAAAATGATGGAAATTGAATAGAGCTGAAAAAATTAATTCAATTTTCAACAAGTGCACCAACAAAAAAAAAAAAAAAAAAGGCAAGAAACGACATCGTTTCGAAATGCAATCATCAGCAATTTGCACAATCTTGAAAGTGTTGCAACAGACACGCAGCAGCGGCGACAAAACAAAAAAGAAGAAAGAAGGACTCACAGATGGGTAAAAATGAATGAATGAATGAGTTCTGCAGTTAAAAGTATTAAAAAAGAATAACAACGCTAAAAAATATTTGTGGCACAAAAGCAGCTTCAAAAAAACTGTAAAAACCATCACAAATTTTAAAAAAATTGTGAAAATGGAAGCGGAAATGAATGCAATGCAGCGCATTGATTTTGAGTGCAGCCAATGAACAGCAACGAAAGCTTGGTAATGTAATGTGAGGTACTACCGTGACGTAGGTGGGTGAAAATGTGTTCACAAGCATGAAGTGACTGTGGTCTGGTTATAAACGGATGAGCGGGTCAAGTAAAGTAGAGTTGCTTCAGTTGCATTTGTTCCACGCTGCACACTAATTAACATTTTAAAATTTTTAAATTGGTGTGTGGGTGTGTGCATGCGTGTGCTTGGGATCGTCTCGAGTTTCATGTAAAAAACACATTAACAACAAGATAACACTGATATGGTGTGGTTGAATGCATGCACAGAAAAAATTATGGCGGTAAATGTGATTAAAAAGCAGGTCAAGCTGATGAAACGGTGATCACTATGCGGTCAACACCTCCTAGGTGTTAACGCAACAAATCTTCTGTTAATTTGAATAATTTTTGCAAATTTAATTTTGAATAAAATTTTATCATTTTGAATAAAATTCTTAAATGTAACGAAAAAGAATTATTCAAATTTACAAAATTTTTTTCAAAACAACGAAAAATTCTTCACATTAACAAAAAAAAATTTCTAAATTAGTGCATAATTCAACAAAATATCTTCAAAATGAGTATTTTTATTCTTCATATTGACGAAATAATCTTCAATTTGAGCAATTATTTTCATCGATATATCGAAATCTTATTCAATATTACTAAATTCAGTCTTCATTTTAACGAACTATTATCAATATGACTAATATATTTTTCATTACAACATAATTTTCATCAATTTGACTTATTTTATTATTCATATCAATAAAATGTTCTTCAATTGGACTAAATTTTTTCTTCATATTAATAAAATTATATTCAGTATGACTTTTTTTTTTCTTCACGATAATGAAATATTCTTCAATACAAATTATTTCATTATTCATATTGACAAAATATTCTTCTTTTTGATGGTGACTACTTACCAAAATGATACCCCAGTACGCAAATTTTCAGAAAAAAAATGAAAAAATCTTACTTTGTTTTAAATAATTTTATTAAAAGCAGTATATATTGGTTTTTAAGTTAAGTTGAGTTTTTTTACACAGGCTCTCTCTTTTAAGTGAAATAATTGTAAATACTTTTTATAGTTATTTTTATTTAGATATGTTACATAAAATGTTTTTATATAAAATTATATATATCTTTATGATATTTTTTAAACTGGAATAATTTTAAATAATTGAATTCATGAAAAAAAAAGGAAACAATTTGATATTCATTACTTACAAAACAATTTCATGAAGTTAAATAAAGCATACACATTTTAATTTTATATAAGAAAACTAAAAATTATCTTTTATAACTGCGCTGTTAATCTTTCAGTTTGGATATAAGTGTTGTAATTTTTGGAGTTTCGATATCAAAATCGGTTTTAATATTATAAAAAAATTGCTGGATAAAATTCCAAACTAGACTGGATGGAACAGGATAAGCAAGATTAAAAAGATTAATAATTTTAAAACATAAATCTACAGCCGACAAAACAGAATTTTGTTTGTATTTAATTTCATCAAAATAAACAACAATTTCAATTGGATCCAAAACTGAACCAGATATTAATATTAATGGCTGAATATTTTCCTTACATTTTTGTCTCCTTTTGAGCTCTTCCTCACACTCTGTAACAGTGTTCCCGAATAAAAAAAAACTGGCCTGAGAATCCCGCACTGAAAACCGCTTGTGGACCTTTTTATCACTTTGTTTGGTGACAACTTTTGCTGTAGGGGCAAGGATATTATGCAATAAGAAAAAAATACCGCAACAACGACCATCTGAAAATGAAGGATTGTTTGGATTAGAAACAGCAATTTAAAAAATTTGTTTAGGCCTGTTAACTGATCTCCGAAGTTTAAATTTCTTAACCTCAGATTTCGTAAACAGAGTTTAAATTTTAAACACAGTTAAAATAATTTTCGTAACTTATCTCATTTTTATCGGCAGGTTAAGTCTGTTTAATAATTTAAACTGAGATTAAAAGACATATTTGAGTGACACTGTAGTAAAAATTCTACAACTTTGACGTAGAACATAAAAATATTTCAAAAATTTTTGATAAAATAATGCAAATTGTCAGTTTCATTGGAATATTTTTTTTTCAAAACTTAAAATATGTTGTTTTTTTTTTTGTTTATTGTTTTGAATTTTTTGAAGTATAATTTTTTTATTTTTTATTTTTTGTTTATTATTGAGAATATTTCCAATGTTCTCAGAGAATTATCGTCAAAATCTAAGTTTAAATTTTTTAAACCTAGAATTTCTGTGTTTTAATTTAAACTAGCCTCACCAAGTTAAACTTTGATTTTTTGAGATTAGTTATCGGCGTTAAAATTTAAACTGAGGTTAAGGCATTTTAAACTTTGTTTAAGCTAACCTTTGTTTAAAATTGAGATGATTTAACGGGCCTTCTTACTCTTGAAAATTTAATTTTACAATAAAAAAAATAAAAATGATAATGTGAGCAATAAAGAAAACTTACTTTCGCTTATGCTTGACGTAGTTCTGAGGCTATCAAGAATATCCTTACTATGTCGATCTTTTACTTGTTCCTCTAGGATCGGCATGATTTTATTGCAAAATGGCTCAAAGTTTACTATTAAACTTCTAGCATTTGCATAAAGCTTGTTGAAGTCCATATAAATCTATTTAGAATAAGTATAAGAATAGAATAAGTTCCTTATCGCTTAGTCAGTAGAAAAGTAATTACCAATTTAAAACCCATTGGTTTTTTGTATTGTTTCCACTTAGATAAAATTTCAGGTGTGCTTTCAGCATTATTAATCTCAGCTAGCCTAAAATTTATTGTTGCAGCCCAATGGTTTTCGAGCTCAGCCCAGTCACAATTATCTTGCAAAATTTCTTCGACGCATTTATCAGCATTCGGTTCCGGTGGATCTATTAACATAACCACAACATGAAAGGTTGGATGGATTTAAATAATTATTCACTCCGAAGATAAAATTTATTGTAACTATTTTACCTAGATCAAATTTTCGTCTTCGATTTTCTGTAAATTTGGCACAATATGGTCTTTTTGCTAAAATACCACGGTTCTTTAGTAGCCGAATGGAGTTGAAATATTTATCATAAATTTTTCCCTTTGGCTTCTTCCCAATTTGCTTCGAGTAATAGTATCCCTGAAAAATAAAATTTTTTATATTATTGTATATATAAATCCAAGAATACCTTTCTATATTCTTACCAAAAATTCAGTTTTAAAAGTACTAACGATTGATTCCCCTATAAGCTTAGCCATTGACACTGTCATGCGTATATCATTTTGGATTAAGTGGCTAACTATAAGGTCAACAATTACTGATCGCGATCCGTCATTCAAACTGGAACACGTTTTGTAAATATCAAGAATCCTTTTCCCTTGGGATGTCATTTTTAATATAGCCTCGATATCTAACTCAATATCTGCTTTTTCCTTAGTAGTTGATGATTTCTGTAAAGGAGCTTTGTGAAATGAGGGAAGAGACTCATCAGCATCGTCTGGCATATTGGTCAATCCAAGGTCAGAATTTTGAGAGGAAATGACAGTAGTCTTTAGAGATATTTGCCATTCTTTTATCCGATGTTCTAGCTGTATCTGAACTCCTAATTTTAGATTATACTTCTTAGCCAACTGCTTTAAATGCAGCGGTGACATAAGCTTCATTGCATCAATATCTATACATTCATCTGAAAGTAAAAATGTATTTATTTTACGTTTAAAGACAAAAGAACGAAAGTTACCACAAAATATCGGAATCAGACTTTCAAAACTCCAGTCTTGTAGTAATTGTTTTAGTTCTTCAATTGAACTGGATGTCATCCATCTATCCGCACAAGAGTTTGGCATTACTTGATTGGTTGTTTGCATTACCGATGAAGATGGTTGAACCTCATTGTTGATTGCTTCAATTATCATATTTTGGTATTCACAATTAAGGTTTGGGTTTTGAAAGTTACTGTCTATTTCAGGAGCGACATTTACAGTAACTAACTTTATATAGTCTCCATCCATTTTTCTTTTATTGATGCTTTTATTTAACAGATATTTATATATAAATAAATTCTAATTTTTTTATGTCCAATAAATGCAAAAATTGCGTCTGATCTTACTATAATTTTCGAATTTAAGCTTGTTTCATAATTTACATAATATTACACATGAAAGAACACAAAACATTTTTAAAAAATAATTATAAATTGACAAAATTTTATACTTATTATTTGAAAAATTCGTTTTATTTATATGTTGTTCGTTTTTATTAATCGTTATGTAATGTTATTTTGAACAATAAGAACATTTTAATACATTTTTATTAATAATTGTAAATAGTTTAATTGCAAATAAGAGTTTAAGATACGATTGTTGTTTTAATAATATTCTTTTAACCTTATCATAAGCTTTCCTTTTATAGTGCGGTGGATGTTAATTGGTTTGACACTGAACTCGTTTATATTTTTTGCTAAGTTCACTGATATAATAGTTTTTGGTGTGCACAGTTCAATAGCTGCATAATGAGAAGAAAATGAATCCACTAATAGTTCATTAAGTAATAAAATTATTTCCGAACTATTTTTCAGGACAAAAATTTCGCTTATTTCAAAAACGCACAATTTTACATTTGACTTTGTCAAAATTAAGCCTTTCTGATAAATAGTTCCTCTATATTTTATCCGAGTTAATGCTATGACCTCTTGAGGCGTTATTTTTAATTTAGAAAAAACTATTTTTGCATTTTGGCTTTCTATTACATGTATTTCCTCAAACAAAAAATCTTTTTCTTCATTAGTCAATAAAAAATGAGAAAATTTAAATTGACATTTTTTAGCTAAAGTCATCAAAATATTTTTCCTGCATGTTGTAACATTAGCATATGTTTTAATTTCCTTATGTTTTGCCTCATATCGGAAACACCAAAACTGTTTTGGAGGGCCGGAAAATTCTATTACGGTTGGATAGTGAATTAAAATATGGTGTTTTGGCTTTAGGGTATCGTTGAAGTATATTATATACTTTTCGTTATGGTCTAAAATTAACTGTCGGAGAAGCAAAATATCGTTTTTGGAAAAAAAATTCTTAAGTAGCATATCAATAATTTTTAAAAGAGTCAGAAAAAATTGCCAAATTTTATCGCTTATTGGAATAAGGTCTCCTAACAACAGTGGGAAAAAACGAATAAAGCTTTTCATTTCACTTGCTGTCATTTTTAAGCGTTTCTGCTTTAAATGATTCTCGCGAATTGGCTTCGACAATTTTCCTATTTCTAATAAGCCATAATTGAAATTTTGCTTTCTCAGGTTTAGTTCTTCCAGCGTGAATAATTTTACTGTTTGCGTATAGTAATTAATAATATGACAAATATCATAATGGCAAACTCCTTCAAACAAGTCATGCATTATGTCAACAAAAAAATTCTCGACAACATGAAAAGAAACGATTTGATTAAATATTGAATTTTGATAAATCCCGGTTTCAGAAAAACAGTTTTGATGAACATCATTTTGATAGTTCAAAGAATTTCTCATGTATTTCGCCTCCTCTTTACCCATTTTACGAGTTAAATTTTTCGAAGCTTTGCAAAAACGACAAAAATAAGTGCTTGAAAAAGACTTGCTAAAGTCACATATTGAATTAATTCCTAAGTTATCCCCTAATAATAATGCCAAAATAAAACGAACTTTAATAAGCTTTCCCTTTATAGATAAAATGACACCATTATTTTCCATGTCATTTATTTCATTAACGAGATGCTTGAATGTTGCATCGTTACCAAACATTTTCAAATCGCGAGACTTTATAAAACCAGCTACAAAGATATGATCAAGTTGCCAATTTCTTTCTGATAGAGGAAAACTGTAATAAATACCACAAATTGGCTGGCAATGTGGGCCCAAAGGATTGTTTACTTCAAAATCATCAAAATAAAGAAAAAATGGAATGCATATATCGCCACAATCATACATTTTTATTTTTTGTTCCCATAATTTTCCGTTAATAAAACTTGAATACTCCCGTTGGGCTTGATGTTCATTTTTGATGTTATCAATAAAAGTATTCAATACATTTTCCTCCTCAAAATATTTTTTAAACTGAAATTTAAGAGGCAGGAGAATTCCTTCCGTTATCTCCTCATCATAAATTACGTCACCATTACAAATAACGGGAGCTACTCTTTCATTAATAGAAAACGCTATTAAATCATCTAAATAGCCGTTATTTTTAAGCCACTTTTTCATTAAAAAATCCGTTTTGCAAAACGCGAAAGGATTAGAAATGCCATCAACAAAACTTTTAAGTTTAGAATGCATTTCAGAATTAGACATTTCTCTTTCATTTAACCATTTTATATGATCAATAATTGGACTCAAAAATACATTAACTACCATCTTTTGAATTATTTCAACATTTTTCCTAGAAAAATTATTATTGTTATGTAAAGATACACTAAATTTTGCAGCAGCCATGGTAAAAGACTCAACAGAGAAACTACTATCCATATTTTCCATGATTAAACTGTCTTTATTTTCTGAACTTATTGACTGAATGTCAATAGTACTATTAGTAAAGCATACTTTGGATGGATATTCATTGGTTTTGACATTATTAGGCTGATCAATAAAATTGGAATGTTTTCTTTTTACATGGCGCCTAAAGGTATTGAGATTGTCAAACATTTGCGTGCAAGAATCTGCAGTACATTCATAAGTACTATAAAAGGAAAGCGAGTGATATATTTTAAAGTGGGTTATCAAAGACTTTAAGGAAGCATGTTTTTTATTACATTTAAAGCAAATCATATTCTAAAATTAATTTTTGTATATATCTTTTAAGTTCTTACTTAAATTAATTTTGTTGAAATTCCCTGTAGATAAAAAATAAAATAATAAAATAAATAAAAAAACTGTTTCCGGATATACTTCGAACAAACTCATTACTCCGCACCGATTCAAATAAAAGCATAATAAAATATATGTTAATATTACTACTTACGTGTGTTGTTGAAAAATTGTTGAAGCTGTTCCGGCTGTGTTAAAAGTAACACATCAGAGTAAATTCCACACTCTAAAAGATAATTCATTAGTTAAAAATGAAAATTTTGAAATCTTTCAAGAGTACTTACCAAGAAGATTATTGACAAAATCAAATTTATCAAGCTTTAACTTTAAAAGAATATTTTTGAATTCTTCTTTTTTATCGATCTTTAACTTATCCACTTGAAAAATGTTTTAAAATGACGCCTATGATGCCAAAAATTATAGATATACTCAGTTTTAAAGATAACTGTACTTTGAGAAGAAATTTCTTGACTTTAAATAAATTTCTTCAATTTGAAGAAAATTCTTCACATAGCATAAAAACATTCTTCATTCTGAAGAAATTTCTTCAATATAACGAAATTGTTAAAAATTGTAGATATACTCAGTTTCAAAAATAACTGTACTTTGTGAAGAAATTTCTTCAGTTTAAAGAAATTTCATCAATTTGACGAAAATTCTTCACTTAGCATAAAACATTCTTCATAGCGAAGAAATTTTTTCAATAATTCTTCATAGTGAAGAAATTTCTTCAATATTACAAAATTGAAAAAAATCATTATTCAAATTGAAGAAAATTTCTTTTATGCGATGAAATTTTAAACGAATTTTATTTGGAATGAAGAAATTTCTTCAATAAAATACAATTGATAACGTATACGTATATATATATATATATATATATATATACTAGCTGGTTCCCGGCGCGTTGCTGCCGTTCTTGTCCAATGCCTGTTCCAGATTGTCAATAGACAAACTCCACTCTGAGTTTCAATATTCTTTGACCATTATTTTCAAAGCTATTAAATAAAAAAAAATTCTTTTATGGGTGGAGCCATCCGTTTTAGTTTGCGAGTATATTCGAGTAGTAGGATATCACCAAATGGTTACTCCGAACCGAGTTTATTTGATCTGTGACTGTTATTTCCAAAGCGTTTCAATTTAAAAAATGTGTCTTATATCGTTGGAGCCACACCCCCTGTACAATGCCCATTCTAGTCTTCCAGTAGCAGGACACCACCAAATAGTAACTTCATTCTAAGCTAAAATGATATGTGAATTTTACTTCCATAGCTATTCTGTATCGAAAATTCGAGTTCTATGAGCGTAGCCACGCCCCGTTTTCCAATGCCCGTGTCTTTTTTAGTGGTGACCGTGGCATGCAGGTTAAGTGTGTGGCTTAGCATGCTAGGAGCCCGGGTTCGATCCCCAGCCGTGGCGAAAAATTTTTTCAATAAAAAATTTTTCTGATCGGTCACCACCTCTCTGCAGACAATGGCAAACCTCAGAGAGTAAATAATGCCATGTAAAGCTTCTTGAGAACATGAGCCGTTCGGAGTCGGCATAAAACATGTAGGTCCAGTTCTCGGTCAATTGTGTGCAAAATTTAATAACACACACAACACAATCGATCCTAAGATGCTCGGTCAAAGTCCTTTCAAGGGCTGAAATGGCCAATTTGTTTTTTTTTTTTGTGTCTTTTTTATAATTGAAAGACCTGACCAATCAGTTATTTCAAACTGTGCTTCACTGTTATACGACAGCAAGTTCCAAATCTATTCGATATCAAAAAGTTTAATTGCGTAGGCGGTGCCATGCCGCCCTTTTCAAAGATCGCTCAAATTTGACAGTCGAAGGGCGTGTGTCAACAGTAAGTTCGTACCGATTTTCATTTATGTGCGATTTTTGAACGAAAGTAAAACCGAAAATTTGTTTTCTTGAAAAACTGCCACGCCCCTCGTGGGTATAAAGATAAAAAATACTTTATAACCTATTCTCATACCTACTTAATATACAAAAAAAATTTCATTAAAATCGGTCCAGCCGTTTCGGAGGAGTTCATACACTAACACCGTGACTCGAGATTTTTATATATTAGATATATTTTATACGATGAAATTTTAAACAAATTTTATTCGGAATGAAGAAATTTCTTCAATAAAATACAATTGATAACATATACGTAATATTTTAACTTGAATTAAAGCACAACAAAATTCCTTGAATTCGCTATATAAAGAAAATTTATGCAAAATAAGATTATCCAAATTATAAAAATTAATAGAGTTTTTGATTACATACACATTTTCAGCTAAAGCATTAATATAATATACCAAAAAATTTGGTTATTAAAACAAAAAATATCTTAGTAATAGAAAAGTTCATGATATTTTTCACCCAAAATTTATTTGAAAATTTAAAAAAGTTCCCTTTACTTTAAATTAATTTAATTGGAAAATTTATTGCGTACCCCAAAATAAGAAGCATAATTGAAGAAGTTTTTTTCAATATAACACCATCAGATTTAATAAATTTTTTCAAAATAACAGTCTATTTTTGTCACTAAAACTAAGTTAATTTTTATAAATGATAAAATTTTGCAACCTCGAACTTCTTTGTTTTAGAAGAATTTTTGTTATCTTAACAAAATCAATCATCCAAACGCCTAAAAAATTTTGTAAGGTTTATTCAATCTCAATAAAATTTTCGTAAAGCATTAACAAAAAATTTCAGTTCATTTCACCTACCAGATTTGAATA
The DNA here is from genome assembly GCA_958299015.1 of Tetanocera ferruginea. NCBI lineage: Eukaryota > Metazoa > Arthropoda > Insecta > Diptera > Sciomyzidae > Tetanocera > Tetanocera ferruginea. The sequence continues at coordinate 133,528,763 of OY282640.1, forward strand.
AATTTGATGAAATTTCATTAGTTAATGAAACTAATTCTTCAAGTTAACGAAATTTTATCAATCTCTCAAAACTGATGAAAGTATTTATTCAAATTGAATATGATTCTTCAATAAAACTCCATAAAATTTAATGAAATTTCTTCAATATAACGCACAATTTTTGTACATGGAATGAGCTAAAATTTTTGCAATGATGAAATCTTGTAAGCTCAAAATTGGATTTTTTTCACGAAATTTTGTTATTTTAACAAATCGTCTTCAATATGAATACAAATTTGATGATTTTTATTCAATTTGAATACAGCTTCTGTCAAAAATTTACAAAATATTTTCGTTCAATTCACCAACCAAACTTTAATGAATATGAAGATTATTTGTTAATACAACAAAAAAATATTCAATATGAATACAAAATTGATGAAATTTATTCAAATTGAATAATCGTTTTGTAAAAAAGTTACAAAATTTTTTATTCAAATCCACCTCCAATAATTTTTTCTGTGTGTGTGTGTATTGACTAGCGTGTGACACTTTGCTTGAGTCCCCCCATGTCTGCCTGGTAACCACAAGGACTGCGGTCTTTCATATTATAGATTTTTGATTTTTTTTTATTCTGCAGCAGCTGTCGCTTATTTTAAAAGAAATAATCTGAAAAGTTTTGTTGTAAGCAATAAATGGCTAACACGTAAAATATACATATATTATGTTTACAGTTAAAAATAGCCTACATGAATTTTGCGTTGACTGATCATGTGCAGTTGTACACAAGCTTCAGGTAATTATGCATAGGATCAGTGTACTCATACATAAACTCATGTAAAATACAAGAATAAGTTACGTGAACGTCAAAAAAACGTTCTCACACACATAAACAAACGTAGGACAGTATTTCACGTTTCCATTGTAGAAGTTCATGAGATTCATGCATTTTTTGCTCTTATGTTTCCCTTGTATATGTTCATGAGATTTATGTACTGGCCTGTCGTATTATTATATGTCAAACAAATCGTTCTCGCTGGTTGTAGGACAAAGTTCAAAAGATACAACCAGCACAGCACAACAGAAAATGGTTTGCATTCACCAAGCATGTTCGATTATAATAAAAAGGAATCCAAAACAGGTTCAGGTCAGGTCCATTCAGATGTATATGTTGTATTATGTATATCCCTAAACAGGTGAGAATTATGTGTCATTGGAAGATCATGATCATGGATTCATTTAAAGATATATCATTTGAAACAGAATTAAAGTCTCCGCAAGCGCTTCTTAATGGTTCATTTTGCAAGTAATTTGTTCTAAAGCTCATAAAAAGTAACTCAAAAGATCTTCTAGGATGAAGTGGAATATTAAAGACTGTCTACATGTCCATGTAAAAGCTTAACAATCCAACTAACGTTAAGCATAACTCTCCTATTTTTCAAAATAGGACGATTTAATAGCTGAAGGCGATATTCATAAGGTGGTAGATTAAAGTTAATATTGCAATAAAGATAGTTCAGGCAGAACAAAAGAAATTTTTTCTGAACAGATTCAATGTCATCGATGTAACAACCATATCGTGGACACCATACAATTGAAGCATATTCTAAGATAGGCCGAACTAGAGAAATGTATAAAGTTTTAGTAATAAGAGGATCATTAAACTCTTTTGCCCAACGTTTAATAAATCCTAGGGTACTATTTGCTCTATTTATTATTTTATTTATATGAATGTGAAATCGTAGTTTAGGATCCATGGTAACTTCAAGATCATGGAAACTATCTAAGGATTCTAATGTGTAGTCATGCATTTTGAAATTACACTTTAAGAATGGTTTTCGCGCGAAGGTCATGTGCTAACATTTTTTCATATTAACATTCATTAGATATATTCTGCACCAGCTATGAAGATTGTTGAGATCAATTTGCAAGAATAAACCATCATATTCATTCTTAAAACACAGGAATAGTTTGACGTCGTCAGCATACATCAAGATGTTAAAATGTTTTATGACCGATGGCAAATTGTTTATATAAATTAGAAACAAAAATGGCCCAATTTCCTTGGGGTACTCCAGAGATAACAGGAAACTCGTATGATTTCACAAGTTTAAATAGAACAGATTGTGTTCTATTACTTAGATACGATTCGATCCATCTTACCATTTTTGTGGGTTATCCAATCAAAGATAATTTTAGAATCAAGAGCTTGTGATTTACAACATCAAAAACTTTGCTAAAAAGTCCGTGTAGATAACATCAGTCTGTGAACCTTTTCCAAAATTTTCTATTGTTATAGATGTAAATTCAAGGAGGTTAGTGACCGTAGATTTTCCTGAGAGGAATCCATGTTGACATTGTGACATCAACGACTTAACGCTATGTGATAATTGTGAAGTAATACTTGCTTCAAAAAGCTTGGGCAAAGCACTTAATTTCGCAATTCCACGATAGTTATCAATTAAAGATCTATTGCCAGATTTATGCAATGGGATAATGAATTAGGACTTCGTGAGGATAGTTGGAAAATAGCAAGCCTTTAGAGAATAGGTAAAAAGAAAAGTGATTGGAGTTACTAATTTTTCAAAGCAATATTTCAAAATGCAAGATGGAATGTTGTCGGGACCACTTTTATACGAAGTTTTAAGATCTTTTTCATAAAATAAGGATAGAATCAATCTTACGTTTTGTATTTACAAAACTCCAGACTGACTTTGCATCAGACTTAATGTTTAAGTTTACTTTTGTGAGGTATATGTTGTAGGATTGCTTGCACAACAGCTGATAACTACACTGAGAAAAAAACACATACCTTGCTCCGGTAAAAAATTTCTCTATTTTCGATAATAGCAATTTTCTCTTTTTCAAATAAAATTTTCTTCAATTAGAATAAATTTTCACATTTTCAAAGAAATATTTCTTTACTTCTAGGAAATGGAAATATTTCAATGTCTCTAATAATGATAAGTATTTTTCTCGCACAAAAAATTTCTCATTTATAGAGAAATTTTATTGAAAATGAAAAACTTTTCTTATATTTGGATAAAAAATTCACTATGAGAAGTATTTTCTTCAATAAAAACAAATATTTTCTCAAAAAAAAAGTATTTTTCTCTAAAAACGATATATTTTTCTATTTCATGGAACCTTTTTATCATTTTTAGAGAATTTTAAGTATCGTAATTAGAGAATAGCATTCTCTGGAGCAAAGTCTTTACCATTTTTCTCTAAATATGATGCCTTTTTTATCATATTCCGAGACACTTTTTTCTGAGTGTATATTTAGTCGAAGTATAACGGCCGAAATCAATCAAGCTATGTGTTCTTTGATATTTTTTATAATATTTAGATTTTAAGTTTCTCAATTTTCTTAATTCATTGGTATACCACACAGGGCCTGAAATTATAGATGCTTTTCTTTGCGGTAAAGATCTAGTAAAGTAGTCAATGAGCGTTGTATGAAATGCGCAGACCGCAGCATCCAGATTCTGTGAAGATAAACTATAAAAGATAAAAAACTTTTGTATTCAGATGCAGTATAGATGACTAATTTATACTGGACAAATTAATTTTCTATGAAGATTAAAAGAAATTTTTAAGAAATGTTTTGTATAGTTTCATTTTTTTTTTTTTTTTTACTTTTCACAATAATAACACTGTGCTAGTTGCAAAATTCATCAAACAGGGCACCCAGGGGAACAATTTTGTTCGAGTGCGCTGATCCTAATGGTGCTATGGTTCTTAAACTTGAAAGGTCAGGGTATATTAACTTTGTGCAAACGTTTGTAAAGCATAGAAATAAGGAAATCCGGTTTAGAAAAGTATATAAGTTAACACATCTTAAGCGCATTTGCCTCAACGATAAAATGCTGACGATTGGTCTGCACCCACGCTGATGATCAGTTCAGAGAATGAGACAATATTTGGACACCTGCACTTAGCAACTGAACGGCAGCAGCAAGGGCAACAACAACAACAACAACAATTACAAGATCAACAGCAACGGCAACAGCAACGAGAACAACTAAAAGAACAACAACAACGAAAAAAAACAACAACAGCAACAACAACAATATTGCAATACAGCTTATTGCAAGAAAAAACTTTGAATCTTCTGTGAAGAAGCTAAGGGTAGTTTAAGCAAGTTTAGTTTTTAGTTTTCAGTTTGAAGTCTGTGTTTAATCCTATAAGTACCAAGAATAATAAATAAAATATAGTAAAACAAGTAAAGAAACTCTAAAGTCGGTCTAGGCCGACTATGAAATACCCTAAACCCACTTTTAAAAAAAAAAAAAAAAAAAATTAATTGTAAATGGGCGTGTCCGTGGGCGGATGAAGTCCATTTTTCCAAACCATCTTTGTCTTGTCATAAAAAACATACGTGCCAAATTTTAGCTCTGTAGGTTAAACACATGCTTATTTATTGCGTTTTCAATTTTTGGGTTGTATGGGAGGTAGGCGTGTCCGTGATCGGATGACGTCCATTTTCCGAAGACATATTTGTGTTGGTATTAAACACATACATATCAAATTTTATTGTTGTAGGCTAATTATGAGCTGAGCTATGCAGTTTTCAATTTTCGCGTTGTATGGGAAGTAGGCGTGTCCGTGAGCGGATGATGTCCATTTTTCTAAACCATCTTTTTTTTGTTATGAAAAACATATGTGCCAAATTTTAGCTCTGTAGGTTAAACACATGCTTATTTATTGCGTTTTCAATTTTTGGGTTGTATGGGAGGTAGGCGTGTCCGTGATCGGATGACGTCCATTTTCCGAAGAGATATTTGTGTTGGTATAAAACACACACATATCAAATTTTGTTGTTGTAGACTTATTATGAGCTGAGTTATGCAGTTTTAAATTTTTGCGTTGTATGGGAGGTAGGCGTGTCCGTGGGCGGATTCCAAAAATATTCAATAGTGCAGATCCTTGGGTACATGTGACCATGTGTACCAAGTTTCATCCAATTATCTCAACTCCTTCTTCTTATCCTGTGTATACGGACAACACACAGACGGACGGACGGACGGACGGACGGACGGACGGACGGACGGACGGACGGACGGACATAGATAGCTCGACTCACGTGGTGACGCTGATCAAGAATATATATACTTTTCTATACCGGACTCGCTTCGTTCTATGCGTTACAAACGTTTGCACAAAGTTAATATACCCTGACCTTTCAGGTTTAGGGTATAAAAAGTAAACCATCGTGTTTAAAACTAACTTATTTATATTTGATCAGCGTCACCTCGTGAGCCGATCTATCTATGTTCGTTCGTCCGTCTGTGTGTTATGCGTAAACACAGGATAAGGAGAAGGAGTTGATATAATTGGATGAAATATTTTGGCCTACCTCTCATATAACGCAAAAATTGAAAACTGCATAAATATGCTCATAATTTACCTTCAACAATAAAATTTGGCGTGTATGTGTTTTGTATCAACACAAAGATGTCTTAAAACTAGTAAGGTATATCTTCGACTTGGCCGAAGTAAAAATACCCCCACGGCCGATTCTTAAGGGTGGAAGAATCTTAAATTGGAGAGTTTTTTGTATGAGCTTTTGAGAGATATTATTATTTTTATGTGTCTAAAATACATACATATCAAATTGTTTTCCTGCAGCTTAAATAAAAGCCTTTTTATAAAGTTTTAAATTTTGGGGTTGTATGGGAGAAGGGCGTGTTAGATTTTGTATGACGCCCATTTTTCTAACATACCTCAGTTTCGACATAGAATACACAAATACCGAGTTGTAACTTTAATATTAGCCTCTTTATAGATTTTTTAATTTTGGGGTTGTATGGGAGGTGGGCGTGTTAATGGGTGGATGACGCCCATTTTTAAAAAACACGTCAGTTTTGACATTGAATACACAAATACCGAGTTTCCATCTTGTAACTTTAATAGTAGCCTCTTTATAGATTGTTCAATTTTGGGGTTGTGTGGGAGGTGGGCGTGTTAGTAGGTGGATGACATCCATTTTTCTAACACACCTCAGTTTTGACATTGAATACACAAATACTGAGTTTCTGTCTTGTAACTTTAATATTAGCTTCTTTGTAGAGTTTTCAATTTTGGGGTTGTATGGGAGGTGGGCGTGTTAATGGGTGAATGACGCCCATTTTTCTAACACACCTTAGTTTTGACGTAGAATTCACAAATACCGAGTTTTTGTCTTGTAACTTTAATATTAGCCTCTTTATAGATTTTTCAATTTTGGGGTTGTTTGGGAGGTGGGCGTGTTAGTGGGTGGATGACGCCCATTTTTCTAAGACATCTCAGTTTTGACATATAATACACATATACCAAATTTCAGTATTGTAGCTTTAATATTAGCTTCTTTGTTGAGTTTTCAATTTTGGGGTTGTATGGGAGGTAGGCGTGGTTTTCATCCGATTTAACCCATTCTCGAACTTGACCTTAGTTTTTTTAAAAAAAGCTTAAATATCGAATTTCATTACGATATCTTCAAAATTACGACTGCAATCGTGTCGACAGACGGACAGACGGACAGACAGACGGACATGGCTAAATCAACTCAGGTGGTGATGCTGAGCAAGAATATATATACTTTTCCATACCTACCACGCCTCCTTTTGGGTGTTACACACGTCGTGACAAAATTAATATACCCCTTACGCAGTACGCGTGGGGGTATAAAAATGGGTGTCATTCGCTCACGGACACGCCCACCTCCCATACAACCCAATAATTAAAAAAAAAAAAAATAAATAAGTTGCTGTTTAACCTACAGAGATAAAGTTTTGTAAGTTTGTTTTTATAACAAAACGAAGTTGGTTTTCAAAAATTGACGTCCTCCGCCCACGGGCACGCTAACCTCCCATACAACCCAAATAGTTTAAAACTGAAAAAATAAGATAATGTTTGCCTTAGAGAGATCCAATTTGGTATGTATGTATTTTAAACCAAAACAAAGGTGTTTTAAAAAATCGGGCATAGTTCGTCCATGAACACGCCTATCTCCCATACAACCTACAATAGCGAAAACAGAATAAAGGCATTAACTGTTAGCTACTGATATAAAACTTGGTAAATTTTTCATCAACATTTAAATGCATATAAAATAATTTCAATAATATAATTGTAGATGAAGATTTAGAAGATTTAGAATATTTCATTGTCGGCTTAGACCGACTTTGACTTTCTTTACTTGTTTTAAGTTAGCTCTAGTTTTCCAATTATTCGAAAATCAATATCACTCGTAAGGATTAAACGGAAGCAATTTTATTTTTATTTTTTACAATTTATTAAAATTATATCGATATACTTATTACCATAATATCTAGATTTAAGTTACGCTTAAGGCCTATGCTGCCAAAGCTGTTTTTTTTTTCATTACATTAACTTAAAATTTGAATCTTAAGTTAATATTTAATAAAAAAAAAAAAAAAATCGATATACATTGATAAAATAAACATTGTATCGACAAATAAACATCAAATAAAAAAAAATACAAGAATATCAATTGATTAAGGAGTAATTGATTTGCCGCAAAAGAATTAATTGTTAATTTTAAATTGTTAATTTAAATTAATTGTTAATTTTAAAACAAGCCAATGGCTAAACAGGTTCGAACATTTTTACGTTATTACTCCAAGATTTTTGGGTACAAAAACAAACTTCTTAATAGGATGTTTGGGTTGAAATAAAGACTTATTTAAGATAAAAAAAGAGGTTGAGCTTCTCACCAGTAGGCGAAGCATCGTACGTTCAAACCCCGGGATCGGCTAAGAAAATTAAAATTTTTGTTTTTTTTTTGTTCCATTAAAAAGCAACATCACTTCTTTTCATATATAAATGTTTTTCTGGAAACAACTTTGTATTTAATTTAAAAAAAAAATCAATGCATAATGAAGGCAAAACGAAGAAAAACTATAAATTTCTTCAAAATAAAATTTAAAACGCAGTAACTTAATGAGTTCGTGGATGTTTAATCAGGAAATTTCAAGCATGAATGGTATTATGGTTATTTATGTAAATATGTCATATTTTCAGGGCCAAAACGGTATCAAGAAGTACTCGGATGCAGTTGTTATGTTGTAAATAGTTGTTTAGTTTTTGCTAGCCTACAATTTCGTTGTATATTGTTTGCCAAAATTCAAAACGGTTTGAGAAATATGGACTGAAAATGGTTGAAATAGCAAGTTCATTTTTTCCATTTTGGTGATTTTGAGGCTTCGGTGAAGTTTTATCGTGTTAGTTTGCTCTGAGCTTTTGTTTTCCTTGTCAATAGCTACAACTTTGTTAAAGACAGAAAAACAAAATTCCAAATAGCTTACGAGATATGGCCGTGAAAAAAAAGCATTTGTTTTGAAAAAACAAGTTTCAAGCGATATCTTTCAGGTATTATAAAATCTGATCAGTAGCCAAACTAACATATTCCCGATAGGATTTTTCTATTTACGTGCCCAACTTTCAGGAACAACAGTCAAAAAGTTGTATGAGTTTTACGTGTTGCACCGTGAGACTAAATAGTCACAACCCAAATTTTTTCGATATCGAATTTTTGTAATAAATTAAATCACAAAACCCATATCTCACTATCTTTTTCATTATTTTCTTCATTAAGTGGAAGAATGATGTTAGTGTGCTTAAATAAAAAATGCTTTTCTTCTACAGTTTCAACAAAAGAGTTTTCTTTTTCGCTTCATTGAAAACTTATGTTTTTTGAGTTGTGACTCCCAAAGTCCCTTCATCAGAGCTGCTCAACGTCCAGGTTTGTGATGCGTATAGTAGGACGGGATACTCTTGTTCGTCGAGAGAGTACTCTCCTTCTCAATTGCCTTCTGAGCTCAAAGTAACACTCAAAACTGATATCGTTAGAGGAGTTAATGCTGGATCCCAGGTAAACAAAGTCCTTCACTACCTCAAAGGAGGTGTTGTCAACAGTGACGTGGTTTCCAAGACGCTGGGACTGTTTGTTTATTGACACAAGACAATGCGTTCACTGCGTTCACTGCAAGACCCATTCGACTTGACTCTTTTTCTAGCCTGGAGAATGCTGCACTGACTTCGCGCGTATTGTGGTCAATGATGTCAATATCATCAGCATACGCCAGCAGCATAACACTCTTATAGAAAATTGTGCCGCTGCGTCTCAGGTCAGCAGCTTGGATGATCTTCTGTATGACTATATTAAAGAAGTCGCACGATAAAGAATCACCTTGTTTGAAATCGCGCTTGGTATCGAACGGAAGGGAGGAGAGGTCCTTCTCGATTTTCACTGCGCTGCTGGTGTTCTTTTGTGTCATCCTGCAAAGACGTATTAGCTTCGCAGGAATATCAAATTTAGACATGGTGACATATAGGTGACTTCTTATTGGACTGTCGAAAGCGACTTTGAAATCGACAAAAATATGTTGTGTGTCGATTTGTTTTTCGAAGGGTCTTTTCCAAGATTTGCCGGAGCGTAAAGATCTGGTCGAATAGGGAATCTCCAGACCTGGAGCCACACTATGAAGTTCCTATCATCTCTAATGCATTCTTCCGACCTTATTTATTCTGCATAGCAGCTTGTGAATATTTTCCAACAGAGCTTCGCCTCCGATTTTAAACAGCTCAGCCCGTAGGCCATCGGCTCCTGCGGCTTTGTTGTTTTTAAACCGAGCTATAGCTGTGAAGATCTCGTTATAGCTGGCCAGCGGAACCTTAACGCTGTCATCTATAATTGGGGTTTCCGGAATATCATTTCTATTGGAGGGATTTTTGTCAGCGTCACCATTTCAAAGACTAGGGAAGTGTTCCCTACATAACATCAGTGTACTGTTCCATTTTCATTCTTGCAGGAAGAGGCTCCGGTCTGGCAACCGTCGGCCAGGCGTATTATTTTTTTCGAAAAATTTTCGAGTCTTATTCCTGTCGCCATGCATCTCAACTTTCTCGCACTCACGCATTTCCGCCTCTCGTTGTTTTTTCCTCTTCTCACGGTATCGCTCCATAACAGCACGCTATACAACTGACTGCAGGGTGGCTTTGTAGGCGATGTCTTTCTCTGCAGTGGCGTCGTGACACTCCTAGTCGTGCCACTGGTTTCGGTGAGAGTGGTGGTAGCCTATCACCTCTTCGGCAGCCGTACGCATAAAGTGGAATATGTGCGTTCACTGTGCGCACATATCTTCGTTCGGAGGAGTGCTTTCTTGAAGTACGAGTGAGAGTCGAGCATACAATTAGTACACTGGAAGAGTGCCTTCCGTCAGTCAAAACGTCATCAATTTGGTTGCATGTTTTTTGATCAGGGGACAGCCAGGTGGCCTTATAAATATTGACATGATTGAATCTAGTACTAGTAACGACAATGTTTCGTGCTGCGGCGAAGTCAATCAACCTCATTTCGTTATCGGATGTGTTGTTGTGGAGGCTGAACTTTCCGGCTGTTGGACCAAATATGCTTTCCCTATCCACCTTGCCGTTGAAATCACCAAGCACATTTTTATGTCATGACGGGGGTAACGCTCGTATTCGTCTTCAATATGTCATACGCTCGTAAAACTTTCTTTGTTCTCGTCATCTTCTTTTCGTCGGAGCGTGCACACATATAAAGCTTATGTTAAAAAATTTATCCTTGAAGCGGAAACTCGCAAGACATTAAGCCGTATTCTCTTGCCAACTACAAATCTGCATTCAAACTTGTGTTTCTCCGCATGGCCGCTGTAGTAGATATCACAGGATGCTTGCCGTAAGCAACCCTGTCCCTTTCAGCGCATTTCTTGGATTGCAGTGATATCAGAATTATATCTTATCAAGATATCAATCAGTTGGATTGATGCACCATCCCAATTTAGGGTTCGGACATTCCAGGTGCATTCTATTAAGTTAATGATTTTGAGTTAATATGGGTTTTGGTAAAAAGCAAACCATTTAATCATGCTTATGAACACAAAACAAACAAAAACAAATTGGCCATTTCAGCCCTTAAAAGGACTTTGACCGAGCTTCTTATGATCAATTGTGTTGTGTGTGTTATTAAAATGTTTGCACACAATTGACCGAGAACTGGACCTACATGTTTTATGCCGACTCCGAACGGCTAAAGTTCATGTTCTCAAGAAGCTTTACATGGCATTATTTACTCTCTGAGGTTTGCCATTGTCTGCAGACAAGGTGGTGACCGATCAGAAAAATTTTTTATTGAAAAAAACTTTTCGCCGCGGCTTGGGATCGAACCCGGGCTCCGAGCATGCTAAGCCACACACTTAACCTGCATGCCACGGTCACTACCACGGTTATGAACACAGTCTTATAAAATATGCAAACTATTAGTTTATTTAAAAAAGGGTCACTTTCATGAATATGGTTGTTTGACTTAACATAATGTTATGTGAATATATATATGTTAACAAATGGCTTTATTCCACAAAACTCAAGTTCTTTGAAATCTAAAAACTAGTTTATTCTTGCTAAAATTGCTTCTGCAAAAAGTTGTTTTTTCTATTTTTTTGAACGTTCATGGAAACTCAAAGGATACCAATTGAAAAATGCACAAGCAACAATTTGAGGTATAAATTTGAATAACCATTGAGCAGCAATTGTGCGAAATTAAACCAATTAGCACCAACAAAACAACTAAATTCAACAACATGGTCTGATACAATAGTACAAAAAATACTTAATGCCTTGCCAAATAAGAGCACTCACGCAAGATACACGCACAAGCTTTTAGAAGCTGTTAAAACTGAAAGTCCATTAAAGACTTTCTTCTTACTGTAGATTGCAACAAATTGAAGATAAAATGCAGCATCAGAATCTAAGTGAAAATGCAGATAAATGAAAAATAAAAATAATTAAAAATGAAAAATAAGCGAGGGTTAAATGAAAAGTGCACTGACTTAATTGCAGGTAAGCAGACTAAAAACAAGGAAAATAAAGACACAAACTGAACTTAGCCAGAAGAAAACCGTTTTGCAAAACCCAATACATGCACATACAATGCGAGATTTTGAAAAAAACAAACTCACAAAAGAGGAAAAAGCAGTGCGAATACAACTGTACAAAATCGAACAAATCGAAGATAGCATGAATTGCATTTGTAGAGCAAGAGCAATTAAGACAAAAAATTTATTAAACTGTCAATGAAGAACTAGATAGATATATTCAAGTCCAAACCATAAAAAGAATGTGATTGGAAGAAAAGGAAAGAAAAGCATTTAAAAAATGATAAAAAAAACTAAAGTGTTTTAAAAAAAAAACCACTGAATGCGGTGTTAATTGAATGCTTATTGCATGATAGTGACAACTTTAATAAGAAGAAAATCAAATTGGAAGGATTAAATGGTAAGACTAGGTGAGGGAAAATAAAATAATATCAAAGAGCAAAAGTCATACAGTCAACACTATGACTATGTTGAGAAACTAGTTCTGAGCTTGAAACACAACTAGACTTTTGAATTTTTACAAACTTACCAAAACTCACTACTAACTGCAATCAAATCATGGTTGATAAACTCTTAGCTCACCATCCAACATCCAAGAATATTCTTACTTCTCTTAAATTCTTGTTTTCTGAGAGATCATTAAAGTTTCTCCAAATATTAAAAAACTGTTATTTTTGGTTCATACATTTCTATATGGAAAACTTAACTCATTATAGCCCAGGAATTTTTTTTTTTTATTTTTCTTACGAAAATTTGTATACTAGGGTTATTCGGACCAAAAAATTCAAATCTGAAGTCAGAAAATTTTTAAAATTTTTCTTTTTTTCCTATATATTTTACCGAAGGAAAACTTGGTATATTACAAATTTTAGTTATTTTATTGTATTTTATATGAATGAAAATTGTTTATTTTTTAATTTATTTATTCCAATTTCTTTTCTACATGGTATTACTCAAAACAATGTGTATGGAGTGGAATATTACATCTTTTGCACAAGAATGAGGCTGCTTTGTGTTAATGTTTACATCTACGTTTCCTATTGTGGTCTATTTTAACAATAAGGTGCTGTCCTTTATTGCGGGGAAGACTTTTCGGTTGAGTATCATTTGAGTGGGGAAAATCAGGAGGGCTATATAAATCGTCTCTTCGGAGTTTGCTTGCTCATCTTCAGCTGACATCATAAGAGAGTAAGCGATATCAACTCGAAAGTCTTTTTGAGGAACTATATTCTGCTTTTGATATCGTCGTATGAAACAAGATAGTTTCCATGCGTTTACAATTGCTGAATTTAGCATAGCAATCCATAAGGGCCAATACCACTTCTTTTGTCTTATAGCAATATAATAATTTTGGGCTGCATTGTCATGGAGGTCAACTCCACCCATTCCATGGTTATAGTTTTTCAACACCTTTGGTTGATCGTAGTTCGCGAAGTAACCCGGTTCTACGACTTGCCCGTCTTTATTTCTTGTTTGCTTTTTCCATCGTTTGACTGAAACAGTAGGTACCATCTGGTCAAAACTGGTCGCTATTGTAACTTCTTTGTTGTCTTGCCAACGACAAAGAAGAATTTTATTGTTACTGTAAAATTGGAAATCATGGCTGCCCCTTTGCAATTTTTTTCCAGTTTTTAATTTCGCACCTCCAATTCTATTAGCGCGCACTGTTCCCGTTGCACATATTCTTTTTTCATTTAGGGACACATGAGGTAGTACGACGTAAAGAAATTGTCAAAATATAATAAATGACGGCTCGGATATTCTATATTTTCCAATAACCGAAGAACTACATCGGCTCCAAGACCAATTTGCCTATTGTAATTGTCGGATGCTCCACCATTGGTATGCAGCTATAAAGGTATCCAGCTGAGGAGCAAAGACACCACAATTTGTACCCAAATCGAATAGGTTTGCCACGCATATACATGAATGGCGCCCAAAATATGGAACCATCTGCTCATCTATTGAAAGTTCTGGCTCCCAGGTACTGAATTGCATGAACTTTTTATTCATCACTTCATAAAAAGGACGAATCTAAAAACGAAAAGACAAAATTCCGAAATAAAAAATAAACTCAATTTGAAACTTTAGAAAATATGTATATGTAGATACCTTGGCCATTTTGTCTTTTTACCCAAATTTAAATTGTTGCTTAAGTGAATGTACCTCTTCATATCGCAAAACCTGTTTCTGGTCATGCACTGTTTCACAATATCAACACCCAAAGAAGGGTGTTTTGACCAATAGTCCCGAACTGAAGATAGCCTGTGATATCCAGATAAAACCAAAATACCTAGGAATTGCTTCAGAGCCGTATGATGTAAACGGAATTCTGAATTTTGTTGTTGAGCATAAAGGTTTGTTTCATCAACAATCATTGTCAGAATATCAATATCGAAGAAGAGACTAAATAATTCCATTGGAGATTTGTCTTTCAAATTATCCACCAAGTCTTTTTGGACGCCCTTTAGCGGTTCCGTTATTGGGGCAATATCGTATTCAAAATGACCTTCACGGTTTGATCTCTGCGTCCACTTTGGTAAACCAAAAGCAGACAACGGTTTGTACATTTGTTTTGGTTTTTGTACCGATTCAATTCGACGCCGCTTTGTTGACCGTGATACGGCAGAAGATGTTGATGGATGCGTGAGGTCCTCGTCATCGTATTCTCTCTCTTCGTCGCTTGAGTCCACATTAATATAATCTCCGGTACTGATTTGGACTTCATCAATCTCGAAAGTTCCTGCGCAATCGATTTCAACGTCAGGCTTTGGAAAAATACGCCATACATTAGATTGACATTAAGATTTTACGCACAAAATACCTACATCCTGCATGGGAATAATGTCATCATCCAAATCTTCTTCATCTGTAACATCATCAACTGTCGGTGGTACGATGCAAATTCCAGCGATTTCTGTCTCATCATCACTCCAGTCATTAATTATCGCTTCCACTTCAGCCCTAGTTAGTGCTCGGCGAAGCTTTTTTTTTTAAACTCTTTTCCATTTTTTTATTATAGGGTATAAATAAATTTTAGATCAAGAATACACAGCACTTTTCTTTTTACGTGGCACAACACTTTACTTTTTATGTTATCTTCTGTCGTAATGAAGGTTGCAACTGAATGAATCTCTTTATAAACACAGTTATTTTTTTTTACCAATAAGAAATTAGTATACAACAAAAACAATAACAATATGTATTAGAAGTTCAGCAGACACAACAACAAATGTTTACATTTATACAGTGAACTGGAGAGAGAAAGATAAAAGCTAGGAAAACGAAATGTCAATAACAAATACAACAATTCTTACAAAGAGCTGGAGAGCGATAGTTAAAATTCTTAGAAAACGAATGATCAAAATAAAAATTGCAATAATGTCAAATAGAGCCCAGTGTACGATAAATCGAACACCCAACTTTTTACTCACCTACCGTCTAATCGATTGACTTCTTGTCATGACAAATGGAACTTTGATGAAAGTTCGGATCAGTTCCAACAAAGCTGCATTAATAACTGATTGTAAGCTTCAATTTGATACCTTGTCAAAACAAATAAAATTGCTTCAAGAGATAGTAGCGATATTGATATATTCTTATTATCCTCGACCAAAAAGAATAACTCAACACATCAGCAGCCGGATCTTTTTCTGGAGTTTTTGATTCAAAAACATTTGCGACAAACTTATGATCACTCGCTCCGTTAGTCATAAAGTAAAAAAATGCAGTGATAACTTAGGTTCGCTTGGTTTAGCGCTTGCAGAATTATATGATGTTGTCAGATCTGCACCTGAGGCTATAAACAATAATCCAGACTCCCCGCGCCGTAGCTCATCTTCTTTCTTGAAGGAAATATCAGAAGCAACTTTATCAACTTCTACAACTCGGTATTCTCCTTCTTCACCTACCTTTCCCTGTGAAACACACAAGAAACTTCCAGATACAAATTCAGTTGTTGCACCACGTAAAATGGTTCCTCATTTCAGAACGACATGAACTCCAGCTGATTGGAAAAAAAAGGATAAAAAAGCTATCGAGTTGGAACGTTATTGAAGAACCTGCGTTGTTTGCTAAGAGTCTGCCTTTAAGAACGAGTGTTTCCTGGGCATGCAAGCTATTCAAAGATAAGTACAGCATCGTGATTTCAACTGAAGATTGCCAGGTAATGTCCATAAACCGCAGGAGAATAAGCAGAAACTTCAAAATTTACGTCCCTTCGAAATTCATCTGGCTATTCTCTGAGACATCTAGCTTAGTTCATGGTAAAGCTGAAGTTTCTACATGGGTTGATAAACCAAGGATTCTGACTAAGAGTAATAATGATTTATTAAGGTCTTAGTCTATTTCCAATAAAACAATTATAGTACTATTTCTAATAGTTCCAATAATTCTAATAATTCTAACATTTACAATTAAAAGTCTAGTTCTTATCCTAAGAGAACTTTATATAAATAAATCCATACTTTTTCTAATCCAAGCAACACTCCCTCCGATGAATCATTATCTGATTACCGTCCTAAATCTGATCCCCATTGGAATCTTTAAGCTAATATCTTTCCAATTTTCACTTTTCAGATTAATCTTACTATTGATACAAAATTTTCTAACATGAATCAGAACAAACCAAACCCTTCAGACGTCTCATTCAAAACGTGTCTCATTTAATCTAAATCCTAACTCGAACAGACCTCCATATAAAAATGAGAGTAACATACTCCACACACTCTATCTTAACTTTGTTCATTCCCACACTATAAATCCACCCCCTTCTGTTCCAGTTACAAATTCAGCCCCTAACCAACCTGGCAGCCCCATTTCTTTCATCAGCGCTCTTCAACCACCAAAAGTAAAACTAACTTTGAACTCTTGTGCTGACAATGAGAGCAGATACACTCTCTGTCACCTTAGAGCGAAAACTGTCTATAACAATGTGCGTTTTTTTTTTCCTAACATGCATCAAGCGCCGGTCTCTTCATGTGTAGAAGCCAAAACCAAGGCCAAACCTCAAAGTCTTGATACAGCAAGAAGGTATACCTACCGAGGTGAATGAATTGCGCAATCTATTCACCAGTTTCCACGAGCAACTTGACTTGACGATCCATCAAGTTAACGAGGATCTTAATATATATGGTGCTCACGTAAGGTCAAAACATGTCTCTTACGTTCAAAAGTCCCGTAAAGAGCAACAGAAATATTATTCCTAACCAGCTTACTCATAATCCAAACCCTTTTCCAAGCCCATTATTTGTATCTCTTTAGTATCAAAACGTAAGAGGACTACGCATCAAAATCTCTACAGTGTGCCTTAACTCTTTTTAGCTTCCCTACGATATTTTTGCCCTTACAGAGACTAATCTTAACCAGGACTTCAAGGATACTGAGGTCTTTGCGTCTGATTTCGTGGTGTTCAAAGACGATGGAATCGATAAAGTCAATCTCACCTCAGGTCGCGGTGTCCTTCTTGCTATTCACAATTGTGAAACTTTTTATACAGTAAGAAATAAGAGAGATTTTAGTGTGAAATAGAGAGAAAAAGTATCTGTAAAGAAATTCAATAAATACGAAATGGAATAATAATCTGTTGATTCAATATTTACATCTAGGGACCGTACCGACTATGGTTTTTATCGAACGTGTCACACATTAACTGTTATCTTTCAACTTTTTTTTTTTTCCGACAGAAATAAAAGTTATTCCGTGCCTTATAGTTTTTTGGGCAAAAATAACAGTTACTTTTGACTTTTATTTTATCGGTCAAAAATAACAGTTTTTTCTGCCGTTTATTTTTTCTGTCAAAAATACTAGGTGATTTATATTTTTTCAAAAGTCATTTTACCGACTAAAAAACTTTTGATACCATTATTTTCATCTCATCGGTGAGACATTTTACACATGGTGTCAACAGTTCAATCTGTCAAGCGGCCTTTAAAAAAAACACAAATTGCTTGATATTTTTGGCCGAAAAAAATTACTGCTATTTTTTACTGATAAAATAAAATTCAAAAGTAACCTATATTTTTCCTCGAAAAAATACAAGCCAAAAAATAACAGCTTAAATCACGACTTAATATTCGTGAGGCTGAGGACATTTGTAACATAATGGTATATTTGAAAAAAGTGTTTCAGCAATTTTTTTTCATTTGAAAATTGTAAAATAACAGCTATTTTCGGTACTTCTTTTAGTTCAGTTGGTGTTTTAGTTGCTTTCGATTGTCTTCTCAACTTTGTCACTTTTTGAATGCTAGATTGCATTTGCAGAGTATTCATTGAAGGACCCTCCGAAAGCAGAGGCATATCTTGTTGATTATTGCCTCCTGCTTCCTGATCATAATAGTTGTTATTTTGAGTGAGGGTCTCGTAAAGCAACGAACGTCGATTGTTGAGTGTATCAACTTGGTTGACTATAAAATTTTGTTGAGATGATAGCTGAGTTCCAAAATACATTTTTACAAGGCATCAGTGTGTTTTTCTGGGGATTAGTTCTTTGCAGTTTCACCAAAATACACTGATGCTTCGTAAAAATGCAACTTGGAACTCAGCCGATGTTGCAATCATCTTACCTTCATCATTAGTTGCAGACACAATTCGCGGTTTATATTCACGAATGCGTTCTGCTCCTGTTTTAGCTATGTTTCTTAGCTTTGAGACGTTTTTTGGCATGGAAAAAACTATTATCGGCAGTCTTAAATATTGCACTTTTAACACTTTTTGCTTTTTTTTTATTTTTTTTTTTTATTTACTTCAAGTCAATGAACAATCGTTCTTACAGACTATGATAATTTGTATAGTTAAATGTTTTTCAATAAAAGTTTCAATAATTTAATAATGGTTATTTAACACATTCTTTAATGATTGTTTGGAATTAGAAAAATCTATATTACAGTAAAGCATACAGTTGTTGAACTCTAGCATTGCTCTATACATTGGTGAGTTAATGGCATAGTTGGTTCTGCATCTTCCTAGATAAAACACATTAAAATGACGTTATGTTCTACAAGGAACATTGAAATTTATTAGTTCAAGTTGTTTAGGGCAATCAATCGTCCCGACTACAATATCAAAAATGAATAAGAGAGATAAAATGGTTCTTCTATTCTGAAGAGTTTTCAAATTATTATATTTTATTACAATATATTGAATTAACTGTTTTTTGCATGTTGTCAATCATTTGTCAAGTTTTTGATAACAACCAACGAACCAAATTATGCTTTAAGCTCATTATGCAGCGAACAGGTAGTACACTTTTTCAACTAGATGTGCCTAAATATTTTCGTTTGAAGCGTAAAGAAATACATTTTCCGTGCATATTTTTAGGATGAAAATTAATGTTACAGACGGAATGTGACCGTTTACTATTAATTACATTTTCTTTGCCTTTTTATCATGAGCACATGTGGCGTAATTATAGAGCTTCCCACTATCAACGTCGGTGATATGGGTTCAATTCTCGCTATCGGCTATAATTTTTTGAAAATTTTCATATGCAGTGAAAATGTTAGCATAGCGTCACGAATAAGAAAACTTGAAATTTCACTCGCCGCCAAAAGAAGTTTCACCTCAAAAATTCCCATACAGCTTACTTTGAATTTATTTGTGCCAAACTTTGTACTGCAAAACGAAACATATTCATTGTCTGCTGTTATATTCGCCCCTCCCAACCAGTCTCCGCGAGCTACCATCTAATTTTAACACTTGATCAGTAAAATTCACCTCTATCTCTTACCCTATTTTACAACAATAACATAATAAATACACACTTTGAGCACGCGTATAGCTTCGACTTTCGTAAAACTGATTTTGTAAAACTTGAAATTTAATTCAGTAGAATCGATTTCCAACATATTTTCGTTATTACCATGGCAGTGTTGATAATACTGTTGCTCCCTTCTATGACAAAATTTTTGACTGCTTCACACAATCAGTACCCAGAACAACTTTTCGTCATCTCCTACCTGGTACAATAAAGAACTACGATCACTTTGTAATAAGAGGAAAAAACTTTAGCGTACTTATTTACTTTCTTGTTCTTCTCTTGACCTCACAAATTATCTTCACACTTACAATCTTTTTTCTGCACTTTTTGAAAACTTATGAGTCTTACCTTGCTCATATTGAAACTAAATTGTTGTTGGATCCTAAAATCTTCTAAAAGTACATTAATATCAAAAGCAAATCTAACAACTACCCATCAACAATTACTTTTTCAGATATCTCCTCAGACAACCCGGAAATAATTGCAAATCTATTAGCAAATTTCTTCAGTCAGTCATTCAGAAGTCATAACGATAAACTAAACTATGAATACATTTCTTCATTAAGGAACTGTGCTCAAAGCCAGTAGACTTCTGTTGACTTAACATTAGCTGATGTCTTAGCAAAGTTACATAATCTTCCTGATGGATTTCCTGCTATTGCCATAAAAAATTCACAAATTCTTTGGCTCACCCCATTTTGACTCTCTTTCAACTTTCTTTTTCTAACTGAGTTTTTCCAAAGTTATGGAAGAACTCGCACATAATACCTTTACATAAAAAAGAACCTAGAAATGATAATTCTAATTACAGACCTATTGCAAAACTGTCACGTGGTTGCAAAATTTTTGAAAGTATTCTCTTCTTCTATTGCAAATCTATTTTCCCCCCTAGACATGACTTCCTCTAAGTTAGATCGACTACCACCAACCTCACAGAATTTGTTTCAAACATTTTATGCTCGTTGGAAACAAAGTTGATGCAGTATGCACCGACTTTAGTAAAGCCTTTGACAAAATCTCACACACTATCATACTTCTTTAAGCTTAAAGCCTTTGGTTTTCCATCTCTTTTTTTATAACATGGATTAAATTTGATATCGAAGAACGCAGTTATAATGTCGGCTACGTCTGGTTTCAACCTATCTCCTTATGCCATCCATCTTAACCCGAAAGAGCCCACGATTGCCATATGGTAATGCAAAATGTGTCGTTACATTAACATGAATAACTCTTAAGCTACACAACAAAACTACAAAATAACGGTAACGGTATTTTACGCGCAACATTTGTAGCTTGCCAACAAGTGTAAGTTTGTGTTATTCTAAGTTCAATTAGCGAAGATATCGCATGTCAAATTGATGTGATAAATGGTGTGAAATGGCACTTCGGTAAGAACATGCATATATTGGTTATTTTTTCACCAATTTCAGCTATAATTAAATCAATCAATAGATAATGAAATAAACTATGAAGTGCAAATTAAGTTTTGGCGAAAACATATTATTTTAATTATTTTTTTTACATTTTACTCAGGGCATTACCATATGGTAATCGTGGGTCGCCTAGGGTACATGTTTTTTTTTGCGTTTTTTGTGATTTTCGTTGCTTTTTTTCATTTTAAGTCATGTTTTATGTGTTTTAGCACTTTTTCAACGACATATTTTGTTGTCATTTATATATTTTACCGTTTTTAGAGGTTTAACATTCCAACAAATGCTTGATTACATTGAAAAGCTTTGATGAGCAGAAGATCCAAATCAACTGGGGTTTCAGATAATTTTTGTCCGGCATGCTATCTACCAACTTTGATGAAAATCCAAAATCAATGGCGCAGCGTTATTCAAAGGAAAGCGGAGCCAAAATAAGTGTACCCCGTCTTTGTGCGATCGCAGAATATAAAAAATATATGTGCGGATTGGACCGATTCGACCAAAATTTAGCACAATATCGCATACAGAGGAAAAAAATGGTGGTCTAGTATTTTTACCTGGCTGATTGATGCTTGTGTTCAAAATGCTTGGCAGCTTCATAGAAAAGTGGAACTGACAATGACTCAACTTGAGTTTCGACGAAAACTGGTATAACATCCAAATCAGTTGGTCCGATATCCTCCCACAGATATGTCCAGCACCCAGGTAGTGTTCAACACACTCTCCGCTATGATCAGACTGGGCATTTTGTAGTACCATCCAATCGAAGGCATTGTGCGGGTGAAAGTTGTAAAAATGACGGACGACCAGCATGTGTAAAATGCGAAGTTGAACTTTATGTCAAGTGTTTTGCCAACTACCATACCAAACCATGCTTGATTCTGTTTCAAAATATATCCCTCTTTTTTATTTTCATACATCTTCTTATATATAAAATCAAATGTTTGTATGTCTGTCTGTTCCGTATAGGTTCACGCACCGCTTATCCGATTGCGCTGAAATTTGTACACCGAGTACCTTTCATAGTGAGAAAGAACATAGGGGGTGTAAGAAAGTGGGAGGAAGTATGTGGGCGTGGAACTCTATAATAACTTCTAAACGCCTGAACCGATTTCAATTAAATTTGGTATGAAGGTTGAACTACTGCCAAAATATAACATAAGCTATAAAAAATTCCAAAGACTTACGCTAGTGGGCGCTTTAAGGGGGTCTTTTCATTGAGCAACTGTTTTTTTTCGACTTTTTTTTTGCATTTATTTATAGCTTGGGTAGTTGTGAATATGCCCTTAAAAGGATTTTTAGAAATTCGAAATACTTTAGAAGATACAGCCTTTTTTGTGAAGCAAGGTCTTCAAACTTTACTTCAAACTTTAAACTTTAAACGCGTTTGTCTCGAAACCACGTTTTTCGAACTGGCGGCCATGATATCTCCAGTTCAACTGAACCGATTTTCATGAAACGAAGTGGAATTTTTTACTATTTTTTTTTTTTACACTAAACTACAAAAAAAAAACCCGAAATTGAATTTTTTTTTTTGAATGGCCGCCATTTTGTCAAAAAAAATCACAAAATTAAGCTTGAGGTTCACCCGAGAATTACATCTATACTGATTATAACCCCGTTTTTTTTTTTTCATTTCAGACGCTCCGGAGACCCGGAATCGTGGCCGCCGTGACGACACCTTTTTTTTTCACCACCAACTTTGAAGTCTCATTACTTTTTGAACAGCCCACGTATCGAGGCAAAAAAAAATGTTTTATGTACTTTGAAACTTTTGTAATACAATAAATAAAAAAAGTTTTCAATTATTCTTTGCGTTTTCAAATAAGAATTTTTTTAAAAAGGGTCCAAAAAACGGGTTTTGAATGAGAAGACCGCCTTAAGGGCCTATTTCAATGAAATTTGGTATGAAAGTTCAACTGCAACCAATATAAAGCATAGGCTAAAAAAGTGGGCGGAAGTATGTGGCCGTGGCACTCTGTACTAACTTCTAAGCGCCTGAACCGATTTCCATGACATTTGGTATATAAACTCCTGGTCCGATTTCAATGTAATCTAGTATGAAGGTTCAACTGCACCATAGATAAAGAAAAGGTAAGAAATTGGGCGGAATTATGTGGGAGTGGCACTCTATAATAACTTCTAAGAACCTGGACCGATTTCAATTAAATTTGGAATGAAGGTTCGACTGCTCTTGGGCGCAGGCTATAAAACATAGGCTATAAAAATTCCAAAGGGGGCGCTTTAAGTAGTGCGTTTTTAAGACTCAATAACTCCTAAGCACTTGAACCGCTTTCAATGAAATTTGGTATGAACGTTCAACTGCACCCAAGATAAAACATAATAAAAAATTCCAAAGACTTCCGAAAGAGGGCGCTTTAAGTAGTGCATTGTTAAGACTCAATAACTCATAAATGACTTGATTGATTTTACTAAAATTTGGTACATGAAATAACTTGACTCTGCAACAGAATTCAGGCTATTTAAATTTCAAAAAACTTCCGTTAGAGGGTGCTTTATTCAATCAACTATGTTCGGCTCATTCACGTCAAAACGAATGAACCGAGTTTGATGAAACTTGGCAAGCTTTTGTATCTGGTACTGAAATTGATCCTATGCTTTTAAAATTTCTTTCGACAAAAAACAACGAATTAGCCAAAGGCAAACGAAGTCAAGAACCAAAGACTAATAAAAAAGAAGTTTAATGAATACGAGCAGAAGATATATAAAGATGAAAAAAATTAACCAAACATTATCGACCAAAACCGAAGTAGAACAAAGACATTCCAAAACTCGAATCGATGCCGGATATTTTAAAATTGGAATGTTTTTGAGATAAAATTGCATATTAAATGCATGTTAAGAAAAACTTTAAACGTATTTTTCTCGAAATGACTTTTCAAACTGCACTCAGACAAAATTTTCTCGGAATATGATAAAAATGGCATCATATTTACTGAAAAATGTTATTGACCTTGCTGCAGAGAATGCTTTTCTCCAAATGAGATCCTAAAAATTCTCTAAAAATGATAAAAACCTTCTATGAAAAAGAGAAATATATAAAAATAATTCGATTTTAGAGAAAAAGACTCTTTATTTTTGAGAAAACATTTGTTTTTACTGAAGAAAATACTTCTCATAGTGAATTTTTTATCAAAATATAGGAAAAAAATTTTCATTTTCAAAACATTTTTCTGTATAAATGAGAATTTTTTTGTGCGAGATATATATTTGCCATTATAAGAGACATTGAAATATTTTCATTTTCTAGAAGTGAAGAAATATTTCTTCGAAAATGTGAAAATTTATTCTAATTGAAGAAAATTTTATTTGAAAAGAGAAAATTGCTATTATCGAAAATAGAGAAATTTTTCACCGGGGGAAGATCTGTGTTTTTTTCTAAGTGTGGGTGTCCATTTTCCTCAGAATGCAGACGTTATATCGAGACGTTGAAGATGTAATTTTTTGTTTTGACATGTGCTGAAACACATTCGTCGGAAGAAGGGGGCAAAACCCCAAAAAACGATATTTAAAAACTTTTAAAACTCGTCCTCTTTCTGTGCTCGAGGCACAACCCCGATTAACACCGTGTTTTATGCGCTAGTTTCGAATATTAAGGCATTAAAAAAGTTGAATGCTCTCAGTGCTGCTGGCCATCTACTTTCACCGCTGTATATTGTGCTAAAAAAAGCAACAGGCAAGTTTGACTCGCAAGTTCAGAGGTCGTTGTTTCAACCAAATAATGTTTATCTAGAGGCTTCTAAATCAGGAAAAATGACAGCTGGCTCGTAACATATAATTAAATCAGTGGCGTAACTCCATAGATCGAGACGTTGAAGATGTCATTTTTTGTTTTAATCATATGTGGCAGGTACAGTTTTACGGAAATTTGACTAAACACTTTCGACGGAAGGAGGGGGCAAAACCGCAAAAAACGATAATTTAAAAAATTTTAAAATGGAATTTATAATTTTAAAAACGTAAAAATGAGAGCAGTTTTGAAAATCGTCCTCTTTCTGTGCTCAAGGCATAACCCCGAGTAACACCGGGTTACATCCGCTAGTTTTTTAATAAAAACGTATTAAAACATCTATTTTTTGTGATATTTTCTAAAAAAGAAGTCCAAAAATAATTTTTTTATTTCATAAAAAACATGTATTCTAGGCGACCCACGGTTATCATATGGTAACGCTTGTTTTTCGTATTTTCCGGAAAAGTGTCATCGTTTGTTGGAAAATAGACTTAATTTTCGAGCTCAGGTGGTCGAAATACATAAGTATACAACTTTTCAATAAAATCTGAGACCAAAATATTTCTGGACCTTACCGGATTAAGTTGATTAACATGCAAACACTTGCAAAACGAAGGAAGTTGCCAATGTTCTCTTCATTCCGGAGCCATTAACTGCCCAGAACTACTCCAATTAATATCTATTAATACCAACCCACGTAACCTTAGGTGCAGTCGCGCAACCAAGAATTTTTTTTGGGGGGGTTTTATCAAATGTAAAACTTGTATATAAAAACGATTTTACGTTATCATAGCGGCTGTGTTGTAGCAGTAAGTGCGTTAAATTTTGCACTAATGGTTGCTTGTTCAAACTTCAGGCATGGACAGCAACATATTTTTTTTGCAAAAAAAAAAATTTAAAACTGTTATTGTCAGGACATTTTGTCCGCATAGGAGGTGGTAGTGGTCGTTATAGAATAAACCTGCGTTTTATGGATTTTTTCTTGTTGGGCAGTTATACGAAGGTTGTAGGGCTTGAGCTAAAATATTTTCATTTTGACTCGGGTCCCAATAGGGTCAGCAAAAAAGCAATTTTTCTCCCCACAGTGAAAATTTTCCATTCATTCTGCACTTCGTTGCACTTCGGAATTTGAAAAAAATCGTTTGAGTCCCTCACCACGAAAATAGCCGATGAAATTTTGTCTAAAATCAACTTTTATATTCTCATTCATAATCTTCCATTGAATTTTCAAAATAAGTTTCATGAAAATCCCCCATTATTGCGCAAATATTATCCGATTTAAATGAAAGAGAACTTTTCTTTGGAAAAGTGTGGTAAAGACCTATCGTTAAAAAGATATTATGTATTTCGATTTAAGTCAGCATTTGCTCATTGTTATATATTATACCGTATAACTTAATATGTTACTGGACATAAACGGGTTAACAAAAGAAAAATTTAACCAACAACTTTTTACCTAATAGGTCCTTTTCCTTAAAATCGGATAATATTTGACAATTTAGAGACATTTTTATGAAACAGATTCGGAAAAATACGATGCAAAATTAGGAATTATGAATTTTTTCTCTAGTTTCGGAAGTCAATAGGAATTTTTTTTTTACTGAATGACATGACTTCACTATAAACATAATTCTCTAGAGCTTGGGTAATAGATGGTTACAAAAAAAACTATAAAAAAAGGACAAAAAATAATAATTTAAGAAGAATTTTCTTCGATTATTTTGGTAGCGAAGGATTGAACCGATTTTCCACAAATTGAGGCTTTCTTATTTTGCCTTACTTTTAAATTATTTTTTTTTCCAAATATTTCAAGTCGCTTGAGTGGGTTCCATGCTAGAAGTTAAAAATATAACTCAAATCGAAGTATTGCCAACAGAATCAGAACTTAAAAAAATTAAACATATGGGCATTTCCATAGTCGCGAACGCGACATTCGTACGCCTTTGAGGAGCAAAATAATAAAGAAAACTCAAAACAAATTTTCTTTTTTTTCAAGTTTAAGATAGCATTTTATTAGCACTATATTTAGAAAAAAAAGTTAGGTTCTCTAGATTTTATGTTTCCAAAATATTAGCATTAAACATGGCATCGCGAACGCAACAAAAAATGGAACTCCTTTTCGACTTCATCCAGAAAAATGCAAATATCTGCGAAACGTAATATAATATTTTAAAGTGGTTAATTGTAAATTAAATAAGATTAATGTGTCTTTCAAGAAATATTTGTCATTTTGACATATTTCCATTCGTTGTTTTTTATAGAGCTTAAGCCTGATCGAGAACGCAACATCTAGCACGCGACATTTTTTCTCATCACGTTTTTAATAAGAATTAGTTAAAGTAATTTCAGCTAAATATTGCATTACCTACCAAAAACATCGTAAATATTATTTGTGAGTTTTATATTAGTAATATTAATAAAAAAAAACAAAAATACATATGAGGCTAGTGAGAAAAGATATGTTATTTTTTGTAACACCACCCGTCCTACGTATGTGGTTATTTACTTTATGAAGACTTTTTTACGCCCATAAGGAGGGGTGGCAGATATTGAAAAGTGCATATATTATACTGCAGTATCACCTTCTTAGTTGTTTTAACCATGGCATCCCTGTTTTTGTATGTCCCCCCATCTGTTGACATGATTACAGCCGTTATTATTAAGTTATAATAATGAAATTCGATATTTAAGCTTATATCATAAAAATAAAGATCATGTTCGAAAATAATCCAAATAGGATGAAAACCACGTATACCTCCCATACAAATTGACGTTCTCAAATTGGAAAATTTCTTAAAAATCTACTAAAAATCAATCCAATGACTTGAGAATTAGCTCATGAGCTTTAATTTGAACTATAAACACTTAGCAAAAAATTCCGAAAAATCGAATGAAACCTTTCTATACTTTCCCATACAAAGTGTATTAAAAATACGGCGCATGATCGCGAACGCGACACATTTTGATGATCAATATTAAATGTTTAGTATGATTTTTACCTGCAGTAACTCTTTTTTTATTTTAAGGCGACCAAATTTGATTTGAGTTACAATTTTCAGACACTTGCTAAGAACGATCACGAAGTTTTGATAACATATGATGATTTAGGTACAAGAACGCGACATTCGAATAGTATACTATAGTTAAAGCAATATAAAAAATTTACCGTAAATCGTGCTTTGTTTGGTATCTTTTCAGTTTTTATATTTTATTTGTAGTTTATAGAAGGATTTTATAAGAAGAGTGCAAACATAACGTTGATAAATAAACGAAAAATACTAAAGAGAAAAGTCCTTAAAAGCAGCTAAAAGCAAGAAAAACATATTTCTCAGATATCAGGCCAATTTTCTCAGAATAAAAACTGAAATTAGTTGTAAATGCAGTAATTATAAAAACTCAAGCATATTTTTTAAATAATAACAAAAAAATTATTTGTTTATGTAACAATTTTTTTTTCAGTCCCGGTAGACCTTTCTGTGGAAATGCCCATATGTAGTAAGCCGGATCGTAATTTAAATTTCACCAGATACCGACTTACTCGTTAGAAGGACTCTTAAAAGACTCTCAAAAACAGTTTCTGTATTCTGTATTTTTTTTTTTAACAGAGAAATCCCCATGGAGCGGTTTTGGTTCTTCTGAACCTCTTTTCTTTAGAAAACGAAGTTTTTGCATATAACTTTTTTTCTTCAGAATGCATAACCACGATAAGCAAAAAACTAAAGTTCTTCATTACACACACATACTATCTACAAAATTTTTGAAATGTTTTGCCTTTACTAACTTTTTTGAGATACCAAAAATCAATATTTCGTCATTTTCGAAGAGAGATTGTTTCAAACACCTGTATAATAATTATTTTTCAAGATATTCACTTGCATTTAATTTTATGGAAATTTATTGACTTCTTCTTTCAATTGATTTATCGTTTGATGTGGTTTAACCAAAACTTAGTGCCACAATTATATAAAACGTGAGAAATCGATATTCAAAAGCTTCCTTCAGTTTAATTATTATTTAATTGTCATAATTACTGTTCGATTTTGGCAAATCTTTCTATTTCTGGTAACCAGTTTTTAGTTAAATGTACGCCATATAGCGCCCAATACAAAATTAATGATTTTTGACAATATTTTTTTCATAAACGCCTATAAAAAACGTAGTTTTCATAGTACTGAGTTTTGATCAAACGACACCATACGAAACACAAAATAAAAAGAAGAGCTCATTACTTTCCCAATAACCTTAAATGCATGAAAATACCATGAAAAATACATATTTTTATGGTTGTTTAAAAAATATTAAATAGTTTTTAAGAGTACCTCTTACTTATGAGTCGATGTCCGGCTCACTTTTTTTTTTCTCCACCCGATCCAAAATCGATCCGGCTTAATGTGCAGTCTGAAGGAAAAAATATGACTAATTTAGTAGATTAATTTATGATCAACCAGAATTGATTTGAAATATACATTTGGGGTTTCCACTCATATTATAAGACGTGTGATTGCTTTTGAAGTCTCACTTTGATTGAATGCTGTTTTGCTAGGTACTACAATAATTTTTGGGAAGGGTTTAAACCCCGAAACCCCCCTTTTTGGTTGCACTAATGCTTAGGTCTATATCTATCTTCCACCTTAACTTTCAACGCACCGACTATGAATGCAGTGAACTCATAACCAGAATGCTTCGAGTAACCAATTAATTGATAAACGAATTCGATTTTCATCTGAGCAGACCACTACTTCGAAATATGCTCCTTAACTCTACAACGCCACTTCATCTCCTTTTCTAATGTAGTCTTCCAGTTAAGATATGATACAATTGTAAATTAAGATACTCCCTGTAATTATCAATTTTAAGTTTTTAAGTTTTTATTTTAAGTATTTAAACTGCTTGTATTAAGCTTATCCAAATAAAAAAAAAAAATACACCCTAATATACATTCCTAAATTCAAATACAAACAACAGTGGCTTAAAAATTTTATTTTCATTAAATTTAGTGCAACATTTTCCTGCAAACTGCCTTTCAAAAATAGTTAAAATTAATTCTATCAAATTTAAAGCAATATCATCAAAATTGTATGTATGTGTATATTTAATGTTGTTGACACTTGAATTGAAGTGTGGGAATGAGTTTTTAATTGCAATTTACGCATATAACTAAAATGATAAAAGCCTTTAATGCCGTAAACTATAAGCATTAAAATATTCAAAGACTGTTTGTTAATTACAGAGTGAAAGCCAGTATTAAATAAACACTCGGCTTAGCATCCAACTAAACGACTTCGATACTTGACATCCAAACATTTGAACTGTCAAACCATTAATCACCTCCAGCATAAATAATATTTAATAAACCAATCGATGCACGAAATAAAAACCCCAGCAATTAATTATAAATTTCTGTATTTATTGAGTTCAAGTGCCTGCGCTTAATGAAGGACATAAAAACAAATCCACTTTAAGCCAACCAATTGTAAATAAGAACATTAATGTCAGTAGAATTATAATTATCAGCAAATCAGCATGAGAAAAAATAAATTGAAAAAAAAAAAACAGAAAGTACTTATACGCTAGTAGGCACTTCAGTGCATTTTGAAGTAAAACGTGTTGCGCGTGAAATGAAAATATGTAATTTTTAAATATGTAGGTACTTAAGAATCAATATGAGTGAATTATTTTGAGATGTTGATCTTATTGAAAATTTACCAAAATCATTGGTGCATAAATGAGTATGAGAACGGTTCAATAGACAATTATTTTAAGTACTTTTACAGTCTACAAACACTACTAAACTCAGACAGTTTTATTAAAGATGTACTGTTTGAACTGTAAGAAGAACTTTTAAAAGCACTGTTAAAAGAATATTAATTGTTGAATTAATTTGTATTTTTAAATGCATTGATTTCCAAATCGGTAAGTATTTGCCGGCTGTGTGAGCCTAGTTGAAAACATCAAACTAAGAAATTATATTGTTGTTTTGAAATTTTTTAACAAGAAAAAATTAAAGCAAATAAGTAAAGAAAGTTTAAAGTCAGTCTAGTCCGATTATAAAGTATCCATTAACCAATATTTCAATATTTAAGAGTAGATTAATTATGTACTAAACAACAAATAATCTTAAAATATATAAAAATTTGATATATGTTTTAAGATAATATGTATTTATTTATAACAACAAACAACAAACAACAAACAACGTATGTTGTAGTGATGTATGGATATTTTTAGTTACGGGATTTTGATGCCCGTGAAACCTAAATTTCGTAAGTTTCGACAAAAAAATGCCTTTGCAAAAAAGTTGGTGTGGCGGCGGGTCAAGTTGAGCCGCATCGGGGTTAAAGGATGAGGGAAAAGGAGAAAAATTAGACGAAAACATACATACCTTAGATGGGTAAAATGTTCGGCCGACACCCATTATATCTTCTTATACAAAATTTCTCGGAAACGTTGAATGCTTGCTTAGATGGCTCTTACAAGCGTTGGTCGGTTTTGGCCTCGTCTAAGAATTTGCGCCAGTCTCTTTTTTGTCGCGCGCTTGCTGGCGCCAGTTGGAAATTCCAAGCGTTGTCAGGGTATCCAATGCCTGGTCTTTCCAACGGAGATGCGGTCTTCCTCGTCTGCGTTGGCCACCGCTGGGTACCGAATCCAACAATTCGTTCGCTGAAGCTTCGTCGTTCATTCTCTCGACATGACCTAGCCAGCGAAGCCGCTCTATTTTAATACGCTTGACTATAAAGATGTCGGCATATAGCTCATACAGCTTGTGGTTCCATCATATTCGGTACTCGCCATTGACGCAGATTGGACCATAGATCTTGCGAAGGATTTTTTTCTCGAACGCTCCCAAAGTCCTTTCATCAGAGCTGCTCAACGTCTAGGTTTGTGATGCGTACAGTAGGACGGGCATAATTATTGACTTATAGAGCGTCAGTTTTTTTGTTTTTTAGCTTTGAATCAAGTATTTCAGGTGTCAAACCTATTCAGTCAAGTCTGCCTTGGTTCAGAAGTATGGAGATAGATAAGTAGAAGAGAAAGGGAAATCAAGAGAAACAAGTGTAGAATGTTGTTTGTGTTGTAGATGAATTATTAATTTCAGTTGATTAGAAATGAGGAAACAATTTAAGAAAGATAAATGCGTAAGACCATGGCTAGACCGGGATTCGAACCCGGAACCTCTGGGTTGGCAGTCAAGCACGCGAACCACTCGACTACCGAGGTCCCTAAAGTTCGTCGAGAAAGAGCTCTGCTTTTCAATTGCCTACTGAGCCCAAAGTAACATCTGTTGGCAAGAGTTATCCTTCGTTTAATCTCAATACTGATATCGTTGGAGGAGTTAATGCTGGATCCCAGGTAAACAAAGTTCTTCACTACCTCAAAAGAGGTGTTGTCAACAGTGACGTGGTTTCCAAGACGCTGGGACTGTTTGTTTGTTGACACAAGATACTTCGTTTTATCTGAGTTCACTGCAAGACCCATTCGTCTCGACTGTTTTTCTAGCCTGAAGAATGCTGCACTGACTTCGCGCGTATTATGGCCAATGATGTCATTGTCATCAGCGTATGCTAGCAGCATAACACTCTTATAGAATATTGTGCCACTGCTTCTTAGGTCAGCAGCTCGGATGATCTTCTCCATGACTATATTAAAGAAGTCGCACGATAAGGAATCACCTTCTCTGAAACCTCGCTTGGTATCAAACGGAAGGGAGAGGTACTTCCCGATTTTTACTACGCTGCGGGTGTTGTTCAGTGTCATCCTGCAAAGACGTATTAGCTTTGCAGGAATACCAAATTCAGATATGGTGACATATAGGTGACTTCTTATTGGACTGTCGAAAGCGACTTTGAAATCGACAAAAATATGGTGTGTGTCGATTTGTTTTTCGAGGGTATTTTCCAAGATTTGTCGGACAGTAAAGATGTGGTCGATGGTGGACTTTCTAGGTCTGAAGCCACACTGATAAGGTCCAAGCAGTTGGTTGAAGATGGGCATCAGTCTTTCACACAATACGCTCGACAGGACCTTATATGCGATACTTAGAAGGCTTATGCCACGGTAGTTGGCGGAAACGGTGGGATGGTCTTTCTTGTGGATTGGGCAGAGCACACTGAGGTTCCTATCATCTTAAATGCATTCTTCCGACCATATTCTACGTAGCAGCTTGTGAATACATTTAAGCAGAGCTTCGCCTCCGATCTTAAACAGCTCAGCCCGTAGACCATCGGCTCCTGTGGCTTTGTTGTTTTTAAACCTAGCTGTAGCTGTTAAGACTTCGTATAGCTGGCCAGCGGAACTTCAACGCTGTCATCTATAATTGGGGTTTCCGGAATATCATCTATATTGGCGGCATTGTTGTCAGCGTCACCATTTCAAAGACTAGGAAAGTGTTCCCTCCATAACATCAGTGCGCCCATAACTCTGGGCCACTAGATTCCTGTCTTCCTTCTCGCATGAAGAGAAAGCATCGGCCAGGCGTGTTATTTTTTCGAAAAATTTTCGAGTCTCATTGCTGTAGCCATGCATTTCAATTTTCTCGCACTAACGCATTTCCGTCTCTCGTTTTTTTCACCTGAAAATGCGTCTCTAGTCCCTCCTCTTCTCTCGGTAACTCTCCATAAGAGCACGCGTTATAACCGACTGCAGGGTGGCTTTGTAGGCGGTATCCTTCTATGCAGTGGCGTCGCGACACTCTTGGTAATGCCACTGGTTTCGGCGAGGGCAGTGGTAACCTATCACCTCTTCGGCGGTCGTACACATAGAGTGGAATATGTGCGTCCACTGTCCGCATATATCGTTGATCGGAGCAGTGTTTTCTTGAAGCAGGAGTGAGAGTCGAGTAGCGAAGGCTTAGCTGTCCGTTTTGACTACAGCTTGTCGACGTCTAGCTTTCTTTGTGTAGGATTACGAGTATTCATAGCTGCGCACAGATGTGTACGGATGTGGCTGCGACAATATAATGCTCCGAGTCTTTGTTTGCACCGTGGATCATGCGTACGTCTAGTTCATATGAACAGTGCCTTCCGTCAATCAAAACGTGATCAATTTGGTTGCATGTTTTTTGATTAAGAAACAGCCAGGTGGCCTTATAAATATTGAGTTGCTTGAATCAAGTGCCACTAACGACCTTGTTTCGTGCTGTGGCGAAGTCGATCAACCTCATTCCGTTATCGGATGTGTTGTCCACCAGAAGACAGCCTCTTTTTTCCACCAGTACACAGCCTCCTTTTGTGTCTTTTTGATGAGTTTTTCATCCTCGATGCATTGCAGACTGCTCTTATAGCATTCATGAGTTGATCCGGCATTTCCGATGTAGACCCAGAAACTTTAGTATCTTCCAACATGAGGTGAAATATTCTTTGGTCGTATGAGCTTGTTTTCTATTCTTACTTTTTCGAAGAAATCTGGTGCAAGTTATTTTCGTCTGCTGTTTCTAGTTGACAGGCAATGGCCTAAGGGGCGCTGTGTGTGTAACAGTTGCTTTTTCCAGGATGTGTTCTAAGTGTGTACTCACTGCTTTCGTGAGTATGGTCTATTATTGACTCACACCCAGCCCTTCTAAAGGTGTGCTGGGTCCATGTGTTCATTACAATTACTTCCAATGCAGCAAAACTGTCAAGAATTGCTTTCCCTGCTTTAAAACAAATAAATATTGCTTTCGTTTTTGTTTTAGAACAGCCCCATTTTATGGCCCATGCATTAAGAACTCTTGCTATAACGGCTCGGGTTTTCTCTCTGCTTAATGCTATGTGGCTTATGAATAAAGTTATTTTTGTTATATGTGTGTGTTTATTTGTTAAAAAACTTGAACTGGACGCTGCTGGCATTCGTTTTGTTGTTTTCGTCTTTTTCATTTTTGCAATTGTTGTAGCAATCTTCATGCACTTATTTGCAGATAATATACTGAAATCTTAAATAAATTCTCGAAGTCAGTGTTCGCGTTCAGGAATTTTATGTAGGCCAGATTTGTGAACGTTTTTACACGTATACATTACTTTTCCTTGAATTTTACATGGCTTTTTGTATAAATACACTCAAGCTATGTATAATTACTTGCAGTTTATGCACAAGTACACATGATCAATGAACGAAAAATTCATGTAGATTTTTAATGAAAGTATACATAATTTATATTTTCGGTATAATGACATTGAGTAAAATAAATACACGTACAATTTTTCTTGTAATATGTTTGTTAAGTGTTAAGGATAAATTTGTATGTTAACTTGTGTTATCAATTTTATAACTGTTACCTTATTTTTCAACAGCAGCTGCAAATTTTTCCAGCACCCACTTTATGATGTCTTAAAACTTGTATTGTTGCTTTGTCTCAAGCTGCGAAATTGTTATTTGAAACCATTGGTATAAATCTCTTAAACTTTTAGAAAACACTTTAAAATTCTGGGTAGGCATTTTGTAAAACTTTTAAGTGACTTCTTAAATTGAATTCTATCTTAAAATAACGTTGAAACTGCGGCGTTCAAATTTTGACGTTCAGAGGTAACATAACCTTAAGCCCTTTCTTTGTGTTTTTTATATATATTAATCCTACGTGTCATTGTTATCAAACTTTACTCGTAGAAAATTGAAAAAAGAAAAACTTTGTAAACTACTAATGCGTTGAAAACAACTCACATCAAAGCTTACGCAACGAACGCAAAAAGCTTAGGAAAATCCCAAGCACACAAGCACGCACACATACTAACCATAATAGCTATGACAGTCATAAACACTCACTAAGATAATTTGAATCACACACTCAATCATTTGCTGATTCAATTTTATGACTTATTGAAAGCTTTCGTATGCAAATAATAAATATCATAAAAGAAAAACGACCCAAAATGACAACAGACACAAAACAAACACATTCATAATAATAAAACAATCAAATGATTTATGCAACTTTTGAAAAACACAATAAAAAATATACCCTATTTTCTCTGATAAATTGGCATTGACTGGGTGGAGGTGGAGATGGCAATGTGTGCGTAGTTTTTTCTTTTTTCATTGTATGTGTGGTAAAGTGCCAAATGTCTCGAGGGAAGCTTTTAAATGGTTAAAAAAATAGAAGACAAGTTTTTATTTTTCTTGTTTTTTTGAGTAGCTTTTGCGGTAAAGGATTATTTCACCATGTGAAGAGACTTCCGATTGAGTTGCAACACTTAATACATACATGCAAACATTTTTTTTTAAATATTTATACGCCAAGCCACACTTATGCTGGCACGTATGAAAACAATCAAAGAGACAAAAAGACAGACAGTCAGATACAGAGAGATATACAACAAGACAGACTGTCAAACAATCAAACAGATGAATTCTTTAGTGCAAGACCAAAAAAAAAACAACAGACCAAATTTATCTGTTGTACCAGCAAATATCTGGAAAACAGTTTTGCCATAGCTAAAATATTTCGTGGCAAAAATAAAAATAAAAACCAATGATATAAGAATTTCTTGGTATTTCAATTTGATGTTCTAAATGAAAATGTTGTGACTGGGGCGAGGCGGAGCGTGAGCGTAGAGAGTGTCAAAAATAAAGAGTTGAAAATGGTAGGGGCAGCAAATTCTGCTAGAGTTGGTTTGACATGTTGGTGTTGTTATTGTTGTTATTTTGTTTTTGTTTGTTTGTTGTCGTTGTTAGAGCGTGCAGCTCTAACATTTTTATTGGCTTTATCGTAGTAATGCCATGAAAAAGTTTTTAATATAAGTAGATTTTCAGTTTTGATATTTTGGAATGATTGCGGTTCGGCTTGGGGAATTCTAAGTGATTCAGTAAGATTTACGAAATTAAATTGAAAAGTTGTTAGCAAACTCTAGCAAATGCATTACAAACTTAGTGCTTCGTACTTGAAGATTTTCGAATAATCATTTCATTTATGTGATTATTGTAAGGCAGCGAAAAGAGAACGCTCAGCGGTTGATACTAAAAGAATATATTATTTTAGCTATGAAATATTTATAAACATTGACGATTTAACTAATTAAAAATTTACTTTAAATAAGCGAGCTTCTTGAAGGAAGCTTTTTAGAACTAATAAATAAGTAATAAGTTGCTATTTTGGTCCGTGTCACAATCAACGTTTCTGTAGATAATTCGAAACAAAAACTATTAAAGTTGCAGTTAAAAAAAAAAATACAAATTGGAATTCAAAATATACAAGTCAAGAGACCGATACGTATTTCTGAATAAATTATGAGTTTATATAAAATTTTACCCCAATTCTGATACAAAAATTAAATAACACACGAAGGAGCCTTTCGATTGGTAAACTTTATTTTTTCGTTTGAACCAACTTTGGTGTCCTCTGAATTGCGTTTTTATGCTTTTTTTATTAACTTTTGTTCTAGAAACCTGCAAATGATAATTTTAAGAAGAAAATCAAGCTTATTAATCCATTCCTTCGATACACAATTTTAGAAGTGCCAATTTTCATCCCAGTTAACAAATGCTCTGACGGATTTTTTCAATGTGAATTTACTTTTTGTATAATTTTGATTATGTTTAATGCAAATAAATAATAGTGGGTGACAAGGGGATCTTCACATGGCAACGTGTCTGATGAAGTCAGCATTATCCATGTCGAAATCGTCTCACGTCGACTCAAACCTTCACGTAGTGTCGACTCAAACCTTCACGTAGTGTCTCCTGGAAACGGCAAAACTACGGCTTTCTTTGGCCGTCAAGCGAAGGTTGAGCGTTTGGTTTGAAGCGCAAATATTTCAATAAAACGAACAAAAATAAAAGTAAGTATGATCCCCAAATCTGATGACGACTACCGCAAAAGAAAAACAGATAATTATTTATGGATATGCACCTGCAATGTCTGCATCTTAAATTGGGATGGTGCCTCTATCCAACTGATTGATGCCTTGGAAAGTTATATCACTGCAATCCGATGGAAAGGACAATGCGATAGAAGAGACAGGATTGCATCCTGAGATATCTGCTAAAGCAACCATACGGAGAAGCACGAATTTGGATGCGGACTTGTAGTTGGCAAGAGAATACGGCATTATGTCCTGCGATTCACTCCTGTGAACGAACGACTTGCGATAATTCGCTTCAAGGCTAAGTTTTTTTACATTAGCCTGATTTGTGCGCACGTTCCGAGAGAAGAAACAGATGACGAGAACGAAGAAAATTTTTAGCTTCAACGACAACACATCCGATAACGGAATGAGGTTGATTGATTCGCCGCAGCACAAAACATGGTTGTAAGTAGCACTAGAATCAAGCATCTCAATATTCATAAGGGCATCTGGCTGTTCCCTGATCAGAAAACACGCAACCAAGTTGATAACGTTTTGAATGACGGAAGGCACTTTCCAGTGTACTTCCAGTGACGTATGCACAATACGTGGTGCTAACATAGACTAGGATCATTCTCTTGTCGCAACCAAGATTCGCACATGTTTGTGCGCAGCTAAGAATACTCACATTCGTACACACGGAAAGCTAGACGTCGACAAGCTGCAGTTAAAACGGACAGCCGACCCCTTTGCTGCTCGACTCTCACTCCTGCTTCAAAAAAGCACTCCTCCGATCGACGATATAAACGCGTATTGGACGCACATATCCCATTTTATGCATACGGCTGCCGAAGAGGTGATAGGCTACCACCACCCTCGCAGAAACCAGTGCCACGATCAGGAGAGTCCAAAGAAAGAGGATGGAAAGGAGACACCTGTTCAGGCGAAAAAAAACGAGTGGCAGAAATGCTTGAGTGCGAGAAAATTGAGATGCATGACGACAGAAATGAGACTCGAAAATTTAAAAAAAAAACAAAAGAAACAAAATTTGGCACACATGTTTTTCATAACAAAATAAAGATTGTATGGAAAAATGGACATCATCCGCCCACGGACACGTCTACCTCCCATACAACGCGAAAACTGAAAACTGCATAACTTAGCTCATAATTAGCCTACAATAATTAATTTTGATATGTGTGTGTTTTATATCAACACAAAGATTTTTTCGAAAAATGGACGTCATCCGCTCACGGACACGCCCACCTCCCATACAACCCAAAAATTGAAAACGCAATAAATAAACCTCTGTTTAACCTACAGAGCTAAAATTTGGCACGTATGTTTTTTATGACAAGACAAAGATGGTTTTGAAAAATGGACGTCATCCGCCTACGGACACGCCTACTTCCCATACAACCCAAAAAGTTTAAAACTCAATAAATAAGGTTATGTTTGTCATAGAGAAATTAAATTTACAATAAATTTTTTTTTGTTTTTGAAAAGTGGTTTTAGGGTATTTCATAGTCGGCCTAGACCGACTTTAGACTTTCTTTACTTGTTTTATATTGTATTAACTGTTTTGAATATTGACAATCATTAGTTTTTGAAAACAACCAACGTTATAATATACTTTTTCAGATAAAGCTTTAAGCTCAGTATGCAGGGAATAGCCAGTAGAATTTTTTTCCGCTAGGTGTATCTCCACACAAAAAGTTTGCATGTGGAATTATATGCCTAGATATTTTCGTTCAAGCCTTAAAGAAATAAATTTTCCATGCATACTTTTAGGATGTGAATTAAATGCTTCAAAGACATGGTTTAGATACGGACCAAAACGCGTTCTTGACAGACATGGTTTGTTATTGTGATATGCTAGATACGTACCAAAACGCGTTAATTATTAATAACATTTTAATTTAATTCTTAAAACAAATTTTTTTTAAGAATTATTTTTAGACCTTGATGCCAAATAATTTAATTAAGCCAAAAAGGTTGCTACAACCACAATTAATAACATTTTGTTCACATGTTCGCCATGTCCTTATGTGGTATAATGGTAGCGCTTCCGTTGGTCGGTTTTGACCTGGTCTAAGAATTTGCGCCAGCCTCTTTTGTCGTGCGCTTGCTTACGCCAGTTGGAAACTCCAAGCGTTGTCAGGTTATCCAATGCCTGGTCTTTCCAACGGAGATGCGGTCTTCCTCGTCTGCGTTGGCCACCGCTGGGTACCGAATCCAATACTTTTTTCGCTGGAGCTTCGTCGTTCATTCTCTCGACATGACCTATGCAGCGAAGCAGCTCTTTTTTAATACGCTTGACTATATCGATGTTGGCATATAGCTCATACAGCTCGTGGTTCCATCGTATTCGGTACTCGCCATTGACGCAGATTGGACCATAGATCTTGCGAAGGATTTTTCTCTCGAACGCTCCCAAAGTCCTTACATCAGAGCTGCTCAACGTCCAGGTTTGTGATGCGTTTAGTAGGACGGGCATAATTATTGACTTATAGAGCGTCAGTTTTGTTCGTCGAGAGAGAGCTCTGCTTCTCAATTGCCTACTGAGCCCAAAGTAACACCTGTTGGCAAGAGTTATCCTTCGTTTAATCTCAATACTGATATCGTTGGAGGAGTTAATGCTGGATCCCAGATAAACAAAGTCCTTCACTACCTTAAAGGAGGTGTTGTCAACAGTGACGTGGTTTCCAAGACGCTGGGACTGTTTGTTTGTTGACACGAGATATTTCGTTTTATCTGCGTTCACTGCAAGACCCATTCGACTCGACTCTTTTTCTAGCCTGGAGAATGCTGCACTGACTTCGCGCGTATTGTGGCCAATGATGTCAATATCATCTGCATACGCCAGCAGCATAACACTCTTATAGAAAATTGTGCCGCTGCGCCTCAGGTCAGCAGCTCAGATGATCTTCTCCATTACTATATTAAAGAAGTCGCACGATAAGGAATCACCTTGTCTGAAACCTCGCTTGGTATCGAACGGAAGGGAGAGGTCCTTCCCGATTTTCACTGCACTGCTGGTGTTGTTTAATGTCATCCTGCAAAGACGTTTTAGCTTCGCAGGAACACCAAATTCAGACATGATGGCATATAGGTGACTCCTTATTGGACTGTCGAAGGCGGCTTTGAAATAAACAAAAAGATGGTGTGTGTCGATTTGTTTTTCGAGGGTCTTTTCCAAGATTTGTCGGAACGTGAAGATCTGGTCGATGGTGGACTCTTCAGGTCTGAAGCCACACTGATAAGGTACAATCAGTTGGTTAACGATGGGCTTCAGTCTTTTACACAATACGCTCGACAGGACCTTATATGCGATATAAAGAAGGCTAATCCCACGGTAGTTGGCGCAAATGGTGGAATCGCCTTTCTTGTGGATTGGGCAGAGCACACTCAGGTTCCAATCATCTGGAATGCATTCTTCCGACCTTATTCTGCATAGAAGTCTGTGAATGCATTTAAACAGAGCTTTGCCACCGGTCTTAAACAGATCAGCCGGTAGCTGTTAAGACCTCGTTATAGTCGGGCAGCGGAACTTCAACGCTGTCATCCATAATTGGGGTTTCCGGGATATCATCTCCACTGGCGGGATTGTTGTTAGCGTCACCATTTAAAAGTCTAGAGAAGTGCTCCCTCCATAACATCAGTGTACTCTGGATATCTGTCACTAGATTCCCATTCTCGTCCTTGCAGGAAGAGGCTCTGGTTCAATTCTCGCTTGCGGCAATAATTTTTTGAATATTTTCATATTAATTGAAATTTCACTCGTTGCAAAAGAAGTTTCACTTCAAAAACTCATATATTTCTCAACTAAATATCAACCTTTATAGTATGAACAACTTGTTTAATGTGAACAGCCTTTGCAAAAACTAGTTCACGCTATCCAGACTATACTGTAATTATCTTTAAACATACTTTTGAGATTTAATGTGGATGAAGCAACCTAGAATGAAGTTTTATTCCGGATGCCTGGGGAAAGAGGTTGTTGAGGTTTATAGTTTTGAGACTGTCTGGTACGGTTTTGTTAAACTTCTACTACGAACTTGTACCACGGACAGCTTAAGCGTTTAAATATCTTATGATGAATTTACATAAATTACTTAGAAACATACACTTTCGCCTTTTGGTGAAACATTGTGTTTTACAACACATGATGTTGTCCATTAATAGCTTAGCATAATCGCAATATTTTACTATGAAATTAGTTTACAGGGCTTACAGGTAGTTTTGTTAGCATTTGAAGCTAATGCTTATTTTGTAACTTCATCTACTTCTTTTATATTATTACAAATTTGCCAAAAATCTGAGTATTTATATATCTATTATATTTTTCTAAGTTCATTAACATGTTTCTCAAAGTTTCTGAACTTTTCAATTTGTCTAGATGAAACCCGTTATATTCTTTTATATATATTATTTTATGTTAACGAAATGTTTTCAGTTTTTAACTCAACGTCTGTGTATTTGCTTTGCTCGCTTTTATTCGTTATCTAATCAAATTTCTACTTTGGCAATGAGTTGTTGTTGTGTCTGTTATTGAAGCAAAACTTTTTGTTGTTATTTTAGTTGAAACGTGTCTTAAATCACTTTCAATTCAATGTCGTATTTTACTCGAAAGCAAGTTGTTGAAAATAAAGTGGATCAAATCGATTATTTCTCCTTCCCTCAGGATGTGCAGATTTTTCTGCTGTAGTGTTATTGTGGTGAACGCCATTTTGTTTATAACTGAATTTTTACTTTATGTTTTT
This sequence comes from Tetanocera ferruginea, assembly GCA_958299015.1. Taxonomy (NCBI): domain Eukaryota; kingdom Metazoa; phylum Arthropoda; class Insecta; order Diptera; family Sciomyzidae; genus Tetanocera; species Tetanocera ferruginea. The sequence goes on from OY282640.1 coordinate 133,571,094, forward strand.
TTTTTTTTCATTTGCAATTTGCCGACGGTTCTAAACTTTGTATTGAGTTGATAGATAAAAGCTGAAGCAATAAATTAAATAAACGGTTTGTATCGAAAGGAATAAAGCAAATAAAGGGACCCTTGAGCTTTTTTTGGAATTTTTTGAATTTGTAAATTTTAACAACTTTTTTCATGTCTTTTTTTTTATAATATTTTTAATGGTCAATGTTGTTTATTGAAAAGTTCAGCCAAAGTTAAGTATACATGAATATTTTTGGTAATTTTTTATATTTGAAACTAAAAAAGCATTCGAGTTGCAACAAATTTTGTATTGTTTAAATTTAAGATAAAATAACTTAATCTTGTTAAGAAATATTTAAGGTTCTAATATTGAAACATGTAACTTTTAAATTAAATTTTGTTAATCAGTCATATATTTTCCTGTTTTTAAATATGCTCTTTGTTCAATAAGAAAATCAATGATTGTTGTTTTTTGTTTTGTAAAATTTGCTGACATGTCAACTTTCATTTTCAATTAAACATATCATAAATTTTAAATGCATTGCTTATATTAAGTGAATTTTGAAAAAACTGTATTTTCAGCAAGTAAATTTATGCAATATTAACTATTGTTATTTATTTATTATTCACATTATTTCAATTTTTTTTCTCTCTTTAACACTGTATATATTGCGGTTTTTGTCATTAACATAATTTAGCATAAAATTAGCTTTTAATGCGATATGATTTATTTGATTGCGCAAAAAAATTTAACCATAATGCCTAATAAATGAATTTTTTTATAATATAAATAGCGAAATAATTACAAACAAATAATGGTCTGGTTTTTTTTTAAATTTGATTTGTATTTTTATACCCCCACGCGTACTGCGTAAGGGGTATATTAATTTTGTCACGACGTGTGTAACGCCCACAAGGAGGCGTGGTAGGTATAGAAAAGTATATATATTCTTGATCAGCATCACCACCCGAGTTGATTTAGCGATGTCCGTCTGTCTGTCCGTCTGTCCGTCTGTCCGTCTGTCCGTCTGTCTGTCCGTCTGTCTGTGGACACGATTACAGCCGTAATTTTGAAGCTATCGTGCTGAAATTCGATATTTAAGCTTATTTTTAAAAAACTAAGATCAAGTTCGAGAATGGGCTAAATCGGATGAAAACCACGCCTACCTCCCATACAACCCCAAAATTGAAAACCCTATAAAGAAGCTAATATTAAAGCTAGAATACTGAAATTCGGTATTTATGTATTCTATGTCAAAACAGAGATGTGTTAGAAAAATGGGCGTCATTCATCTACTAACACGCCCACCTCCCATACAACCCCAAAATTGAAAGATCTATATAGAGGCTAATATTAAAGTAACAAAACTGAAACTCGGTATTTGTGTATTCTATGTCAAAACTGAGGTGTGTTAGAAAAATGGGCGTCACCCACCCACTTACACGCCCACCTCCCATACAATCCCAAAATTGAAAACTTTATAAAAAGGCTAATATTAAAGCTCCAGGAAAACAATTTGATATATATGTATTTAAGACACATAAAAATAATAAAATATCTCAAAATCTCATACAAAAAGCTCTCCAATTTAAGATTATTTTACCCTTAAGAATCGGCCGTGGGGGTATTTTAACTTCGGCCAAGTCGAAGATATACCTTACTAGTTTTATTATGCGTTGAATAAATTTGTTACAATTGTTGATTGATACTTATTTTTACTATTTATGATGAAAAATTGTGCAATATTTCATAAGTTTGAAATTTCAAATAAAATAAATTATAGCGTAGAAAAACAAAAAAAAGGATACATTTTTTTAGATGCTTTTAATTGACAGCAATTTTACAGTTAAAAGCTACCAAACGAGATCAGCGACCTCAAAAAGATTAAGTGACATAATTTGTTCGCCAGAAAACAAATTTATAGACAAAAGTTAAGAGCACTTTCCCCTCTGCATACTAGGCTATTAACCATTTTTAACAGACTTCAAAAAAGGAAAAGGAGGAGAAAAGGAGGAGGTTCTCAAGTTCGTTGGTTTCTTGTTTTTTTTTGTTTTTTTTTTGTAAATGTATGTACATCGATTACTTCTAAAGTTTGCCGTCGATTGCCGTTGATTTTTATGTCAACATATAGAGACCATAAACGCGGAGGTGTACGTCTGTGGGCGGTATTCAACAAAGGGGCGTGTCGACACAAGAAAAACACTGTATCTCAGTAAAAATTGACAATAGTATACAAAATTCACAGTAACATTACAATGGCAGGCACAACTATTAAAAAATACGGTCACTTTAGTGGGCGTTATTCAAAAAAAAAGGGTGTGGTAATCTTAGAAAAACTCTGTAATAAAAATGACACTACAGTACTGAAATTTAGTGAAGAGGTCGGCAGAATTAGTGAAATTACTATCAAGAAAGTAAGCGTTATTCGACAAAGGGGTGTGGCAATATTAAAACACACTTTATCTCGAATACTATTCACACTAGGATACTACAATTTAGTACATAGGTTGGCACAAGTTATAACAAATTACTGCCAATAAGGTGGGATGTATTCGATAAAGGGGCGTGTCACAGTATCATAAGAAAACAAGTAAAGAAAGTCGAAAGTCGGTCTAGCCCGACTATGAAATATACAAAACCTACGTTCTGAAAACACAATAATGGTATTGAAAATGGGCCTGTCTGTGGGCGGATGTAGCCCATATTTTATATGCATTTAAATGCTGATGAAAAATTTACACATACCAAGTTTTATTCCCGTAGCTCACAGTTAATGCCTTTATTGTGCTTTCGCTATTGTAGATTGTATGGAAGGTAGGCGTGTTCATGGACGAATAACGCACAAATTTTAAACACACCTTAGTTTTGGTATAAAATACATACATACCAAATTTTATTTCTCTTAGAAAAATATAAGCTTATTTATTGAGTTTTAAACTTTTTGGGTTGTATTGGAGGTAGGCGTGTCCTTGGGCGGATGACTTCCATTTTTCAAAACCATATTTGTTTTGTTATAGAAAACATTCGTACCAAATTTTATCTCTGTAAGTTAAACAGAAGCTTATTTATTGAGTTTAAAATTTTTGGGTTGTATGGGAGGTGGACCTTTTACTTTTTTGTGTTGGTACAAGACATATGCATACCAAATTTTATTGTTGTAGTTTAACTATGAGCTTCCCAGCAGTATTTGGCACTAGTACAGAACTAGAGATTTCACTAGCCCCTAGGTAGCCAGTACTAGTTCTACTTCAATCTACTTTCTTTGCATTCAACTGGCGAATTTAACGTGAAGATGTCATAGGAAAGAGTCAATTGCTACCTTTTACATTCCCATTCCCTAGCCACTTCACTAGTTCTATAGGGCAAGCTTATTCGCTAGTCAGAAATATAAAAAAACAAAAAACAACCTAGGCATTGAGACATCAATGTTCAGTTAAATTGTTTTTATTTATTACAATTTTGTATTCACGTTGTACAATGAAATTGAAAAGCCTCATATATCATGTTTTTTTCCGAAAAAGTTGCTTTGAATAATATCAGCCATTTTCATGAGAGAAAGCCGTAAGAAACATAAACAATAAACAGTATGAGCTTGAAGTAGATTCAACTGACCCGTCTATGCATTACCTAGGGACAGAAAAGTAGCTAGTACGTAAAGAACTAGTAAAGTAGCTAGTGATAAGTGGGCAATTGGTTACTCTCAATACTGGCGGGTTATTTATGCAGTTTTCAATTTGTGGGACGAATTTGTATGGGAGGTAAGCGTGTCTGTGTGCAGATACCAAAAATATTTAATTGTGCAGATCCTTGAATCCATGTCACCATGTTTACCGAGTTTCATCCAATTATCTCAACTCCTTCTTCTTATGTTGTTTACGGACAACACAAAGACGGATGAACGGATGGACGGACTGATGGACTGCCCAAGTAACAATTTTCCTCCTATAAAACACCTAAGAACATTCTCAACAACATATTAAAACACAACAGTTACGGATATAATCATTGTATAATAATCGTATAAGACAAAAAAGGCGCACTTTTTTTGTTTGTATTAAACCCTACATCAGTAAAATTATATTCTGTTGAACATATTCTTATCATTACTTTATAGGAGCTTTATATCATTTTTTCAGTCTTATATCAGTGTTTGTTGCTATAGAAGGCATTAGAGAATATTTATATCATGAAAACATTGAAGTTTTATAGCCGTGTCAAATATGTCAAAATAAATGTTCGAAAAAAAAAATTTTATTCGAAAAAAAATAATTTTTAAGTGTTCTATTCCAATTTTTCTTTTCTTTGTTTTCATGTGACAAATTGAAGTTGACTTTCTCTTTTTTTTTCCTAACATTTTTTTGCGTTATAAAAATTTATTTATTGTGTTGGAAGCGGATTCAATCTTGGTACCTCCGTGTTGCCAGTCCGACACATTAACCTCTCGCCCATTTTTTCATATTCAAAACTTTGAAAAAATTTTTAATTAAAAACGACTGCGCTGCCTATTGGTAGCTTCAATATTTATATGTGACATTTATTCGAAATCTCAATAATGTCGTATTGAGGTGATGCTTCTTTTATTTTCTTTATAAGAAAAGGGCGAAATTTTTGTTTAGCTATTCACTCTTTATTAAGTATTTATAGTTCATTATTTATTAACAGATAATTTTTTTCATATTAAATGAACTGTTATTTTTCAAATTTTTATTGTTTTATACGAATAAGTAAAACATAATTTCCTGGTTCAAAAACATTTTTTATTAAACTTTAACATTCAAAAAATTATAAATAATTATTTTCGGCATGCCCGAAGTTAAAGTGCCCATTCTTGGTAGTAATATTTAAGTATTACCCAACAGAATCGAGCTTATAATTTTTTAGGTTTGTTTTTTACAATTTTTAACGTTTTTCTTAAAAATAAATCCTCGTCTTACGCTTTCATATTACCAAATTATCTCTGTGGAATAAATAAACTTAGTTATTCCTTTTACCTACGTGTCTACGTAATTATATCAAAAAGATCTCTAGAAAGTGTCAAGATTTATTTAAAGAAGGTGGCAGAAGTAGATTGACGTCTATCACATCCACACCGTAGTGCTATCTACTTCTTCTACCTTCCTTAATATTTCTTGAAAAGTGTTTTATTTTTAATACGAAAGACAAGCAACATCAGCTCTTTGAGAGTGCATTTTTATGAAATAATTATAATTTTATGTCGATAGGTCACAAATTACGGTTGTAATCCTGTCGACCGACAGATTGAAAGTGGTATATCTTGTCAGGAGGTGACTCTTATCAATAAATATAAAATTTAATATATGTGGGCTTATAAACACATGCAGAATTTAAAATTCCAAATGGTAAAAACTCCCTACTTTTATTATTTGTGTTTACATTACTTGTGATTGACATACATTTTTAAACTACAATTGACCGTGAACTCGCTCTTATATTAGAAATTATATGAGAATTCGAAGTTTGTCAAATAGGTCGGGTGCTAATGTTTTCATCTTGGAACATGAAGGTCCATGGTTCAAATGCTGCGGGCGCATAGAGAATTTTTTTTTTTTTTTAATAAAATATAAATAATTTTTTTTTTATATATTCTGAATGACAAGCTAAGTTCGAAAAAGAGAAAATTTGTGTCATGGCGATTTCTGTATTCGTTTCGAACAGTTTTCGAGCTTCGAACTGAGAGGTACAAAGGCATAAACATTGTATAATTTTGTTATGCGATGTTTATAGGAAGAATCACTTCATAGTTATTTAATACAATGAATATAACATCATTATACAATATGAATGTAGTTTTTCTATAAACCCTGAATAAGTAGATTCAGAGAATGTTCTTGCAATGATTTATACCAGTAAACACTGCTATAACAGCAATTCTTCCAAATTGAAGCACTATACAACGTTTATAACATTAAATCATACTATAAGTTTAAAATTGGAAGGAAAATTGTTAGTTGGGTGACGGCCTGACGGACTGGCGGACGGACGGACGGACGGACATGAATAGCTCGACTCACTAGGTGACCCTGTTCACGAATATATATACTTTTCCATACCAGACTCGCTTTCTATGCGTTACAAACGTTTGCACAATGTTTATCTACCCTAACCTTACAAGTTTAGGGTACCACAACAACAAATAAATACAGTAATAAGAAAAAATGGATAATATAAGCACATGATCGACAGTGACAACAGTAGAGCAGTAAACCTGCTAAATTTTTTCGGGACAACTAATGTTTTGCAGAGAGGGAGGTTCACCTCCACACATGGGAGAGACAAGAAGCAGGAAGGAAATCGTTAGATTGGACGAGATGGAGGAAGAGTCTATCCGAAAACCTAAAAATATAAAACATCAATTTGATGCAATTATTTAAATACCACATATTGTATTATATTATATTCCATTATATTTCATGTGATAAGCAACAAAACATTAATAAAAAACTAGTAAGGTATATTTTCGACTTGGCCGAATTTAAAATACCCCCACGACCGATTCGTTAGGGTACAAAATCTTAAATTGTTGCTCTTTTGGTATGAGATTTCAAAATATTTTACTATTTTGATGACGTCTAAAATACATTCACATCGAATTTGTTTTCCTGCAGTTAAAAAGACAATCCTATTTATAAAGTTTTTTTGAGTTGAATGCGAGGTGGGCCTGTTCGTGGTTAGATGACGCCCATTTTTCTAACAGGCCTTAATTTTTATATAAAATATCTAATAAATATCTATTTCTAATTTCTTAGCTTCGACAGAAGCCTATTTATATTGTTTTAAATTTTGGGGTTGTATGGGAGGTGGGCGTGTTGAAAAAAGAATGACGTTCATTTTTCGAACATGTCTTAAATCGGATATTAAGTCAATGAAAGTCGATTTTTACATCTGTAACTTAAACGGAAGCCTATTTATATAGCTTTCAATTTTTGGGTTGTATGGGAGGTGGGCGTGCTCGTTGATGGATGACGCCCATCCATTTTTTTAGCATGCCTTAACTTGAATATTAAATTACTAAACATCAAATATTACTTTTCTAGCTTTGATGGAAAACTATTTATATAGTTTTTTATTTTTATTTTGGGGTTGTATGAGAGGTGGGTGTGGTTGTTGCTGGGTGACGCCCATTGTTCTAACTGTTCTAATTTTCATACAAAGTGAATAAATAAAAAAAATTCGCGTGTAGCAACGTTCACCTGGCAGAAGTGAAACTTCTTAAACGAGAGAAAGTATCTGAAAAGAAATTCTTTCAATACGAAATGGAATAATAGTCTGGTTTTTCAATATTTTAATGCATCCAGGGACCTTACCGGTTATGGTTTTTATCAAAAAAGTCACATATTCACTGTTATATTTTAACTTTTATTTTTTCCGACAAAAAATATTATTTCTTTATATATTTTGCGGGCAAAACTCACAGTTACTTTTGACTTTTATTTTATTGGTCAAAAATAATGGTTTTTTTCTGCCGTTTATTTTTTCGGACAAAAATATCAGGCAATTTGTATTTTTTCAAAGGTCATTTTACCGACTAAAAAAACTATTGATGCCAGCATTTTCATCTCATCGGTGAGACATTTACTCATGGTGTCAACAGTTTCAAGCTCAATCTGTCAAGCGGTCTTTAAAAAGCAAAGATTGACTGATATTTTTGACTGAGAAAATAAAAATCACAAAATCACTGTTATTTTTGACCGATAAAATAAAAGTCAAAAGTAACGTTTATTTTTCCCCGAAAAAATCCAAGACAAAATAACAGTTAACTTTTAAAAAATCAGTGGAAAATTTAAAAGGCATTTAATATTTGTAAGGCTGAGGACATTTGTAACATAATGGTATATTTGTAAAAGTCCTTCGAAAATTTTTTCATTATGTCTTCTTCATTTGAAAATTGTAAATAACAGTTATTTTCAATCCTTATTTACATCGCGTTCAGTTGATATTTTGAATGTTTTCGAATGTTTTCTCAACTTTGCCACTTTTTGAATGCTAGATGGCATTTGTATAGTACTCGTATTGTATTAACTGTTTTGCATGTTTTCAATCATCTGTTAGGTTTTTGATAACAACCAACGTTATGACATGTTCTTTCAAAATAAGCTTTAAGCTCAGTATACAGCGAATAGGCAGTCGAATTTTTTCCGCTAGGATTTGGTATTCAACAGAAAAAAATATGCAGTAAGTGTTGCAATAAAATTATAAGTTTATTATTGTTATTATGGGGGGACATGACATCGGCCATTTTTTTAAATCGACTGTTTTTATGCATTTTAGCAAATGTTTCATGAAAAAGTTCCTGCGGGTATAAAAGTTACAGCCAGACTAGTGAGAGCGCATTTTTAAATTTAAAACTTTTTTTTTCTTTGTTCACAAGCTTTGAACGCGGTTATCTCGAAAACATGTTTTTCATACTGAAACATTTTTTTTTTTAAACTTGATTCGCTATCGTACACTGAGAAAAAAAACATACTTTAAAATTAAACAAAAAATTTTAAAATAGAAATTTAACGCCTTTGCGTTTCTACAAAACAAAATTTAAAACAAGTGTGTTTAATTTTGAACAGCTTATAAACTTCTTTCTTTTTTTTAATTCTCTTTCATTATTTCTTTGAAAAAATAAACAAAAATTTGAACACAATGAAAATTTTTGAATTTTTTGAATTGGTTTGACAAATGTCGAACATATAATAAAATAAAAACTAATTAATTATTTATTAAATTATTTCAATGGAAACTTCATCGAATGGAGCTAACAGTTGGCATTCGAAGCGTCCCGGAGGTAGCAGGTTGTGATTCTGATGCTAAGAATTCGAAAAAGCTAAAAGAATGCCACCGAAAAAATATGCGTTGAAATCTTTGTTTTGAATTTTAAAATTTTTGTTTCACATTTGTTTTTCATAACAAAAACATTGTTTTAAAAACAAAAACTTTTGTTTTGAATGTAACTTAAAAAACAGTTGTGTTTAATTTTAATGAATTTGTTTCAAGCTCTATTTCAAAAACAAATTCGTTAGATATGAACACAATTTCATTTAATTTTAACACATTTTTCCCTCAGTGTATGACACTAGCTTTTTTTCAAATTTTTGTTTTTGATTTTTTATGAATTTTTAAAATCAATATGTTTTTCGAAACAACACACTTTCAATCGTGGAACATCACCAAAAATTGAGAAAAAAATTTAAAAAAGCTCTTGTCAGACGATAACCAATTTTATAAAGATTCAAAATAGTCATTTTTTGTTCAGATCGGACATTTTTGCGACTTTGAGCGCTGCAACCACGAGGCCTCGTTTTTTTCTCTGCCGCCAGTTAGGAGCTCTATAAAACCATGTTGGAGTGAAATATATATTTTTTTAATTTTTTTCTTGTAATTTGTTCAATTCTCTACAGTAAAATTTTGGAAAAATGTTTGTTTTTGACTGAGTTATGAATTTTTAAAAAAAGGTCTGTTTTCTCTGCCGCTAATGTTATGTCCCACCTTAAATCATTTATAACAGTTGTTAATGAAAGATGTATCTGTCACTCTGTTGCTTTTTCTCCACACAGTTGTTATATTATGTAATGTAATGTACAGCATTCCAAGCTTAAAGAAATACATTTTCCCTGCATACTCTTAAGATGAAAATGAAATGTTACGGACCAACACGCGTTCTTGAGACATGGTTTGTGTCTGTGATATACTAGATCAATATTAATTATATTTGGTTTACCAGTTCAACTCTCGCTTGCGTCAATAATTTTTTGAAAATTTTCATATGAATTGAAAACGTTAGCCTAGCGTCACGAATAAGAGACCTTGAAATTTCACTCGCCGCCATAAAAGTTTCAATTCAAAAAACCAATTGGCCATTTCAGCCCTTGAAAAGACTATGACCGAGCTTCTGATGATCAATTGTGTTGTGTGTGTTATTAAATGTTTGCACACAATTGACCGAGAACTGGACCTACATGTTTTATGCCGATTCCTAGCGGCTAAATTTCATGTTCTCAAGAAGCTTTACATGGGATTATTTACTCTCTGAGGTTTGCCATTGTCTGCAGAGAGGTGGTGACCGATCAGAAATATTTTTTATTGAAAAACTTTTCGCCGCGACTGTGGATCGTACTCGGGCTCTGAGCATACTAAGCCACACATTTAACCTGGTACGAAACAAATGGTATGACTGATTTTGATGCGTTCATAGTTATTGTAAATAAAAATCAACATTTTAAACATCTTTTAGTAAAAAATAACAATTTGGCCGACTCTTAAAAAGTTAGGAGGTACCCCCCTTACCAACCCCCTTTATTTGTACTTGCATATAAATAGTTAACGCCCAAAAAATACCACACTTTTCATAAACTGAATGAATTTCGGTAAAATCGTGTTCTTCGAACAAAAAAAAAAAAAAAAACAAACAACAAATTGGCCATTTCAGCCCTTGAAAGGACTTTGACTGAGCTTCTTATGATCAATTCTTTTGTGTGTGTTATTAAATGTTTGCACAAAATTGACCAAGAACTGGACCAACGGCTGCGGATTGAACCCGTGCTCCGACCATGCTAGGCCACACACTTAACCTGCATGCCACGGTCTACAAAAAAAGAAATATATAAAATCTATTCAAAGATGGCAGAGATATTTGCTTGTCAATTTAGAACATTCAATTTGAGACAGTTTTTTCTCTTTCTTAGCATTTATTTGAAATACACTTTAAATAACTTACGACAGTATTAAGAAATTTTATTAAAAATACTTTTTGTTAGAGCTTTTTCGTGATTTTTAACACATATGAAGAAAAATTTAGCAAACTCTTAAAAATAATTAGAAAAAATTGAAAAACCGTTAAAATTCGCCAAAGATATTGACCTGGAGAGTAGAATTTTTACAAATTTGACAATTGATGAATGCATATAACTAAAGTTTTTTAAGAAAATTTTTAATTTTGAAAAAAACTCAAATTCATCCAACTTAAAAGCTCTACCGTAATCAAATTGCATTTTGATCAAATAGTGAGCTTTTTCTTAAAAAGTTAATTTCTCTCTTAGAAGGTTGGGAGAAGGAGGTTGAGTTCTTATTCATACTAAAAAAGCGTACGACAAAGTACAATGTTCACATATACTACTATATAAAATTTATCGAATGAATGAGTAATTTTGGTTACTTCAACTATGTTGTATTAAAAAAAGTCGGGACTTAAGGGTATTCAGTCGGCCAAAATACCATAATACCCGCCCAACCAACATGGTCTCGGTACGCCCCTGACTAAGAAAGTAGAATAAGTAAAATGGAAAAGCTCATTCTCATATACGTGGGTAACTTCATGTAGACCTTTTCGCCTTTGCAAAATTCTGTAAACGTCCATGGTATGGTTCCTTTAACTTTTCGCCGTCAACTTTTCACCTGCATCACCTCCTAGGGATCATTTCCTGAAGTGGTTCCCTAACAAGAAGTGTCCGCAGTCATGGGTATACATATAGAGACTTTTTCCCGAAGCAGTGTCTCCCCTCAAAGACCAATGATTCAAAAAAATCAAACTGAAAGGAAAGCAACAGAAACAACGAAAAAGCTTGCATTGCTTACCAGCTCCGTAAAGTAAAACCTATCGGTAGTCCCATAGGTAGAATGACTGAAGTATGCAGGAGGTGAGTTTAGTACGTAGGCGCAGAAGACTGAAATGGTGCTGAAATGGGCAATTGGTTTTTTTTTTTCGTTCAATCAATAAATAATAAATTCAATTGTCAAAATTAAAAAATTTCATATTGTATTGCAAACATACGATAAAAACGTATACTTTGCGAATAATTAACAATTACAATATGAACAAACAGTGCAATTAATTAAGCTAGTCAAGCGGCATATATATTTCAAACATGTAGAACTGTGCTAAAAATCAAATTGTTAATGTTCCAGATGAAATTAAAAATTAAATAGGCAGTTTTTTTTCGTAAGACAGCAATATGATATGTAGATATTAATGTATGTATGTATATTCACAAATTTGATATGAAACAAAAAACATGCGATATAAATTATTAAAGACAAATAATATGCAAAACAAAATCAACACAATTGATAGAGGGAAAAGAACAACGGCTTAAAGCATACAAAAATAATAAATGATTATTTCCTGATGTTCATGTTCTATAAATATATGCAATCGCACATATGAGAAAAGTGTGAGAAGCACCGCCCAAAAAGACATTCGCGGATTAATGCTGTGAAGCGAGTCGTGCTATACCGGATATAAAATGTGATAAGTCCTTAAGCACATACTTCATGGCTGCCACATTTCCGTTTCCGTTGCCAGCTTTATTTTCCACTTGTTTGTTTGTAAATATGAGAACATCTCGCATAATGAGAGCTTGGGTGGGGAGTGTGTGGCTCTGTGGATAGTCAGTCAAAATAAAACCACTTCGCCTTAGCAGTGTGGCCAGCCACCTTTTTTGAATAACAACGATTTTCACCTGGTCATTTATTTTAAGCAGTGATCGCGTTCAAGCAACGTGCTCAACTTCTTTGAATTAAGCATATTAATTGTTGTTGTAATCATTTTATCTGCTCTTATCTGTAGCTGTCAGACTAAAGTGAAGCACTACACAGATTCCCCAAAGCTTTTTATGCTTTTCGTGAAAAAAAATAAAGTTTTAAATTTTGTAAAAGAAATTGTCAGTTTTTATAAATTGTTCGTATGATAAAATATGTCATAACTTTGATTGGGCGTTTAAAGAATAGAAAAATTCATAAAAACCTATATGTGTAAAATTGTGTTGCTTATTAAGTGCTTATAAATAAAATTTTAGCTTGGCTGACTTATGCGTCAACAGCTCACGCTAAAAAGAGATAAATTTAGATCAAAGCAATTTTCAAATTTTGTCGAATATATTGGCTTTAATTTTCAACAAGCGTCTTAATTGCCAAGCTAGAGAAGCGTGCAAAGCTTAAAAAGAATAGTTCAGTTATTTTGAGCATAACAGAATAAAATAAAAAATTTATTTTGACTGTGTCATAGGACAACTTGTTTATTTTAATTATTTCAGCTACTCTGTTAAACGATTGCTATACGAATTTTAAATCCGAAGCGGGCTTATTATGGAATATTAAAATCAAATAGCATTGCTATTTAAATCAAAAATGTTTGCATTTCTTTTTGATTACATGTTGGTTCTATTCACAGTTAATACTCATTAGCTTCGAATAATGCGATTTTTTCCAATAGCAACAAAGAGCATAACAACACTCCTCTATCAACATAACATTTAGGGTGGGTGTTTCTAGGTGTGTGTCTGTATGCGTGTTGCTGTGTTTTTAACTCGATTTTATTGCAATTAAAACTTTCAAACGTTTATACATTAGAGAGCAATTAAAATAAATTTGAACTCGAAATAATCAAAGCAAGTAGAAGTACATTTAATCCCAACAGCAGGCATTTTAGTTGTGTGGTTTGTAAATGTGTATGTGTGCGTGTTTGTTTGGTTTGATTTATGTATACAAGTGTTTGTCTCATTTTCAAAGTAAATCGCCTAGATATGAGTTAGCTCGTAAGCGCTAAATTTGTGTATTTTTGTGTGATTTAATGGTTGAAATGAGCCCGTTATATGGATCTGTTTTATTTTGATTTACACAGCAATAACAAGCAAGATTAAAAAAAAAATCACAACAGAGAATAAATAGTACAAAATATTTGATAAACATTAAGTAAACGGATAGATCAAGCAATACATATATACAGTGCCATGCATTTAATTAACAACGACTTTACACGGTTAAAAATCTTGGGCTGAATTTTAATCTTTTTTGGATTACATATAGGACACGACCAAAAAAAGATTACTTTTTAATCCAATGAAAAGATTTAAATTTTCCAATCCAAAAAGGATTTAATTTTAATCCGCAAAAAGTTTAAAATTTTTTAATCCAAAAAGGTATAATTTTTAAACCACAGAAAGTATAAAAAATTATAACCCAAAAACTATTAGATTTTAGTCCAAAATATGTTTAAAGTATTGCAATCCCAAAAGGATTACTGTTTAATCCACAAAGGTTTGACATTTTCTAAAAGACAAAAGTTTAATCTTCAAATAGTTTAGAAGTTTGCAAACTGAAAAATTTGTATAATCCAAATTTGAGCTGAGGATGCAATTAAAAGAAAACATGAACTTTTTATACCCTAAACCTGAAAGGTCAGGGTATATTAACTTTGTGCAAACGTTTGTAACGCATAGAACGAAGCGAGTCCGGTATAGAAAAGTATATATATTCTTGATCAGCGTCACCACGTGAGTCGAGCTATCTATGTCTGTCCGTCCGTCCGTCCGTCCGTCCGTCTGTGTGTTGTCCGTATACACAGGATAAGAAGAAGGAGTTGAGATAATTGGATGAAACTTGGTACACATGGTCACATGTACCCAAGGATCTGCACTATTGAATATTTTTGGAATCCACCCACGGACACGCCTACTTTCAATATAACGCAAAAATTTAAAACTGCATAACTCAGCTCATAATAAGTCTACAACAATAAAATTTGGTATGTATGTGTTTTATATCAACACAAAGATGTCTTTGAAAAATGGACGTCATCTGCTCAAGGACACGCCCACTTCCCATACAACCCAAAAATTGAAAACGCAATAAATAAGCCTCTGTTTAACCTACAGAGCTAAATTTTAGCAAATATGTTTTTTATAACAAACCAAAGATGGTTTTGCAAAAATGGACGTCATCCGCTTACGGACACGCCCACCTCCCATACAATCCAAAAATTGAAAACGCAATAAATAAGCCTCTGTTTAACCTACAGAGCTAAAATTTGGCACGTATGTTTTTTATAACAAAAAAAAGATGGTTTTGAAAAATGGACATCGTCCGCCCAAGGACACGCCTACTTCCCATACAACGCGAAAATTGAAAACTGCATAGCCCAGCTCATACTTAGCCTACAACAATTAAATTTGATATGAATGTGTTTTAAACCAACACAAATATGTTTCGGAAAATGGACGTCATCCGATCGTGGACACGCCTACCTCCCATACAACCCAAAAATTGAAAACGCAATAAATAAGCATGTGCTACAGAGCTAAAATTTGGCACGTATGTTTTTTATGACAAGACAAAGATGGTTTGGAAAAATGGACTTCTTCCGCCCACGGACACGCCCATTTACAATAATTTTTTTTTTTTTTTTTAAAAGTGGGTTTAGGGTATTTCATAGTCTAGACCTAGACCGACTTTAGACTTTCTTTACTTGTTATTTTTAATTTTATTGTTTCATTATAAGAATATTACTATTTATAAGATCACTGTTTATAATATCAACAAATGTAGTATTCAACTTAAAGTTATGTTTTGTTAGTTTGTATGGCTGTTGTACGGCCGTTGCCTGACTCTGTTCTCCCGTCCTGCAAGTGCCCGCTGTTTGATCGTTGTTCAGACTTTCTCGCGGATGATCGTCAACGCGGATGATCGTCACCCACGTTAAAACATGGTGGCGGAAGCATTATGCTATGGGGTGCCATGTCATGGCGTGTTGTTAGCTCCATTCACAAAATTGAAGATCGCATGGACCAGTTTCAATACATGTCCATGCTTAATGACGTAATGCTACCATTTGCCGAGGATCACTTGCCTGTAACATAGGTATTTCAACATGACAACGATCCAAAGCACACGGCACGCAATACAACAAAGTGGTTTCAAAACAATTTGGTGACATTATTGGAATGGCCTTCAAGTAGCCCTGACCTTAATGCAATAGAAAACTTGTGGGAGCATTTAAAAAAGAAAGTTGGACTGCATAAAATAGGAAACTTCGGCGAACTTTACGAAAAAGCTAAGGAAGAATGAAAAGCGCTGCCTGCAGAAGTTTCTAAAATATTAGTTGAGTCAATGCCACGCAGATGCCTTGCAGTAATTGAAAATAATGGTTTTGCAACAAAATCTTAATTTTTTTAAGGAAAAATTAATTTTTTAATATAAAACAAAAAAGCGGTGATAGTTACGTGCACGGACGTTATTTCACTTTATTTTGAAAAAAGCTCATAACAAACTTATTGACGGTTCAGCCTAACAAATTTCGATAGTTTATCGACTACAGAGATGCCATATTGAGAAAACAATGACGCTTTATCCCATTGATTCTTACAATTTTATGTTATCAAAAAAATGGTAAAATTTCCGCAACAGCTTATTACATAAGAAATAAAAATATGGAAAAGTAAACTTGAGTCGAATTAGCTATATCCAATGGAGTAGATAGATTTTAGTTTTGGGAGGGGTCTGCAAAAAAGTAATGATCTGTCATACGCTAAGTTAAGTAAATACATACTTGTTAGAGTACCCATGAAGTGCATTAGAGTTAGAGTGCGAAAGGGATATATTAATTTTGTCACGTGGTGTGTAACGCCCATAAGGAGGCGAGGTAGATATAGAAAAGTATATATTCTTGCTCAGAATCACTAACTGAGTTGATTTAGCCATGTCCGTCTGTCTGTCCGTCTGTCTGTGGACACGATTACAGATAAAATTTTGAAGTTATCGGGCTGAAATTCGATATTTAAGCTTTTTTCTAAAAAACTAAGATCAAGTTCGAGAATAGGCTAATTTGAATTAAAACCACGCCTGCCTCCCATAAAACCCCAATACTGAAAACTCTATAAAGATGCAAATATTTAAGCTACTAAATTCGGTATTTGTGTAATCTATGTCAAAACTGAGGTGTGTTCAAAAAATGGGTGTGATCCACTTACTAACACGCCCATCTCCCATACAACTCTAATATTGAAAACTATATATAGAGGCTTGTGTCGAAGCTACAAAAGTAAAACAAGATATTTATGCATTTAATATAAAAATTACGACATGATATAAACATGGGAGTAATCCACCAACGTACACGCCCACCTCCCATACAACCCCAAAATTGAAAACTATATAAATAGGTTTCTATCAAAGCTACATAAGTAAAGTTAGATAATTATTATTTCTATATAAAAAACAAGACGTGCTAGAAAAATGGACATCATCCACCGACGAACACGCCCACCTCCAATACAACCCCAACATTTAAAACTCTATAAAAAGGCTTCTCTTAAAGCTACAGGAAAACATTAGATACATTTGTATTTTATATCAAAAATAAATTGTGGAAGAAATGTGGGCGTCATCCGCCTAAGAACACGACCACCTCCCATACAACCCATAAGAGTGAAACTCTATAAATAGGCTAATATTTAAGCTACAGAAGTGAAATTGGGTATTTCTGTTTATTATATCAAAGCTGAGGCATGTTAGAAAAATTTGTATCAACCACTCAAGAACACGCCCACCTTCCGTACAACCTCTAATTGAAGACTTTATAAAAACTTGCAGTATTCTGTCCAGTTGCCGGAGACCAAAATCTCCGAAGAATGTCCCTAAACTATAAAAAAACTTTAAAAACTCATATTTGTTACGATTATTTCATTAAAATCAAATGTTTGTACTTCTGTCTGTCTGTCTGTCTGTTCCGTATAGGCTCGCGTACCGTTTATCAGATTGAGCTGAAATTTGGACAACGAGTACGATTCATAGAGAAAATAACAAAAAAAAAAACAAATTGGCCATTTCAGCCCTTGAAAGGACTTTGACCGAGCTTCCAAGGATCGATTGTGTTGTGTGTGTTATTAAATGTTTGCACACAATTGACCGAGAACTGGACCTACATGTTTTATGCCGACTCCGAACGGCTAAAGTTCATGTTCTCAAGAAGCTTTACAAGGCATTATTTACTCTCTGAGGTTTGCCATTGTCTGCAGAATGGTGGTGAACGATCAGAAAAATTTTTTTATTGAAAAAATCTTTTCGCCACGGCTAGGGATCGAACCCGGGCTCTCGAGCATGCTAAGCCACACACTTAACCTGCATGCCACGGTCACCACAAATAACATAGGTGGTATAAAAAGTAGGCGAAATTATGAGGGCGTGGCACTCTATAATAACTTTTAATCAATTTAATCAATGAAATTTGGTACGAAGGTTCAACTGCTCCCAAAATAAAATATAGGCCATAAAAAATTCCAAAAACTTCCCCAAGAGGGCGCTTTAACTAGTGCATTTTTAAGACTCAATAACTCTTAAACGCGTGGACCGATTTCAATGGAATTAAGTATGAAGTTTCAACTGCACCCAAGATAAAGCATAGAAAAAAAGTGGGCGGAAGTTTGTGGGCGTGGCAATCTATAATAACTCCTAAACTTCTGGACCGATTTCAATTAAATTTGGTATGAAGGTTCGATTGCGACCAAGACAACATAGACTATAAAAATTCTAAGGACTTCCGTAAGAGGGCGCTTTGCTTAAAGTAGTGCGTTTCAAAGACTCAATAACTCCTAAACGCCTGAACCGATTTCAATTTGGTATGAACGTTCAACTGCACCCAAGATCAAATATAAAATAATATAAATTTCCAAAGATATCCCCAAAAGGAGGTTCTAAGTAGTTCATTGTTAAGACTCAATGAGTCCTAAATGATTTCACCGATTTTACTAAAATTTGGTTCGTGAAATAATCTGATTCTGCAACAGAATTGAGGCTATTTAAATTTCAGAAAACCTCCGTGAGAGGGCGTTTTATTCAATCAACTTTGTCTGGCTCATTCACGCCAAAACGGTTGCACCGATTTGGATGAATATGTATCTGGCTTGGTAGGCATATGTATCTGTTATTGAAATAGATTCTATGATTTTAAAAGTTCTTTCGACAAAAAACAAAGAATGAGCCGAAAACAAAAGAACTCAAGAACAAAAGACGAACGAAAAAACAAAGTTTAACAAATACTAGCAGAAGCTATGTAAAGATGAAAAAAAAATTAACCGAACAGTTTCGATCAAAACCGAAGTTGAACGAAGACAATTCAAAAACCGAATCGATGCCAAAAGCATTTTTTAAAATAGGAAATTTTTTGAGAATTTCCGAGAATTTGAGAATTTTTCCAGGTTAAGTGTGTGGCTTAGCATGCTCGAGAGCCCGGGTTCGATCCCCAGCCGCGGCGAAAAAGTTTTTTTCAATAAAAAATTTTTCTGATCGGTCACCACCTCTCTGCAGACAATGGCAAACCTCAGAGAGTAAATAATGCCATGTAAAGCTTCTTGAGAACATGAGCCGTTCGGAGTCGGCATAAAACATGTAGGTCCAGTTCTCGGTCAATTGTGTGCAAACATTTAATAACACACACAACACCATTGATCATAAGAAGCTCGGTCAAAGTCCTTTCAAGGGCTGAAATGGCCAATTTGTTTTTGTTTTTTTAAATTTTTTGAGAAAAAATTGCATATTTTTCTCGAAATGACTTTTCAAACTGCACTCAGACAAAAGTTTCTCGGAATATGATAAAAAAGGCATCATCTTTAGAGAAAAATGGTTTATAGTCTTAAAGTCAATAGACTTTGCTCCAGAGAATGCCTTTCTCTAAATGCGATCCTAAATATTCTCTTAAAATGATTAAAAGCTTCTATGAAAAAGTGAAATATATAAAAATATATCGTTTTTAGAGAAAAAGACTTTTTAGTTTTGAGAAAACATATGTTTTTATTGAAGAAAATACTACTCATAGTGAATTTTTTATCACATTTTAGGAAAATTTTTTCATTTTCAATAAATTTTTCGCTATAAATGAGAAGTTTTTGTGCGAGAAAAATATTTATCATTATAAGAGATATTAAAATATTTCCATTTCCTAGAAGTGAAGAAATATTTTTTCGAAAATGTGAAAATTTATTCTAATTGAAGAAAATTTGAAAAAGAGAAAATTGCTATTATCGCAAAGAGAAAAGTTTTTCAAGGGAGAAAGATAAAAAAAAAAAACAAAACAAATTGGCCATTTTAGCCCTTGAAAGGACTTTGACCAAGCTTCTTATGATCAATTGTGTTGTGTGTGTTATTAAATGTTTGCACACAATTGACCGAGAACTGGACCTACATGTTTTATGCCGACTCCGAACGGCTAAAGTTCATGTTCTCAAGAAGCTTTACATGGCATTGTTTACTCTCTGAGGTTTGCCATTGTCTGCAGAGAGGTGGTGACTGATCAGAAAAATTTTTTATTGAAAAAAACTTTTCGCAGCGGCTGGGTATCGAACCCGGGCTCCGAGCATGCCAGGCCACACACTTAACCTGCATGCCACGGTCACCACGTAAAAGGGTGAAAAGGGATATGAAGATATGTGTTTTTATTCTGAGTGTGGTTGACCATTTTCCTCAGAAACGAGAAGTCAGATCGAGACGTTGAAGATGTCATGTTTTTTTTTTAATCATGTCTGGCAGTTAGAGTCTTACGGAAATTTGACCAAACACTTTCGATGAAAGGAGGCGGCAAAACCCTAAAAAACGATAATTTAAAAAATTTTAAAATTTAATTGAAAATTTAAAAAATGTTAAAATGAGATAAGTTTTGAAAATCGTACTTTTTCTGTGCTCGAATCACAACCCCGAGTAACACCGGGTTACATTCGCTAGTTAAAAATATTTTTGGTTAGAACCTTACAGTGATTGTTAACACATTTAAAAGAAATTTAACAAAATTTTAGAAATATTTAGAAAAATTTAAAACCCGTTCAAATTCGACCAAGATATTGACATGGAAAGCTGAACTGTTGAATTCAAAACAACTTTTTTACGATTGATGAATGAATAAAACTAAATTTTTTGAAAAAATTATTACTTTTGATAAAAATTCAAATTCGATCAACTCAAGAGAGCTCTCTCTCAACCAAATTTCATATTGATCAAAGAACGGTTTTTTTTTTACGAAAATGTTAATTCTGTCTGAGAAGGTTGTGAAGCCCCTTCATCAAATATATCATTTATATAAACATACTGCACATATGTGTAACAGTACCTTTCGAATCATATAAGTTTCATGTGTCTTGAGTTTTATTAAATATCAAAAAATCATACGAAAAAGTTTAATCTTCACGTATATCAGATATTATCCCTAAAATCAATGGATTTTTTTTTACCAAATTTTCATTTGACTTTTTAAATATTTGACGAATTGGAACTTAAGTTATATTAATTACATAAAGATATTTTTATATTGAGCAATATTTCATTATAACTAATTATGTAAAAAGTCAGAATGTTTCTTAGTATCTGGTTAGACTTGTCGTCCACGATGCTAACTTACATTTTGTCATGACAATAATAATGCAATAATTTAAAAATTACATAAATTTACCAAATAAAAATGAACACTCCGCATAAACTCATCGACTACATAAATTTATGTTCTTCTCAATAAACAAGCCAGAAGAACCGCTCATTTATGATATTAAAACCACTAAAAAGAACAAAACTAGTAACATGTGCTGCTGGTCTTAGTTACGACAACACCAACAATAGCAACAACTAGTGTAACTGCAGAAACCATAAAACAAGAATCACACAATATTTCTCTTTATCATATATTTTATACCCTAACCTGAAAGGTCAGGGTATATTAACTTTGTGCAAACGTTTGTAACGCATAGAACGAGTCCGGTATTGAAAAGTATATATATTCTTGACCAGCATCACCACGTGAGTCGGGCTATTCATGTCCGTTCGTCCGTCTGTCCGTCTGTGTGTTGTCCGTATACACAGGATATGCAGAAGGAGTTGAGATAATTGGATGAAACTTGGTACAAAGAGTCACATGCATCCAAGGATCTGCAATATTGACTATTTTTTGAATCCGCTCACGGACACGCCTACCTCCCATACAACGCAAAAATTTAAAACTGCATAACTCAGCTGGTGACCGTGGCATGCAGGTAAAGTGTGTGGCTTAGCATGTTCGGGGCCCGGGTTCGATCCCCAGCCGTGGCGAAAAGTTTTTTCAATAAAAAATTTTTCTGATCGGTCACCACTACTCTGCAGACAATGGCAAACCTCAGAGAGTAAATAATGCCATGTAAAGCTTCTTGAGAACATGAGCCGTTCGGAGTCGGCATAAAACATGTAGGTCCAGTTCTCGGTCAATTGTGTGCAAAAATTTAATAACACACACGACACAATCGATCCTAAGAAGCTCGGTCAAAGTCCTTTCAAGGGCTGAAATGGCCAATTTATTTTTTGTTTTTTAACTCAGCTCATAATAAGCCTTCAACAATAAAATTTGGTCTGTATGTGTTTTATTCTAACATAAAGATGTTTTCGAAAAATGGACATCATACGCTCACGGATACGCCTACCTCCAATACAACGCGAAAATTGAAAACTGCATAACTCAGTTCATAGTTAACCTACAACAATAAAATTTGATATGTATGTGTTTTGTACCAACAAAAAGATTTCTTAGAAAAATGGACGTCATCCGCTCACGGACACGCCCACCTCCCATACAACCCAAAAATTGAAAACGCCATAAATAAGCCTGTGTTCAACCTAAAGAGCTAAAATTTGGAACATATGTTTTTTATGACAATACAAAGATAATTTAACAAAATGGACGTCATCTGCCTACGGACACGCCTACCTCCCATACAAACCAAAAAGTTTAAAACTTAATAAATAAGGTTATGTTTGTCATAGAGAAATTAAAGTTGGTATGTATGTATTTTATTCCAAAACTAAGATGTTTTCAAAAATTGGAAGTAATCCGTCCATGAACTCGCCCACCTCCCATAGCGAAAGCACAATAAAGGCATTAACTGTGAGCTACAGGAATAAAACTTAGTATGTGTAATTTTTTCATTAACATTTAAATTAATATAATATAAAGGCTTCGTCCGCCCACGGACACGCCCATTTACAAAAATATTTACAAAAATTTTTTTGTTTTTGAAAAGTGGGTTTAGGGTTTTTCATAGTCGGCCTAGACCGACTTTGGACTTTCTTTATATTGTTTGATATCTAATTTTTGTTTTTGTTCTCTAATTCTATTTAAGTATGTATGTGGTTTTATCTGTATGCACATTCATGCATGTATTTGCATATAACTGGGTATTTGCTATGCTGCGTTTAATGCCAACAAATAAATTTAGAATAATCTATGAGCAAACATTATGTAATTAAACTAAAATCATTAGCAAATAATTGATGAATGGATCCGTTGCGCAAAAACATTCAATGAAGTCGATATGAGGACAAAAGCAAAATGTTTCGTGGTTGTATTGGTGTTGAGCTGGTGTTGGATTGGGTGATTATGAATTTGAAATTTTTTTTTAAATTAAATCTGAACATGCGGACAACAGCCGGAAATTGTGGCTGTTTGTGGTGTTTAGTTATTTATTTATAAATTCAAAGTGTTTGTGTGTTAGTGTTTATGAGTGTTGACTATGCTTATGAAAGTTTTTTACATTTTCTATTTCAATGACATTTATAGCAGTATTTGACAATTGTGGCGCGTTTATTGCAGACAGCGCTTACATTTTGAAGTATATATAAAGTTTGGTTTTAAAGGCGGTTAGAGGTGTTTTATGAAGTGCTTGGATGCGGTTTTGGGTGGGATTTGTAAGCTAGTAATATTGAATATCATATTATTATGCGGTTAGAATTTTAATTTGATTACAAATGAGTTTTTTTATAACAATTTCAATTAATTACATTTATATGAAAACAACATCTAATGCGGTTGCATGTCGAAAAAACAAAAAGTTGATTTTCTGTTATTAAATTTTTCTAATTTGGGCACTAGAAAAACATAATATTCAGATATGTGTGGTATAACTCATATACAACTTCAATATTTTATGTTACCTACACTATTTAACCCATTAATGCGCAAAATAGGAAGTTTGTACATGAAAATTCAGGTGTACAATTTAACATGGATGATAGGATATTTAACAAAGCTATGCAAAAGCTGTAAAACTCACTACCATTCATGATAACAATAATAATATAACTGCTCATATGTGCTCGTATGCGATAAATAACATATATTTTTTTTATATATGTTATTAAGATAAATTTTAACATATATTTTTTTTTGTGTCATCACACATTTCCTGTTTTGGACATTGGTCGAAAGAGTTTTCTAAGATTCGAACGACTTTAAATTTTTTATTTTAATATAATTTATCTTTCATCAACATCTTTTTTATCAACATATATTTTAATGATTTTATTACATTTGTTTCTTTAGCTTTATGAAACCTAATTTAAATTTAGTATTTTGGCAGCATAACTTACTTAATAAATGTTTCATAATACCAAGATTTGACAACATGCAATGTTAAATGATTGACATGCCAAAAGACGCAAAAAAGCTCTTTTATTCTGGTCTTATATCTGGCTAAATTTTTGTTGTATAACAATCTTGAAGAATTTTCTGGAATTTGTTTTATTCTTTATAAACCTGATTAGTCTTTTGGGTAATCTTCGACATGCAAAAACTTTTTCAACATCTGTGAAACACATTTTTGTTGTTTTTTGTGCTTATTGTTTGCACACATTTTACCTCACTTAACTTTTCTTCACTGTCATACATCATCATCAATCATTTTAAAGTTCATTGTACTGCTAATTGTTTGGTTGCAGGATAATGCTTGCTGGCCTTAAAGAAAACCAACGCCGCAAAAGTTGATTTTTTCTGTAAAGCACTCGCTTCAAAGCAAAAAGAAAAAAATGGTTTTAATGCCGTTTTATATAACTGCTGTTATCCACTAGCTATTACCTGCTGCCTTGCTTGCAGTAGAATGAATTCATAGTAATAGATTCGACTCTTTAAAGTTGTGAATTTTGCAAATTGCTTAAAAATATATTTTCATTTATATTGTTGAACTGAAATTTCTTATTATAAGTCAAGATAAGTTTATAAAATCGTTCGTGCTTGGAGATTTTGCTTAATATCTGAGGTAAGGTTACACCCATCAGCCCATAAAATTGACATCGTCTGTTATTAATTTTAATTTCTAAGTTAATTAACCAATTTCTTCTCAAGGACATATTAACTGACGATTGCTAATTCGAACAAAAAACTTTAAAAACAATTATAATATATCTAGGCTAAAGCTATTTTCTTATGTAAAAGGGTTCGGTTTTTTCAATTTTGGGATCCAAATTTAGTAATTTCGACCCAAAAAATACGGCCACCCAAAGTTGTATAATATACTATAATAACACTTTTGTAGTTAAATTTTGGTTCTGCGATAAGACCAACTTTTTCGGATTTGGGGAAGTCCCCTGAGTACAATTGCGTCCTTGGTTTAGTTAGATTGGCTCAAAATTTTGAGAAAATCATGTTTTTCCAAATGATCGGTTTTGAGCTATTCTAAGACTTTTGCCATGTCTATTTATAAATATATCTGGCAAACTATCATGTCTGTTTATAAAGATATCTTTCAAACTAGTTGCAAAGTCTTACCAACCAATGAAGAAAATAAAAGGTCATAAAATTCTATGTCAACAGTTCCTATACTACTTTCAGATCCGAGGAGTAGTTCTTGTGTAATTTATAATTTTTTCCATAAATTATTGTTTTCTTACGAAAATTCAGATTAATTTTACGGTACGACAATTTTATAGTTTTTCCATAATTTTTAGAATTTTTAAAAAAATGCTGGTAGAAAATACAAAAAAACAGTTACAAGTGTGTTATCGTTTTGAAAGTTTACATGAACATAAGTTTTTAAGTAGGTTCAAAGTTTACACTTTTTACACCCTTTACCAGAATGGGCCAGAACAGGCAAACAAATTTTGTTCCATGAATTTAATTTCCAATTTTCTTTTAAAAAAACAACAAGTTCTCAAAAATTGATTAATTACACAAAAACTAATCCTCGGATCCAAAAGTGGCATGAGAACAATTGACGAAGAATTTCAATACTTTTAGTTTTCTCTATTGGTTGTAAAGATCGTACAACTTGTTTGCGAGATATCTTTAGAAATAGACTGGGCAAAAGGCTTAGAATAGCTAAAAATCGACCATTTGGAAAAACACGGTTTTCTTAAAAATTTGCGACAATCTAACTAAACCAAGGACACAGTTGTGCTCGGAAGACTCCCCCAAATCCGAAAAGATTGGTCACAACGGTGTAATCAACTATTGATTTTTTTTTGGTTTTTTTTTTGTAATGCGATTTCTAACAGTCTTTATTGTTTACTACCGGATATAACCCGGTGTTACTCGGGATTGTGACTCGAGCACAGAAAAATTACTTTTTCCAAAACTTAAAATTTTTTAAATTATCAATTATATTTTAAAATTTTTTTAATTATCGTTTTTTGGGGTTTTGCCGCCTTCTTCCGTCAAAAGTGTTTAGTCAAATTTCCGTAAAACTCTACCTACCAGATATGATTAAAAAACAAAATGATGTCTTCAACGTCTTGATCTGACTTCTGGTTTCTGAGGAAAATGGTCACACACACTCAGAAAAAACTCATATCTTTCTCCGTTGAAAAATTTCTCTATTTTCGATTATAGAAATTTTCTCTATTTCCAATAAAATTTTTTTCAATTAAAATAAATTTTCACATTATCGAAGAAATATTTCTTCACTTCTAGGAAATGAAAATATTTCAATGTCTCTTGTAATGATAAATATTTTTCTCGCACAAAAAAATTCTCATTTATAGAGAAAAATTCATTGAAAATGAAAAATTTTTCATATATTTCGATAAAAAATTCACTATAAGAAGTATTTTCTTTAATAAAAACAAATGTTTTCTCTAAAACACAAAATGCTTTTCTCTAAAAACGATATAATTTTATATATTTCTCTTTTTCACAGAAGCTTTTTATCATTTTTAGAAAATTCTTAACGATCGCATTAAGAGAAAGGCATTCCCTGGAGCAAAGTCTAAACCATTTTTTTCTTAATATGATTTTTATCATATTCCAAGAAAATTTTTTCTGAGTGCAGTTTCATTTCGAGAAAAATGCGTTAAAAGTTTTTCTTAGCATGCATTTAATATGCAATTTTATCTCAAAATGTTTCCAATTGTAAAAAATCTTATAAGCATCGATTCGATTTTTGGATTGTCTTCGTTCAACTTTGGTTTTGGTCGATAATTTTTCTGTTCGGTTAATTTTTTTCATCTTTATATAGCTTCTGCTCGTATTCGTAAAACTTAATTTTTTCGTTAGTCTTTGGTTCTTGATTTCGTTACCCTTGGGCTCTTTCCTTGATTTTTGTCGAAAGAACATTTAAAAGCATAGGATCTATATGACTGACAAATACAAATGCCTACCAAGTTTTATCAAAATCTGTTCATTCGTTTTGACGTGAATGAGCCAAACAACATAGTTGATTGAACTAAGGGCCCTGTCACGGAAGTTTTCTAAAATTTAAATAGCCCCAATTCTGTTGCAGGGTCAAGTTATTTCAGGTACCAAATTTAAATAAAATCGGTCAAGTCATTTAGGAGTTATTGAGTCTTAACAATACACTAATTAAAGCGCCCTCTTGCGAAAGAAGTCTTTGGAATTTTGTACCAAATTTCATACCAAATTTCATTGAAATCGGTCCAATCGCTTAGGCGCTATTGAGTCCTTAAAAATGCACTACTTAAAGCGCCCTCTTCTAAGCGAAATTCTTTGGAAGTTTTTATATATTGTTTTATCTTGGGTGGAATTAAACCTTCATACCAAATTTTATTAAAATCGGTATAGGTGTTCAGGAGTTATAAGGTCTTTAAAACGCACTACCTAAGTCTGTGGCCCCTCTTGCGTAAGTCTTTTGAATTTTTTATAGCCTATCTTTTATTTTGAGAGCAGTTGAACTTTCATACCAAATTTCATGGAAATTCGGTCCAAGCGTTTAGAAGTTTTTATAGAGTGCCATGTATAGAGTGTGTGGGCGTGGGCGTGGGCCCTAATACTTCCGCCCCCCTTACTTACACCCCCTATGTTATTAAAGACAGACAGAGGGACAAGCATTTGATTTTATATATTATATGTGCGG
The DNA here is from genome assembly GCA_958299015.1 of Tetanocera ferruginea. Classification (NCBI taxonomy): domain Eukaryota; kingdom Metazoa; phylum Arthropoda; class Insecta; order Diptera; family Sciomyzidae; genus Tetanocera; species Tetanocera ferruginea. The sequence goes on from OY282640.1 coordinate 133,598,960, forward strand.
TCTCTTATATCGCAAATCGAAAAAAAAATTGTTGAAGTATAGGTTTTTTATAATTTTTTTTAAAAGTTTTACTCTTTTTTTGAAATAAAGTGGGTCCCATTTCCTTCGATTTAAAATAATTCAGTTGCACACGATTACACAACATTTTTACATTTACCACAAATGTTGCTATAAAGCAGTTGTCGTGAATGCTTCGTTACTGATCAATATCAAATAAATTTTGTGTGCATACTTTTTGGCCGATAATTTTTTCTTATATTAAAAGCCCTTTTATAGCTAAAATGAACTGTTTGAGCGTTATTAGGTGCGGAGACAGGATGAACAGGTTCTGGTTCAGTTGTTGGATAGAACTTACACAGCTTTTCAATAGCTAAACATAATTATGTACAGTTTGAAGTATAGCGGTTGAGGAATATAATGCTTGTTTTGCCCCACGCGTAGTGCGGAAAAGGGTATATTAATTTTGTCACGACGTGTGTAACGCCAATAAGGAGGCATGGTACGTATAGAAATGTATATATATTTTTGCTCAGCATCACCACCTGAGTTGATTTAGCTATGTCCGTCTGCCAGTCTGTCTGTCTGCCTGTGGATACGATTACAGCCGTAATTTTGAAGCTATCGTGCTGAAATTTGATATAAGCTTTTCTTTTAAAGAACTAAGATCAAGTTTGAGAATGGGCTGAATCGAATGAAAACCACGCCTACCTCCCATACAACCGCAATAATTAAAACTCCATAAAGAAGCAAATATTTAAGCTACAAAACTTTAATCCCTTTTTGTGTAATCTATGACAAAACTCAGGTGTGCTAGTAAAATGGGCGTCATCTACTCACTAACACTCCCAGCTCCCATACAACCCCAAAATTGAAAACTATATAAAAAAGGCTTCAGCCAAAGTTACAAGAACAAAATAAGATATTTATTCATTTGATATCAAAATTTGAGCGTCTTATAAAAATGGGCGTCATCCACCTTCGAATACGAACACCTTCCATACAACCTCAAAATTTACAACTATATAAAGAGGTCAAAGCTACAAAATTAAAAAAAGATATTTATTAATTTTATATCAAAATTGAAGCGTGCTACAAAAATGGGTGTCACACATTCATGACCACGCCCACCTCCCATACAACCCAAAAATTAAAAACTTTTATAGAGTTTAAGAAGAAAGAGAAGAGGCTTCTCTTTAAGCTACAGGGGTACATACACTCAGAAAAATATCAACTGTACTGTTAACAGTCGGCCGCTGTTATTTCTAAACACTGTTCGATTGAATGATTTGCGTTTAAGTTAAAAATTTTCTTTGTTGAATGAACGTTTCAAAGTATTTTTGTGCTGTTAAAATCATATGTTGAAATCTGTTTCGGCAAGGAATAACCGCTAAAGTCGAGTTGGGACAAAGTGAGGTTATTACTTTCATTGCGTTTTTTTGTACCGAAATACACTAGTACGCAAATTTTTATGATTGTACCTTGAAAATAAAATGTTTAAGGCCATCAAATTTAAACAAAAAAAGTCATAGTGACCTGATATTAGGTAACAAATTTAATTTTAAAAATGCTCCCCTGAAATTTTGAAAATGAGTTTGGCTGTTATTCCTTGTCGACACAGAAATATTTTTGTGCTTATATTGAATTGTCAATTTTTTCTAAGCAATAGTTTTTATATGTGTTTTGCTTTATTTATATTATCGTTGCCAGTAGCTCAGTGGATGTGCACTAGACTGTCATGCGGGAGACGTGGGTTCGAACCCTAGCTGTGTAAGTATCAAAAATTGTAATTTAATAATTGAAATAATTATAATTCTGTTTCATTAATTGTTTGTTCAAAAATAACCTTCAAAATAAAATGCTTACAATCTGCAAGAAAAAAAATTTCAAATTTCATTTTTATTTAAAAACAAGTAAAGAAAGTCTAAAGTCGGTCTAGGCCGACTATGAAATACCCTAAACCCACTTTTTTAAAAAAAAAAAAAAAAAATTTATTGTAAATGGGCGTGTCCGTGGGCGGATGAAGTCCATTTTTCCAAACCATCTTTGTCTTGTCATAAAAAACATACGTGCCAAATTTTACCTCTGTAGGTTAAACACATGCTTATTTATTGCGTTTTCAGTTTTTGGGTTGTATGGGAGGTAGGCGTGTCCGTGATCGGATGACGTCCATTTTCCGAAGACATATTTGTGTTGGTATGAAACACATACATATCAAATTTTATTGTTGTAGGCTAATTATGAGCTGAGCTATGCAGTTTTCAATTTTCGCGTTGTATGGGAAGTAGGCGTGTCCGTGGGCGGACGATGTTCATTTTTCAAAACCATCTTTTTTTTGTTATAAAAAACATGTGTGCCAAATTTTAGCTCTTTAGGTTAAGCAGAGGCTTATTTATTGCGTTTTCAATTTTTGGGTTGTATGGGAGGTGGGCGTGTCCTTGAGCAGATGACGTCCATTTTTCAAAGACATCTTTGTGTTGATATAAAACACACACATATCAAATTTTATTGTTGTAGACTTATTATGAGCTGAGTTATGCAGTTTTAAATTTTTGCATTGTATGGGAGGTAGGCGTGTCCGTGGGCGGATTCCAAAAATATTCAATAGTGCAGATCCTTGGGTCCATGTGACCATGTGTACCAAGTTTCATCCAATTATCTCAACTCCTTCTTCTTATCCTGTGTATACGGACAACACACAGACGGACGGACGGACGGACGGACGGACATAGATAGCTCGACTCACGTGGTGACGCTGATCAAGAATATATATACATATATATATATTTCTATACCGGACTCGCTTCGTTCTATGCGTTACAAACGTTTGCACAAAGTTAATATACCATGACCTTTCAGGTTTAGGGTATAAAAAATATTATAAATAAAAAAAAATTTTAATTGGCCTTGCCGGATTTGAACCGTGGACACTCGAGTACTAGACGTACACGTTAGCACACTCGGCCATACATGAACTTTCAAACTAGTGATAAAATTTCAATAAATAAGTTTTTATACGGGTTTCGTGTTCCATAGACCAACAGTCAACCGACTGTTGATTTAAAAGTTTCATTTGTTGGATAGCATTTAACAGTGAAATCTGTTATTGCAACCCATGATTTGTTTGATAAAACAGCATTTTTTCCCTGAGTGTACATACATTATTTACTCATTACATATTTTAAATGCAGAGTTTTATGTAATGATTACATACATAATTTACTCATTACATATTTTTAGTGCATACATTTAAATAATGAGTAAATACATAATTTACTGCCATGAGTACATGCTTAATGTATTCATTATATATTTTTTGTTCATAATTTCATGTATTGAATATTTACACAACTCATGTCTGTGCCTAAATCACCATCTCAACAAATACAATAAATAACTTAATAACGAAATGACTGGATTTCACAAAATAATTGGTAATTACTTAAAGAAACCCAGCCATTTATTTCAGTGGATATACTCATTCCCGCTTTGATTTTCTACAGGCTTTAGAGGTGTTGCTTATTTGAAAATCAATGCCAATGTGCAACAGATACGTGTAACGAGTCCATATTTTATCATGATATCGCACATCCTCTTCAAAAGAGACACAACTCAAAATTTCTTAATTTTGACTTTTTAATATAAACCAATTCGTAATGCACATCTCCATCGACTGTTAAAATTTTGTTTTAATATGATTGCTCTTTAATTTTTAAAAAATCATTTTGTGTCCTTCTTTTGTATGAAGTTGCTTTGAAAAAGAAATAGTTTTTTGCCTCTCCTAAAAATTTTAAAATTTTGAGTTGTGTCACTATTGAAGATCGTGTGCGATATAATTTCTCCAAGGTAGTATTGACGTTTTTGTTGAAAACGAACTGCTGTCAATAAATATAACAAGAGAGAGAGCGCTCACAATCCGTCATAGCATACAATTAATTTTCACTGGTCACATTCAGCGTACCCAACAGTTGGCAACTGTTTAGTCAAAACTTGATGCACATAAATATGAAGTTGCGCATTAAAATGCATTTAAAAATAGAAAATTTTTTATTTGTCGGTAAAATTTCCATTCGTATTTGATACAAAGCTTGATATTCCATAAACTTGACAATTCTTTTGAAACTTCAATACCGATAACAGCGCTCCCTGATGTGTTGCTGTCACAACAGTTGACATAGCTGAATGTGGCCAACGCATAAAACAACGAACAGCTGTTTTTGACAAGGGTTCGTTTATTTGTAGCTGAGAGAATCAACATTTGTCAACACTACCTGGTAAAATTAGTATATCATGGTACTGAATAAATGTGTCAATTCAATCGTATAAGGGGGACGTGTACTGAGTCTATATTTTATGTATTGAGTTCATTTATTACTTCCATTGATGTGTACACTTTCGCTGTACTGAGTATATAGCATATGTACGATGCCGTGGTGCAAGCGAGAAATGTACTGAGTCTATATTTTATGTGTTGAGTAAAGTTTTTGTAAAAAATTATTTAACCCGTTGCTTGAATCTATTGAAGTCTGCTATCTATTCAACACATAAAACGATGTATTGATTACATTTTTTATTCATTTTAAAAAGTAAATAAATTGATATGTAGTCAATATACGTTCCCTCTACTCAGTAAATACTGCTCTCGTTGCGTTCTCATACAAGTTGCAGTGCATATATTTTACATAGCTGTCACTGTACTGACTACATAACTTTTTCCCTTAGTGTTGTTAATGAAACTTAATCACCTTTTACGAAGTTCAAGTTTAGCCGAACTTGCTAGCGGTCGATTTTAATACTCAACCATCCATGGTTAAATCCTTGACGAAACCTGCAAGAATTTGTTTTATTTGAAACTATTTATTTATTTATTTTTATTTTGATAAATTGTTTTTAAGAATGTGTTTACTTATTTTGACGGTTTTTTCTGACTTATGAGTTAATGAAACAATTTGAATTTAAATTATTAAATTAATACTTTTGACACATAACATACACTGTCGGTATATGAACTTACATCCTCTGCATGCTAGTCAAGCACACTTCCACTGAGCTATTGGTAACGATAAACTCATCTTAAATAGTGACAGGAAATCTTGTCAAAAACATGAATTTTTTTATAAAATTCTTGTTCAACCGTTTCTAGTCAAGTAAATATATTAAAACGTTCATTGCTGTTTCTAAAACGTTTCATTTTAGCCTAATTTCTCATTGTAAAACGTTCGTTGTTGTTTCTGAAACGTTTTGTTTTACTTGTGTATGTGAAAGGAAGCATTGTCATTTCTGCATGGAGTAGATTTTTTTAAAAATAAACATTTTACTAACCGTTTTTAAAATGTGCGTTTTACTTTTTTTTTTGTTTTCTCAGTGTATAGTAACCTTACGGTTATTTACGGCTATTTTTCAATGCTCTGCGCTTTTTTGTTTGAATTCTGAAATATACCCTCTTGCTTTTTTCCTTTTCGCTCCGCATTTAATAATTTAATCTCTAGACAATTTACGTGCACGTTTAATCCTATGAGAGCCTGGAAAGGAACTTGCAGGCACAAGTAGTACCTGGTTTTGCAGTTTTGTGGCTTAACTAACACTAACACCTTCTACACGTCATGATAACATAAGGAAATGCTTTCATTATGGTTTTTATCATTATATCAAATAATTTATTGTAAGTCCCGTACAAGGAAAACTTAATAAAAAAAAATAATAATAATATGACCCGAAGTAATTTTGCTTCTTAACTATTTTGAGAAGCTTGAGGAAAGGTTTAACGTTAGAACGCTTAAAAATTTAATTTTTTTTGTAAGGTTTTGGATCTGCATGACTACAAAGTTCCAGTCATTATAATACTTTTTTAAAGATACAATATAATTTCCTCTGTTTTTATTTTGCAATAAGTTCTGTGAATGTTGTACGATTTAGATATGTCAGTTAAAGCTTAAATTTATCTCTAGCTAGCATCAATTTATAACGTTTTTGCAAATATATGCCCAATATTTGCATGTAGAAATAAATTTATGTGCAAAAGGATTGCACCTTTTGCAGGTCAAAATAATGCTAACTGCCACGTACGCCCAGCATAAAGTTAAGACATTTCTTACCTGGCAAAATTGACTTTATTCCTTAAGTTTTACGCTTAAGTTGCATAAATGTAAGCTTGGCACGAGAACACATAAACTCCGTTACAAAATACGCCTTCACACACAAACCCATACTCATTCACATTCACACAGTTGATATGCAGATGCTTTGCACTGTCAATAAAGTCAATTGTAAGATTTTTATCAATGTGTATGTGACACACGTAGCAAACGATGTAAATCGCACACGTGAGTAGTAAAAATAAGAAAAAAAATCATCTAAACAAATGCAAAGGATAAAAGCAAATGTGCACACATAAAATGCGATGTAAATGTCATGTTTGTAGTTGTCTCATTATTGAGACACAAACACATTTGCATTGATATTACAGACAATCAAGTTTGCTGTTGTAACTATAAAAATGCTCATATAAACGCAGCATAAAAAATTATTTCAAAATAATAATAAAACAAAGCATTTTTCTTTAATAATATTTAAAAAATTTTACCAATTTAAGTTAGCATTTAGGAAAGAAAAAAAAAACGACACACATTAAATATATTTGCACTTCCGGCTGCTGTCAGCATGTTGTTCATTATGAAGCAAAATTTGTGTGCTGACATATAAGTCCCCGGGCATCATGTTGCTGCAGCAACATAAACTGTAATTTTATTTCATATAAACTCTGTTTGCAAAACTTTACTTCATGCACACAAAACGGAAATGCAAAATCTTTTTGTCACAACTTCCGTTTAACAAGCGACAAAGGAAACAATATTTCACTTGTTATTTATAAGAATGAGTTATATAAGCAGAAATATTTTATTAAGTTTTCCAATAGTTTAAATAACTTTTGAACTGTGTCGTCAACTACTACGTAATAAAGCAACTTTTATTAAACAAGGGTTGTTTGAAAATGAATTGGCTTTTAAAAGTAAGCATAACTTAAGCTATTTCAAGTTGTGAAGATTTCATGCTTGATTAATTTAACCTTGTCAACAGCACCCGAAGACTGATCTACTACCTGCCATCAGCCCTGCGAATGACAATGTCATCTGTGGCTTAACTTAGCTGAAGGCATCTTTTGAATTCTAAGAAGTTCGCATTACAAACACTTTACAACCATTAAGTCGGGTGGCTCAATAAAGTGTATTCTTTAGATAACTGTCATAGCATATCTTAATATATAGAAAAAAACACCCCTCCATTCATTTGCCTTCTTTGCAGCTTTTAAGCTCTCTGCATCTCGATATTCTTGCACTTTAACTCCCATTGTTCCCGGTTGAGTGCACATCTTGCAAATAAGTCACGAGTGCTTCGGTTCCATTCACTTGGATCAGTTGCTTGGATGATGATAATAATAATAATGACGATGATGATGATGATGATGATAATGATAATGAGGGTGATGGCAATGATAATAATGATTTTGTTGTTATTGCTTTAATGGTGCCTAGACAATAGTGTTGCTTTATGCTTGGTTGCATTACGTTACGCGAATTTCGTATGCTGCAATTTCAGGCATTTAAAAGCCATTAGTTTGAAGGTGTTTTCAGTTGTCTGAGGTTTGGTTATTGTTTTTGCGAATATCCTTATAGAATGAATTGAAGATTGTTAGCGAGTAAAAGAGACACAGCATTTTCTGTGAAAGTGTTTAATAGTTCTGCAAATTCATGTTATTAACAATCCTTTAGCCAAATGCTACCCACCCACATGTATTGAGTTTGTGGAAATAAATTTTCAAGGAATTAAAGACTGGGCTATAAATTTCTTGCAACAGATTTTCTTTTGGCAATATCACATGTGTTTGATTATTTTAATTACATGTTTGTTTTATTTTTGTTATTTATTATGATTGTAACATGTAGTTTTGGCTGCTTTTGCTAATGTTCTTGTGATTATATTTTGACTAATGTTGGTTTGGACAGAAACTTGTATAACAAATTTTATTACGTTAGCTTTAACACTAATCGTCATCGTGATAACAAATAGACAGTTAGATTCGAAGATGTGAACAAATCCTTAAATATAAACTGTATCGTACAGAGAGCTTTTGTACATTTTGGAAAGCAACCTAATATATCTGGAAAAATTTTAATCATCTTAAGCAGTTCTTAGCTTAAATAAATCTATATTCATTTTTCGATGGGAACGGTAAGTGCTTTATAATTGCCAGAAAGGTATCCTCCAAATAGATAAAAATTTTAAAAAGAATCATAACAGTGCTTCGCGCAAAATAACCAAAGTTGTTTCAAAAAAACAAATACTGTAAAAAAATAAAATATAAGAAGTTGGCAAAAACATTATTGAGTTTGCCAAACCGTATCTTGACCTGTATGGATACGAGAATACCAACTGATCAAAGTAGTTTTCAGTTAGAAATACACTCAGGTAGAACTCTTGCACAAAGAAGTATGTATATATGTAGCGGAAGAACTATTATTAAAATTATACTTACTATATTCTATCTAATATATAAAATCAAATGTTTGTCTGTCTGTCTGTCTGTCTGTCTGTCTGTCTGTCTGTCTGTCTGTCTGTTTCGTATAGGCTCGCGCACCGTTTATCCGATTGAGCTGAAATTTGGACACCGAGTACCTTTCATAGTGATAAAGAACATAGGGGGTGTAAAAAAGTGGGCGGAAGTATGTCTATAATAACTTCCAAACACCTGAACCGATTTCAATTAAATTTGGAATGAAGGTTCGACTGCGCCCAAGATAGCATAGGCTATAAAAATTCCAAATATTTCCTTAAGGGGGCTCTTTAAGTAGAGCGTTTTAAAGACTCAATTACTCCTAAACGCCTGAACCGATTTCAATGAAATTTCAACTGCACCCAAGATAAAACATAAAATATAAAAAAAACCAAAGACTTCCGAAAGAGGGCGCTTTAAGTAGTGCATGGTTAAGACTCAATAGCTCCTAAATGACTTGATCGCTTTTAATAAAATTTGGTTCGTGGAATAACTTGATTCTGCAACAGAATTGAGGCTATTTAAGTTTCAGAAAGCCTCCGTGAGAGGGCGCTTTAATCGATCAACTATGTTTGGCTAATTCACGTCAAAACGGATGAACCGATTTTGATGAAACTTGGCAAGCATTTGAATCTGTTGCTGAAATAGATCCTATGCTTTTAAAAGTTCTTTCGACAAATATCAAGAAATGAGCCGAAGGCAAACAAAGTCAAAAACCAAAGACGAACGAAAAAAATAAGTTTAACGAATACCAGCAGAAGCTATATAAAGATGAAAAAAATTAACCGAACAGTATCGACCAAAACCGAAGTTGAACGAAGACAATCTAAAAATCGAATCGATGCTTATAAGATTTTTCACAATTGGAATTTATTTGAGATAAAATTGCATATTAAATGCATGCTAAGAAAAACTTTAAACGTATTTTTCTCGAAATGACTTTTCAAACTGCACTGAGAAAAAAGTTTCTCGGAATATGATAAAAATGGCATCATATTGACTGAAAAATGGTATTGACCTTGCTCCAGAGAATGCTTTTCTCTAAATGCGATTCTAAAAATTCCCTAAAAATGATAAAAACCTTCTATGAAAATGAGAAAAATATAAAAATAATTCGATTTTAGAGAAAAAGACTCTTTATTTAAGAGAAAAGATTTGTTTTTATTGAAGAAAATACTTCTCATGGTGAATTTTTTATCAAAATTTAGAAAAAAATTTTCATTTTGAAAAAATTTTTCTGTATAAATGAGAATTCTTTTTGTGCGTGAAAAATATTTGTCATTATAAGAGACATTGAAATATTTCCATTTCCTAGAAGTGAAGAAATATTTCTTCGATAATGTGACAATTTATTCTTATTGAAGAAAATTTTATTTGAAAAGAGAAAATTGCTATTATCGATAATAGAGAAATTTTTCACCGGGGGAAGATATGTGTTTTTTTCTAAGTGTGGGTGTCCATTTTTTTCTAAATGCAGACGTCAGATCGGGACGTTGAAGATGTCGTTTTTTGTTTTGACATGTGTTGAAACACTTTCGACGAAAGGAGGGGGCAAAACCCCAAAAAACGATATTTAAAAACTTTTAAAGCTCGTCCTCTTTCTGTGCTCGAGGCACAACTCCGAGTAACACCGGGTTACATCCGCTAGTTCCGAATATTAAGGCATTAAAAAAGTTGAATGCTGTCAGTCCTGCTGGCCATCTACTTTCACCGCTGTATATTGTGCTAAAAGAAGCAACAGGCAAGTTTGACTCGCATGTTCAGAGATCGTTGTTTCAACCAAATAATGTTTATCTAGAGGCTTCTTAATCAAAAAAAATGACAGCTGGCTCGTAACATATAATTAAATCAGTGGCGTAACTCCATAGGTGCAAAACGGTGCAGAGCACCGGGGCCCTTGAGGGATAAGGGCCCTTCGCTGACGCTACAAATAGCAAATGGTAACGAATCTGATATAATAAAAGATGCGGTAACTTTCAAACAAAATACTGTGAAATTGTAGGCCAAAATTTAACTCAACAATTCATCAGTATTTACAAGCTGATGAATTGGACACCGTTAATCAATTGTGTCAAAAAATCATTGAAGCAATTGAATGTGACATTACAGAAGTTTACCCAGCGATCTCCCGTGATCTCCGAAAGTGCAGACCGGTCTTTTAGTAAATTGAAAATTATTAAAAATTATGAATTATTACAAATAAGACAACCAACACAGGTTGCTGAATTTAACAAACAGGCGTCTGAATTTTAAGCAACTATAAACTTTTGATAAATCATGACAAAAAAATATAGTAAAATAAAAGGGTCTGTTCACTTACTTTATATGTTAAAACTTGAAGGGAAAGAGAAAAGGAAAAATTGAGTAAAAAAATTCACAAAAAGAAAAAAAAGCAGCAAAAAAGAAATCAGAAAAAACATTTTTTAATTTTTTTGTTTGTTTTTTACAGACATGCACGAAATTAGAGATGTGTCGTTCCGAACCTGTATAGTTCTTGGAACTATGTATGCAGTCGGACATAGTTCCAATCGTTCCCTCGAATCGTTTTTATCATGTTAAAACCGCTGTTGCCAGATTGAGGTAAATTTCCCTAATGAGGTAATTTTTGACTCATTTTTTAGGCAGAGGTAAAATAGATAATTTTTGACTTAAAGTGGTAAATTTTTGCAACATTAAATTTTTTTTAAATTTCCAAATATTTTAAGTTTTTTTTTTCACTTTTGTTACCTCTCTTAACGTACTCACAAGCAGTCGTTTATTATTGGGAGTCCCCTTTTGTACCAAAAAATAACAAATTTTAACTTAAAAACTAAGGAAATTGTTGAAACACACCAAGACATAAGACGTTATCAAATGTTTTGAAATTGAATTGAATATTGCTTAAAAGAATATCGTTTAATAAAATAAGTCCCTTGCACATCGTGAATTGGAAAAGTTGTTGGCAATAGGAAGAAACGAATTGGTCAAGGCTAGCAAAGAAATGTTTTATTGTGAAAGTAGTGAAGTGAGTTAAAGCGACTGTTAATCATTTAAATTTTTTTAGAAAATGGTAAATATTCTCAGTAAGTGGTAATTTGTTCTCAAAAAGTGGTAAATTTCAGTTTGGCTCTCTGGCAACACTGACAATTCATCGTTCTTGTTGTACGAAACGCTCTGTTTACTTAATTTTGAATATACTTTCATTCAATCAAATGGAACTAGAGGAACTAAATAGTTCAGTGGACATGTCTGATTGAAAGACATAATAAAGGAACTATTAGAAGATATATTGTCATTCTTGTAATGCGCATTGTTTTGTTCATATGGATGAACATTTAAACGGGTGGAACTAGACAGTTCCGGGACATGTTTGGTTTTCGAGGCAACTGCTGCATATGAACATGTTTAAATAATTAAAGTGTGTTTAATGAAATTGTAGATAAGGAATGTAAAATAAGGTTTGCTTTATTAGTTCATACACTGAGGGAAAAATCGCAACTTAAAATTAAATAATATCGTGTCTATTTTACATTGTTCCATTTTTAAAAAACCGTCTTTAAATTTACCTTAAAAACCTTTAAATCAAATATGAAAACATTTTCATATTCAATTCAAGGTAGATAAAATTCAAAATTTTAATGAATGCCTTTCACTTTTATATTCCCTGAAGTGTATCCACTTCGAAAGTAAGTTGAGAAATTACATTGCATAGGTGTGAATTTGTTAAAAGTGAAACTGAAGTGAAAAATATATGTTTCAAATATGGAAGAAACTTCAATTTGAAGCTGTATACTTTCAGTCAAAGTGTTTCAAAATCAAATATTAAAGTTATTTTAATTTTCCAAAAAAACTGAGGAAGCGGGTACGCAGACATGATTTAATGCGTTTGTGAAAATAAACATAACATAAACATAACATAATAAACGTAAGTGCAAATAAATAAATATTTAATAAAAAATGCAGCAAATGACAACCACTTTTGTTCTGAAATAGATGAATTTATATCATTGCCATTGAAAACAGAACTGAATAGAGATATCTCGGATTGGGAGGTTGTTTCCGATAAATACTTTCTGTTTACGTCAAAAAGATTTGAAGTAGCTGCCACCAGTAAAGTTTTTAGAAGCATGGCCGAAGCATGCTGATGCTAGATCAGCAATATTGGTATGAATATATTTGAAATTATATGTTTACTTTTGAATTTTATACTTAAAGATTAATATCGACTTTATAATATTATTTCCGGAGAAAAATCATTCAATTAATTCTAGAAAAAAATGCTTCTCATCAAATGGGACTATTTCAAAAATGCTATTAAAAACTAGTTCTTTTAAAATATCCACAACAACAGGTGTACAGATTCCGAAGAAAACATTTTGACAACACTCTTGAATCTGTTTTACCTGCAGCCATCCGATTTAAAGACAATACCGTTAATAAAAAAAGCCAACTATTTTAGATGCCCAGGAGAGCTTCATAATACGCCTTACATAATCTTATGACGACCCAAGGAAGGTATTTCGACAAAACTCTTTTTAAATTTTCATCTTTTATTGAAGCATAATATATTTGCTTCCAGATTTTACAAGTTTTTTCACGGTTTTTATACAATGGAATATTTTGCAAAAATGAAATATTGTACTATATCCCTGTGGTATACCTATGGAAGCACTTTGTACTTTTAACAAAGCTAACTAGGCACCAGACACTTGTCGTTGACAAGTCATCAAGCTCGTCGCAGAAGTAGAAACCCAGATTACTATGACATCTTTTGGCGAGGACAGAGCAGAAACATAGAAGATGAGGTATGTTATTTTCCTCCTTTTCATAGTACCTTTTCATACCTACTAGGCAGTGCCCTCTTATGACTGCCACCATAATGTATAGGTCTAACCTTTTCAGTGAGAGCAGCCTGCGATTAAAATACGGCCAGATAAGCCTAGAAATCTTACAGGTAGAGAGTTCAGTCCATAAGCGCAACCAAAGGGGGGTTTCGGGATTTAAACCCCCTCCCCCCCAAAAATGATTGTAGTACCAAGCAAAATAGTATTCAATCAAAGTGAGTCACATGAAAAGCAATCACACGTTTTATTAAATGAGTGAAAAATCCCAAATGTATGTTTCAAATCGATTCTGGTTGATGCATAATCTGCTAAATTAGTCAAATTTTATTCCTTCAGATTGGGCCGGATCGATTTTGCATGGAGAAAAAAAGTGAGCCGGACACCGACTCAAAAGTAAGAAGTACTCTTAAAAACTAGAAAATATTTTTTTTTTAAAACCTTTACAAAATTTATTTTTCTTGATATTCAAATGCGTTTAAGATTATTGGAAAAGAACTGAGCTCTTCTTGCTTTTGGTGTATCGTATGGTGTTGTTTAATCAAAACTGAGTTCTATGAAAAATGCGTTTTTTATAAGTGTTAAAAAATATAAATATTCGAACATCATGAATTTTGTACTGGAGCACTATCTGGCGCACATTTAACTTTAAACTGGTGAAAAGAAATCGATTTGCGTACCTAAAAACTCATATGTACCCACTTATATATATATATATACCCACCAAAATTTGCCAAAATCTAACAATAGTTATGGCAATAAAATAATAATTGAGCTGAAGGAAGCTTTTGAATATCGATTTCTCACATTTTATGTAATTATGGCACTTAGTTTTGGTTAAACCGCACCATACGATATATCAATGAAAAGAAGAGCTCAATAATTTTCTAATAAATTTAAATTCATGTGAATATCATGAAAAATACATATTGTACACGTATTTAAAACAACATCTTTTCGAAAATGACAAAATATGGATTTTTTGGGGTCTCAATAGAGTTTGTAAACACAAAAAATTTCCAAAATTTTTTTAGTGTACCATGAAAATCTTTAGTTTTTTGCTTATCTTGGGTATATGCATTCTGAAGAAAAAAGTTTATGCAAACAAATTTGTTTTCTGTAGAAAAGACATTCAGAAGAACAAAACCACTACATGGGGATTTCTCCAATCCAAACAAAATTATACAGAAATTGTTTTTAAGAGTCCCCCTAACATTTAAGTCAGTGTCTAGTCAAATTTCAATTTCAATCCGGCTTACTACACATGTTTAATTTTTTGTTATATTCTGGTTCTGACCACTTGAAGGGTTGTTGGCAATACTTCGATTTGAGGTATCTTTTCAACTTCTAGCATGGAGGAAACTTGAAATATTTGGAAACAAATTAATTCAAAAGTAAGACATAGTAAAAAAGCCTAAATTTGAGAAAAATCGGTTGAGTCACTCGCCACTGAAAAAATCAAAGAAATTTGCCATTAAATTGTTATTTTTCGTACTTTTTTAAAGTCATTTTTTAAACATCGATAACACAAACTCTATAGAATTAAGTTTATAGTGAAGTCATGTGATTCATTATAAAAATAATTCCGATTGACTTCCGAAAGTGGAGAAAAAAATTTACAATTTCTTATTTTCCATCGTAGTTTCCAAAATCCCTTTCATAAAATTTCTCTAAATTTTTAAATTTTATCCGATATTAAGGAATTATGGCTTATTAGGAAAAAAATATATTGGTTTAATTTTTCTTCTGTTCGCCCATCCAGTGACATAATATAGTTATACGCCTTATTCATAATCTTCCATTGGATTTTCAAAATCAGTTTCATGAAAATCCCTCAAAACTGCGCAAATATTAACCGATTTTGGAAAAGTGTAGGAAAGACCTATCGTTAAAAATATATTATTTCGATTTCGTCAGCATTTGCTCATTGGACAAGTAATACCAAACGATTTTTTCAAACTCAGACTCTTTGTTTTTCATCCCAAGGTATCAAAAATTTAGCGGTTTTTACTTTCGGAATTGAGCATAATTAGTGCACACTATAGTGAGGACGAATTTTAAAGCTAATGCCAGCCAATTGGGTATTTTTACAACGAAGTGATGTATGGATGAAAAATGTTCACTGCACTCAGTAAAGAGTTTCTCGGAATAAGTAAAAAGACACAATATTTAGAGAAATATGTTATAGAGTTGGTCCAGAGAATGCTTTTCTCTAAATGTGGTACTAAAAAATCCCTAAAAATGATAAAAATCTTCCATGCAAAAGAGAAATATATAAAAATATATCGTTTTTAGAGAATAAGACTTTTTTATTTTTGAAAAAAGATTTCATTTTATTGAAGAAAATACTTCGCACAATGAATTTTTTATCAAAATTTAGTAAAAATTTTTAATTTTTCACCTTCTGTATGGGTAGAATGTCCTGATAGTGACCGTTTTAATTAAAAAAAAAAAAAAAAAAAATATGGTGCTGGTCATGGCTAAAGTTTGAACAAGGAACCATTAGTGCAAAAATTTAACGCACTATAAAATTGTTTTTATATAGAAGTTCTACATTTGATAAAACCCCCCCCAAAAAAATTCCTGGTTGCGCCCCTGGTTCAGCCCATCTGATGTTGGCTTTAAGTTAAGTATAGACATGCCTAGTGGTCTTACAAGTATTCGTTTGCTTTTATACCAAACCAATAATGGCGGCACTTATGTGAGAAATACATTTTTATAGATACATTTTTTACATCATAGTTCTCTTATAGAACTGTATTGTATTGTATATTGAGTAATCATAAAATATTTTATAAAACAAATGATTTCTTATATTTTAATAAAAGAACATTTCTGAAAAAAATAAAATTGTTTTACTTATTTGTAACTAAACGCACCTGTATGCTTTAGATACCAAAAAAGTAAAGGATTTGAATCAAAGTGAAAATAACTTTGAATCATTAATACAGTAATGTGGAATCAAAGAACAAAATAATTTATTTCAAAGCTTTAGCGTCTTTAAAGTAAAGACATAAGTTATTTCATTTGAATATGATTCCCCTTTGAATTAAATATTAACCCACGTTAAGTAAAAGTTGAAAACTTTTCATATCAAAGTGTTTAATATTTTAGTTTAAAGTGGAAACAACATCAAAATGGATTTGTGTTTTTCGAAGTGGAAACACTTTGAACTGAATATTTTCGTGTTTGGTGCCAAATTGTTCCGAAAAATATTGGAATAAAAGTTGTTTTCTTTGATTTTATGTTGTTTTTTAGCGCAGTGTATGATATGATATGATCATAAATACGATACATATGAGTATGTGTATATAGCCCGTTTCAAAAGAGAAGAACATTTGTTAGTTTCATTTTTCGATGCGCAGTGAGAAATTATTTTTAAAGCTAGAACATTTTTAGAGCGTAATTTCTTGCTCTTTTTGTACTGTTCGCTGAACTTTATGCTCTTTTGTTATTTTATAAAAAATATTTTATATATTTAAATGAGCAAACATTCAGAACAAACGATCACACAAGTACGGTGTTGCACTGACGCCCTGCAGCAACCTGCATCTTGAGAGAGAAATCAAATGCAAATAAAATAAAAAATATATAATTTTCTCAAGAAAAAAATTGTGAAGTGAAATTTTTGGCTGACAAATTATTTTTGACGCCCATTTTTTTTCAATTTTGATTGGTTGATTTTTTAAAATAAAATTCAGTACTTCCGCAGCGCAGTTGCGATGAACAACAAAATTCAGGAACATACATTAATTTTTTTCATTTATTTTTCTGCTCAGAGAATATTCAATTTTTTTTTAATATCGACCAATCAGAATGAAGAATGCTCTCAAAATTATTTTCTTATTCTCAAACATGCGCGAAAATTTTTTTCTCTTTTGAAACAGGCTATACGATACATACGAGCAGTGTTGCCAGTCTAGCCTTTTTGAGGCTAGATCTAGCCTTTTTTTTTGTTGCCTAGCCTCGAAAATTACCATCTAGCCTCTAGCCTTTTTTTCAGCCTTTTTTTATTTTTTTCTAGCCTTTTCTAGCCTTTTTCAATATATTGCTTAAAGACGCATTACCACATCCAATTTTTCTGACTTTGCATACAATTTTGAAAGTGAAAATCTTGTATTGCTATTTTCTACTTTTAGAGTGGTTAAACCCAAATATTTTCTGTTATAGAGAAAAAAAAATCCAGTTACTCTCGAGAAGAAATAACGATTATTGATACATAATGGCAAAAAATTGTAAATCACAAGAATAACTTAAGTTCCATAACTGAATTCTGGGAAGAGGCTAGAGATTCTTTGAATGAAGATCCGTTCCAAAAGCTATTGGTTTTCAGTTTTATAATTTTGGCATAAAGCAACGCTGCATAGAAAGAATTCTTAGTACAACGAAATTTTTAAAACTGGCATGCTAAATTTTCTTCTAACGATAAGATATGTTCTTAAAAGCAAACGAGTAAAGTAAGTCTAGCCGACTATGAAATACCCTAAACCTCTTATAATATTGAAATAAACTATATATTAAAATACTAAAACAAATAGAAATAACTTCCTATTTTTGTTCAAAATTCATATTTTATTTAAAGAACTATATAGGTTTTACCTATATTATGAATGTTGTATGGGAGGAAGGTGCGTTCGTAGGTGGATGACGCCTTTTTTTTTGTGAGCACACCTTAGATTTTATATACTATCATCTCAGTATATAAGTTTTATCTCTGTAGGTCAAATATAAATTGTGGGTTGTATGGGAGATGAGCGTGTTCATGGGCGGATGTCGCTCATTTTGTGAACACATCTTAGTTTTGATACAACAATCTCAATACCAAGTTTTATATTTTTGGCTCATATAGACCTCTTTATAGCGTTTTTACTATAGTGGGTTGTATGGGAGGTTGGCGTATTTAAAGGCGAATGACGACCATTTTACATCTTAGTACACATCTAAGTTTTAATATAAAATACATATCTCATAAGTTTTATCCCTGTAGTTCAAATAAAAGCGTCTTTATAATAGTGTTTTCAATTTGGTATATCACACCCATTTTTTGTGTACGTCTGCGTTTTGATATAAAATAAATACATTTAAATTTTATTTCGGTAGCTTAAATACAACCGTCTATACAGCGATTTTTATTATACCCTAAACCTGAAAGGTCAGGGTATATTAACTTTGTGCAAACGTTTGTAACGCATAGAACGAAGCGAGTCCGGTATAGAAAAGTATATATATTCTTGATCAGCGTCACCACGTGAGTCGAGTTATCTATGTCCGTCCGTCCGTCCGTCCGTCCGTCTGTGTGTTGTCCGTATACACAGGATAAGAAGAAGGAGTTGAGATAATTGGATGAAACTTGGTACACATGGTCACATGTACCCAAGGATCTGCACTATTGAATATTTTTGGAATCCGCCCACGGACACGCCTACCTCCCATACAACGCAAAAATTTAAAACTGCATAACTCAGCTCATAATAAGTCTACAACAACAAAATTTGGTATGTGTGTGTTTTATACCAACACAAAGATGTCTTTGAAAAATGGACGTCATCCGCTCACGGACACGCCCACCTCCCATACAACCCAAAAATTGAAAACGCAATAAATAAGCCTCTGTTTAACTTACAGAGCTAAAATTTGGCAGGTATGTTTTTTATGACAAGACAAAGATGGTTTGGAAAAATGGACTTCATCCGCCCACGGACACGCCCATTTACAATAATTTTTTTTTGTTTTTTTTTTTTGAAAAGTGGGTTTAGGGTATTTCATAGTCGGCATAGACCGACTTTCTTTACTTGTTTTTTAATTGTATGCGAAGTAAGCGTGTTCGTAGGCGGATTCCAAAAATATTCAATATTGCAGATGCTTGGGTTCACGTGAACATGTGTACCAATCTCAACTCCTTCTTAACCTATATTTACAGACAACACATAGACAGACGAACGGACGGACATGGATAGCTCGACTCACGAAGTGACGCTAATCAAGAATATATATACTTTTCTATACCGGACTCGCTTATTTCTATCGTAAAAAACGTTTGCACAAAGTCAATATACCCTGACCTTACAGGTTTAGTGTATAATAACGTTAACAAATCTAGCCTTTTTTTAGCTTTTTTTTTAAAGTCATCTAGCCTTTTCTAGCCATTTTTTTAAGACCATCTAGCTTCTTTTCTCAAAACTTTCTGGCAACACTGCATACGAGCCATGACTCAATAATTTATAAGGTTATCCCGATATTTGACATACCCTTATTTTTTGTAAACAAAAAAATATTCTCTCTCGAAAATTAATGACAAACAGGGTTTTGTGGTCTTTTTAAAAAAAAAAATGTATGTTTCAGTGTTGTGCTGTGTTTTTTTTTAATACAAAAAGTATGTGTTTTCAATATTTTACTGCTTAAAAAAAAACAAAATCAGTATGCATTGCTTTCATTGAATTTTTTAAGGCAATAAATTCGTGAAAATATTTCAAGCTTGGACTCTGTGAAGTCGCAGAACCTTTAAAAATCATCTGATGGATGCTTCAAAATACAAAAGTAGCTTAAAATGTATTGACTAGAAATTTAAAGATATATTGTACTAAAAAATAGTATGATATGCAAGCACCTATGAGATTTTTGTGTCATTCAAAATGCTCTCCTCTTCAAATAAGGGTATCTATCTCCATTTTCGTGAGAAGACGTCAAATATCGGGATAACCTTATAATTATCGAGTCATGCATACGAGCATAGTAGAATAAATAAGGCATATGCAGCGCTGATTGTGCTCTCTTCTCGGTACTGCCGATATTGTCAAAATCAGCTGTGTGTCCTGGGCCAAATTAAGGTTGGAGGGGCCCTGAGGTCAGTTTATTGGTGAGGGCCCCTAACAATGATTGTAAAAAGTTAGTTGCACAAAAACGTATGCAGAGTCATTATTATAGATTTAATTAAATCATTTTTATTATGTTTAAATATTTAATTAGAAAAATCGTTATTTGTTCTATAAATATCGTTAATGACAATCATCAGAATAGTATGAGTGGTTATTATTTAGAAGTTTTACGAGATTTAATCGAAGCGAACACTTCAATAACATTTTCGAAAGATAAATCACGAATAATGTCAATTTCTGTACTAAGAATCATGAGGCTGGTAAGACGTTTCTGTCCAATACTCGTACGCAATCTATTTATGATTTTTTATCATTTTTTATTCATTATTCATTTTTTATTCATTATTCATTTTTTATTCATTATTCATTTTTTATTCATTATTCATTTTTTATTCATTATTCATTTTTTATTCATTATTCATTTTTTATTCATCATTCATTTTTTATTCATTTCTTCATTTTTTATTCATGAGAGAACACTATTTTCACTCAATTCACGCGAAGCTTCCCAGTTGCGAATTTAAAATTGAAATTTTACTTCAATTAAAAACATAAAACAATTGGCCCAAGATCCCGGTAATTGCGCTGTTGCACCGAACTAAAAATATACTACTTTGGTTGCAAAATTAACACCACAGGCATGAATAAAAAATGAATAATGAATAAAAAATGAATAATGAATAAAAAATGAAAAATGAATAAAAAATGAATAATGAATAAAAAATGAATAATGAATAAAAAATGAATAATGAATAAAAAATGAATAATGAATAAAAAATGAATAATGAATAAAAAATGAATAATGAATAAAAAATGAATAATGAATAAAAAATGAATAATGAATAAAAAATGAATGCATGAATGCAAAATGAATTACGATTCTTTGTGAATTGCATTCTTTGTGAATAGCATTCTTTATGAATAGCATTCATTTGAATAACAAAATGAATGCATTATTCAGAATAACGACAAATGAATAATAGAAATGAATAATTAATCAATTTTTAAAAATTGATTGTGAATTCAAAATTTTATTCATGAATCAATTTTGCATTCATTGAATGTATTCTTATTTCGTTATTCACTGATTCAAAATTTTGTAGAAGCAATCAAATTGAATGCATTCTTTTACAGCTCTGATTTTTTGCTTTTGCGTTTAACACTTCAGTTGGAATCGTTTGAAGATCATTAAAAAATCCGAACCTTTCGCAAACTTCAAACTTCAACTTCATATACTGTGATTCTTTTTGATAAAGACATGGTCAGCGAGTCCACAACTGGAAAAAAAGCTTCAACAAATCCTCAGCAAATTTTCTTTTCAGATTCATTACAATATTAAGAAATATTATTTTAAAATAAACCTTTTTTTCAAATATTCAAATATCATACAAAATTAATATATTTACGATAAAAATAAAACAAATTAGGAAAATTCAAATACTAAGATTTCCAATATAATAATGAATTTAAATAAATTATCAAATTTGACCAAAAAGTAAGAGGAAAAGTAATTTAAAATTATTTTTTACTTTGTAGTGATTTTGAAGTCGGTTTTTTTTTTGTTAAAAAGTTTTTATTTCTTCCTTTTTAGAGAATAAGATAAATTTAAAAAAATTCGTATAAACAACTTAACCACAATTAAGGCATGTTGAGGTAAAGTTGTAAGTTATTTCTCTGTGGATTGTTAGAGCCTGAAGGTAACATCTCCTAACAGAGAAATTAAGTAAGAAATATAGGACTTTGAAATCGATACATGTATTGGCCTTACAAAAAATGAAAAACCTTCACAAATTAATTAAGACATGCAAGGATTAAGATTAAAAATAATATATATACATAAAAATGACTTATTAGTGGCATTTTATTAGAATTTAAAATGAAGGAATTACAAAATCCAAAAGATATAATGCGGAAATGGCGCAGGGTGTAGTAAAAACATATCGTCGCTGCGCCTCAAAATTCAGTTATGTGTTTTTCGACAACTTTTCAGGAGAGCAAAAAAACTGATTTATTCTCTACGCTTCCAAATTTATTGCAATGTCATAATTTTGTATTTTTTGCTATAAAATTCTAGAGATAAATATTAAAAAAAACTTAAACTTCTTACTCCAGCGCAAAGCGAGGATGCATTCTTCCATTTTCAGACACATAACCGATTTTTTTACAGGCATTTTGTTTTCACTATGATCAAATTTTTCGAGCACATACCTGATTTTTCAAATTTTTAATTAAAAATTTTAAAAACTCTACAAGGAATTTATTGCAAAAGTAATAAAAAATGTCTCCAATGTGAGATAACGAAAAGCCGTTCAGCGCACAGATGGACATTGAGTAGAGCTTTTCAATTATGCAATAAAAAAAAAATCATAAAAAATCACATACCTGATTTTTTAGGCGCAGCGACGATATATATTTTGAATGTTCTGTGGTAGATAAATTAATTTAAGGTTTTTATTATTCTCCTATTAATATAGAATGGGTAAACCAACGAAAGGTGCTTTGCGCCTAAAAAGATATCGTTCCAATGAAACTGAAGAAGAAAAATATTTACGCCTTCATAAAAATGCTACTCGAAACGAAATTTCTCGCTCTCAAGAAAATCTCGCTGCTCGCAAGTGTCGTCTCTTAGCAATGAAAGAGCAAAACTATTATCGTCGGAGAAAAGAAACAGCATCAGAATATGAACAAAGAACAAGAATGAATTTGAACGCCTTACATGAACGCCTGCGTAAAGAATCCTCTGCTGAGCGACAGCATCGCCATACCTTAATTCATAAACGCTTATGTAACGAGTCCGTTGAAAAGCGACACCATCGTCTTGGCCTTATCCATAAACGGCTAGGAAGCGAGTCCGTTGAAAAGCGACAGCATCGTCTTGGCTTAATCCATAAACGGCTAGGAAGCGAGTCCGTCGAAAAGCGACAGCATCGTCTTGGCTTAATCCATAAACGGCTAGGAAGCGAGTCCGTTGAAAAGCGACAGCATCGTCTTGGCTTAATCCATAAACGGCTAGGAAGCGAGTCCGTCGAAAAGCGACAGTATCGTCTTGGCTTAATCCATAAACGGCTAGGAAGCGAGTCCGTTGAAAAGCGACACCATCGTCTTGGCTTAATCCATAAACGGTTAGGAAGCGAGTCCGTTGAGAAGCGACAGCATCGTCTTGGCTTAATCCATAAACGGCTAGGAAGCGAGTCCGTTGAAAAGCGACAGCATCGTCTTGGCTTAATCCATAAACGGCTAGGAAGCGAGTCCGTTGAAAAGCGACAGCATCGTCTTGGCTTAATCCACAAACGGCTAGGAAGCGAGTCCGTTGAAAAGCGACAGCATCGTCTTGGCTTAATCCATAAACGGCTAGGAAGCGAGTCCGTTGAAAAGCGACAGCATCGTCTAAGCGTAATTCATAAACGGCTAGGAAGCGAAACTATAGAAAAGCGACAGCATCGTCTTAGCGTAATTCATAAACGGCTAGGAAGCGAGACTGTAGAAAAGCGACAGCATCGTCTCGGCTTAATCGATAAACGGCTAGGAAGCGAGTCCGTTGAAAAGCGAAAGCATCGTCTTGGCTTAATCCATAAACGACTAGGAAGCGAGTCCGTTGAAAAGCGACAGCATCGTCTTGGCTTAATCCATAAACGGCTCGGAAGCGAGTCCGTTGAGAAGCGACAGCTTCGTATTGGCTTGATTCATAAACGGCTAGGAAGTGAGTCCGTTGAGAAGCGACAGCATCGTCTTGGCTTAATTAATAAACGCCTGAATAATGAATGTCCAAAAAATCGAAATCGAAGATTGTCTGCCGATAGATCTAGGGAACGTATAGCAAGGCTTATGGAGAGTGAAAATCTTAGAAGACATCGCATTCAGAGGATACAACAAAATATGAGAAGACTTCGTTCAATGCATGAAAAAAATTTTTTCGAGAGCATTAATAAATTTGCAGATGCAGCTTGTACGATTTGTAAAAAATTATTATACCCAAGGCAGCGTACGACGTTGGATACAACATCTCTTGATGAATTTGTTCCGTCAGAATTAGTATTGATGAAAAGAATAACTGTTTGTAGGCGGTGCTGTTCTAATCTTAAAAAGAAAAAAATTCCTCCTCAATCCTATTGGAATAACATGGAAGTAGCAGCATTGCCTTCAGAAATATCTAGTTTATCGGATGTTGAAGAAAGACTTTTGTCGAGAGTTGTACCATTTATGAAAATTGTAAAAGTACAAAATCGTTTTAGCCAGATTTGGTGCAAAGGGCAAGTGATATTGTTTGCTCAAGACGTCGTTGAAGTAGCAGAACAATTGCCATTGTCCTTATCACAAGCAGGTTTGCTCATTGTGGTGGAAAGCAGAGAAAATCTGATGCAACAAAGAGAGTTCAGTATTAATACGGAGAGACTAAGAACTGCGCTTCAGTGGTTATTGAGAAACAATATTTTATATCAAGATGTACGACCAAATTTTTCAAATATCATCAGTTGTGACATTTCTGAAATTATTGGAGTAGCAGGTGAACAAATTGATGTCTATAATAATATTCAAGCTAATAATGTATTTCAAACTGACCCTATGGAAGAAAACGAAAACCATTCAAAGAGCAGTTTTAAAAATTTAAAGAATAATACTTCAATATTACGCGGCTCGTTCCATCAAGGCAGCGATAAATTTGGAATTGATTCCGCTGGCAAACAATGTACAGCTATAGCAGCAGTAGCTTGCGTGGCTTTCGCTGAATCTGACCCGAATGCATGGACGGTTAGTGATTTAGATTATATACTTATTTCAGGTGACGCATTTTACCGTCGTTGCATTATTGCGAGGGCAGAACAATATATTGCGGAGGAAAATTCGGATTATTTAGCTACTTCAGAAATTTTGACAGAGTTGGTATTTCATGGTTCTAGTGTGCAACTTAATATCAGACACGATTGTGTTATCAACGGGCACATTCTTAAAGATAATAGCGGAAATGGTTTTCCGAATTTGAAAACTGCTTTAACGACCTTTTTCACAAGATATCAGTTTGGAATTGTTACAGCGAATCTCTTTTCAATTTGCGTCGCTTATAAAGAGCAAGCATATTGGCTACTGGACTCTCATGCCAGAGGGCCAAAAGGCCACAAAGGAAGAACTGCTGGAGAATCTTGTTGTATGAGATTCCAGGACGTAGAGCAGCTCATTAAATTACTTCAATGCAACTTAAAAGTAACGAAAGGTCCACAAAATTTGCTGAATATTTACTGTATAACACCAATTTCTGTAGAAATACTTGAGATCAATCAGGAAATGCCAATTGTTCCAGCGACAGAATTATCAAATTCTATGTCAGTTCCTTTATCAACTGCATGTGAGATTCAAGATCAAAGAGCCGAAACTATCTGTATAAATGAAAACATAATATTTGCCACAAATATGCTTCACTTTGTAGAGGAAACCCTACCGAATCTAGACACGGTTGTAGAAACTGACAACAATTGTGGCGGGGAAGTAAGAGTAGTGGATGTTCATAGAAAAACTGCACCACCATTAAATATCGAAAGGGAAAAAAGAATGGAAGAATTGTGTTGGTTTTTCTTATATCCAGATGGGCAAAATGGTTTCGGTCAACCTAGAGATATTCCCATTACAGCTTTGGACTATTTTCAAGCTCGTGTAATGAGTAATGATAGTCGCTTCCAAAGGGTGGACTATTTATTTTTTGCATTGTCTGTAGTGGAATTTTTCAGAGCAAAGGCAAGTGTTTCTGTGTCTTGTCGGATGAGACAAGGTGACAATATTCCGCAAGGTTTAGTTGACAATATGCATTTGACTATGAGAAACATAAGAGGATCTGCTTCGTATTGGAAACGTAGTTGCGCAGAGCTTATCGCAATGGTGCGGTCTCTTGGGGCACCGACTTGGTTTGTTACATTTTCATGCAATGACCTTAATTGGCCAGACATGTGTAAAGCATTGCTTATAGCTGATGGACGTCCTGATTTCAATGTAGAGGACTTAACTTTCCATGACCGTCTGCAATTGGTTCAGAAGTATCCGATTGTTATTGCGCGACAATTTACAGTTCGTGTTAATGCATTGATGACGTTCATTAAAAACGAAGCCAGTTGTTTGGGCGGCCCTATAGTTGACTTTTGGTACAGAATCGAGTTCCAAAACCGAGGAAGTCCACATTTGCATATGCTTCTGTGGTGCGGAAATGTTCCTGACTTTAGCACAACTGAAGGTTTAAAGGTCATTGAGGAAGTTGTAACATGCTCTGTAGAAGGAGCAAACGCAGACTTGGTAAAAAGAGTACAAGTTCACAAGCATTCGACAACGTGCTACAAAGGCCGCGATAATGGGTGTTGCCGATTTGGTTTTCCTAGACCTACAAAAGTAAATACAGAATGCTTAGGACCGGACGAAGCATTGAGAAATAATGGGCGATTTTGCGTGTTGCAAAGGAACGAAGAAGAAGTAATGATAAATAATTATAATCCGATGTTGCTTAAACTATGGCAAGCAAACATGGACATACAGCCATGTGGAAATATAACGGCGGTAGCTTATTACATAGCCAAATATGCCAGCAAGTGCGAGCCTAATGATTGCGGTGACGTAGTGAGAGAAGCTGTACAAAAAGCTAAGCAACGAACAAATGATGTATGGAAACAATTATTTTCAGTATCTATGGCAATTCTAAGTCAACGACAAATAAGTGGTCCAGAAGCTGCTTATCGCTTATGCCATCTACCACTGAAAATGTGTTCAAGAAAAACTGTATTCATAAATAGCTGTCGTCCCGATCAAAGATATAGGCTACTTCGTTTTGACAATGAAGAAACCTCAATGTTTTTTAATATTTTTGACAGATATCAACTCCGACCAGATAATCTTGAAGAATTAAGTTTAGCTGAGTTCGCTGTAAGGTATGAAACTATAACAGGCGTATCATGGTCAGAAGATAATGGTGACATTGAGCTCCGTGAAGAAGAAGGTGTGCCAGCGCGGTATATAACACTGCGTGACAAAACGCGCATGCGTATTAGAAATACACCAGCCGTTTTGCGTCATAGATATTTTACAATAAACAGTGACCGCGATGGATTTTATTATAATTTGGTTGTGTTGCACATACCTTTTCGCAATGAAAGTGATTTGATGATGGAAAATGAACTTCCAGAGACATGTTTTTTACGCAGGCAAGCAGAACTTAAGCCTATAAACCAGAATATATCCGCAGAGCAATTTGCTCATGCCGAAGTTGTTATTCAACAAGCTCTCGCTCAAGCTGTTGCTCTAAACGTTGTTAATTCGTCCAACGAAGGGCAAGCGAGAGAACCAGTTGATATATACGCAGATGATAATTTTTATTTACAAAATGACGGCGAAAATTGTGATGAAATGCATAACCCTGTGATAATGCCTGATGATGTATTTTTAAATGGAATTCGTAATCTTAATATACAACAAAAAGATTTGATGAAAAGAGTGTCCGAATGTATAGAAAAGGATATAAGTCATGATAATGAAAATCACCAATCTTTGCTCTTATTCGTCACAGGGGGAGCAGGTTCTGGAAAATCATTTCTTCTCAAATTGATTGTTGAGCATATTAAACGCTGTTATTCTCCCACTGTAGAATCTTTGCTGCAACCGATTTTTGTGGAGGTGGCATCTTTAACAGGCGTAGCTGCAAGACAAATATTTGGCCGAACACTTCATTCTGTTTTCTCGTTGCCTATAGAGAAAGCTAATACAATGACATATCGCAAAATGACTGGAGAAAGGTTAGAACGAGAAAGACGTAAATGGCGTTTTATTAAATGGCTGATTATCGATGAAATATCCATGGTGTCGTATGAAAATTTACGAATCATTCATTTAAGATTGCAGGAATTTAAAAGCAACAATTTAATGTTTGGTGGAGTTAATGTTTTGTTGTTCGGAGATATCATGCAATTACCACCAGTAAGAGGTCATTGGTGTTTCGAGCAACCTTCTTGGATGAGTGCGGAAATTAATTTATGGCATCAATTCTCTTTCTGTGAATTAACCATAAATATGAGGCAAAACTCAGATGCAGAATTTGTAGACCTGCTAAATAATTTGCGATTTGGAGAGCTTACAACAGCACACTTGGAAATATTGTGCGAAAAACGTCGTATTAGTCTTGTTGGTAAGTTTGCTGATGGCGAAGCAATTAGGATAGTACCCACTTTGAAGTTAGTTGACGAGTATAACTCCCGTATGCTGAATTTACTATCCAAAAGCAGTCGTGTGTACACAGTACGGGCAGTAGATGAATCCCGAGAAGCAGCAACGTATGGTAAACAGCCCCCACAGAATGTAATCCCAGCAGATGTTAATAAATCTGGTGGCCTTTTGCACTCCCTAGAAATTGCTGTCGGCTGCAGAGTTATGCTTAGAAGAAATTTGTGTGTTTCGGATGGCCTTGTTAATGGAGCAATGGGGATTATAAAAAAAGTTAAATGGCCAGCACTTCGGCGAGATCAATTGGAAGTAGGTGAGTTACCTGAAGCTGTTTTGGTTCAATTTGATGACCAGACAATAGGTACCAAAGTTAAAGACTCCGACGGACTTGTGGCAATTACACCGACGTTTGCAACGTTCCAGGCAAACAAAGGCTACGGGGATGTTGAAAGACGGATGCTTCCTTTAATCCTAAGTTGGGCTGTTACTGTCCATAAGCTTCAAGGAACCACTTTAGAGAGAGCCGTAATAGATCTTGGCAAGAAAAATTTTGCAAAAGGTCAAGTATACGTAGCCCTAAGTCGTGTTAAGACATTGGAAGGGATTGCATTAAGTGATCTAGAGCCAAGCAAATTATTAACAAAACCACATGACAGCAAATCGTTATCAGAAATGCAAAGAATGAGAAAATTATTAAATTAAGTATGTAAATAAAGTAATCTTAATAAATTTTCCAAACATTTTCATACAAAGTTACTTAATATTCGTAGTATCCAGTATTAGTATGTTTTAAGAACTTCGAATTTTTTAAGCTGATAATTTGTGAAAATTCTTTTTAAAATGTTTGCACTCTGTTTGATTTTTTAATATGTTTCCAGGAATTAATTTTGTGTTATATAATTCTTAAAGAAAATTTCAAGAATGAAACTATGTTCTTAAAAAAATGAAGTTTTATTAATTTCTGAAAAAATAATGGTTATTGATAATTTCTGCTTCTTTACAATTTTTAATAAATTGTCACGCCTTTTTTTTATTCCCGCTTACTAAATTGATTATACTTTATTATAATTCAACCTAGCTCTGTACCAAATTTCAGTCCCCTAGTACCAGTATTAACCGATATACAGTGGTTTTCTTAAAATGCCACACCCTATTTATTATAATTATTCATAGTGTTTGCAATAATTCTACCCATTATTGCAATGATTTTATTTATTACTTTATTGTCAAAGTTATTCGATATACAGATTTTTTCTAATATTGCCGAATTACGCCCACATTCTTGGCAGTAATTTGTTATACTTGCACCTACCTCTGTACTAAATTTTAGTATCCTAGTTTCAATAGTATTCGAGATACAGTGTTTTTTAATATTGCCACACCCCTTATCAATAACGCCCATTTTTTTGTTTAAAAAAATTTGTAGTAATTGTGCCTACCACTGTTATAAATTTCTGAACCCTAAAGTCAATGTTATTCGAGATACAGTAATTGTCTGATATTGCCACACCCCTTTGTCTAATAGCGCCCACTTTCTTGACAGTAATTTTCAATAACTGTGTCTACGTCTGGACTAAATTTCAGCACTCTAGTGTCAATTTTATTCGAGAAACAGAGTATTTCCAATGTTGCCACACCCCTTTTTCGAATGACGTCCACTTAAGTGATCGTAATTTTTGATAGTTGTGACTGTCTTAATAATTTTACTGTGAATTTTATTGCCCTAGTATCAATATTTACTGAGATACAGTGTTTTTCTTGAAGCGACACGCCCCTTTGGCGAATACCGCCCACTTTTATAGACGGGCACCTCCGCGTTGATGGTTTCTATATGTTGACAAAAAATTACGGCAATCGGGCAAGTACTTTAGGAGTAATCGATGTACATACATTCACAAAAAAAAAAAAAAAAAAAAAAAAAAAAAAAAAAAAAAAAAAAAAAAAACAGAGAAACCAACCAACTTGAGAACCTCCTCCTTTTTGAAGTCGGTTAAAAATGAATAATGAATAAAAAATGAATAATGAATAAAAAATGAATAATGAATAAAAAAAATGAATAATGAATAAAAAATGAATAATGAATAAAAAATGAATAATGAATAAAAAATGAATAATGAATAAAAAATGAATAATGAATAAAAAATGAATGCATGAATGCAAAATGAATTACGATTCTTTGTGAATTGCATTCTTTGTGAATAGCATTCTTTATGAATAGCATTCATTTGAATAACAAAATGAATGCATTATTCAGAATAACGACAAATGAATAATAGAAATGAATAATTAATCAATTTTTAAAAATTGATTGTGAATTCAAAATTTTATTCATGAATCAATTTTGCATTCATTGAATGTATTCTTATTTCGTTATTCACTGATTCAAAATTTTGTAGAAGCAATCAAATTGAATGCATTCTTTTACAGCTCTGATTTTTTGCTTTTGCGTTTAACACTTCAGTTGGAATCGTTTGAAGATCATTAAAAAATCCGAACCTTTCGCAAACTTCAAACTTCAACTTCATATACTGTGATTCTTTTTGATAAAGACATGGTCAGCGAGTCCACAACTGGAAAAAAAGCTTCAACAAATCCTCAGCAAATTTTCTTTTCAGATTCATTACAATATTAAGAAATATTATTTTAAAATAAACCTTTTTTTCTCCGAATTTTGATTAACAAGAAATGTTTATGATAAGCAAAGTGGCCAATTAATCTGAAATTTTCTTTAATGAAATAGTTAATTTTTTAGAAAACAACTAGGATGAAAGAAAATGTGTTACTACCGTGTTACTATTTGACTTAAAACTAGTAAATTTTCTTAATTTAAAGTTTCAAAAAATTTTTCTCTCAATAATAGAAAAAATGTCTTTCCATGTTCGTATGCAAGTATTCAACATAATATGAGCTAGCTGAGCTGATTTTATTGCTACATATAAAGTACAATATACATCAAGAATCCACACAATAATCGAGGTTTCTTTCTATAATAATTCTATTGAGTACTCGATTCGACATTGGTTTTTTTTCAAATTGTTTTCCCATTTCTAACACGGATGGTGGGAGCCCCCAAGTAGTGAAGGCCTGAGGTCAGTGGCCTCACTGGCCTCCAGCTTAATTCGGCCCTGTGTAAGGAAATAAAATGTGAGTAATTCAAATTTGCATTTTGTGTCGTCTTCTCTTATATATAAACTCAAATATTTGTCTGTCTGTTTGTTCCGTATAGGCTCGCGCACCGTTCATCCGATTGAGCAGAAATTTGGACACCGAGTACATTTCAAAGAGAAGAAAATGATAGGGGGCGGTGTAAAAAGTTGTAAAAGAGTGGACGGAAGTCTGTGGGCGTGACACTTCATAATAACTCCTAAATGCCTGGACCGATTTAAATTCGATTTGGTAAGAAAGTTTAACTGCACCCAAGATAAAACATAGGCTATAAAAAATTGCAAAGATTAACGCAAGAGAGCGCTTTAAGTAGTGAATTTTTAAGACTCATTAACTCCTAAACGACTTGACCGATTTTGCTAAAATTTAGATTGTTAATTAACCTGACTCCTTAGAAAGAGGGCGCTTCATGCAATTAACTATATCTGGCTCATTCACATCAAAACGGATCAGCTGATTTCGATAAAACTTGTTCACCGATCGTATCTATTACTTAAATAGATCCTATGTTTTTAGAAGTTCTTTCGACAAAAATCAATGAATGCGCCGAAGGCAAACGAAGTCAAGGACCAAAGACTAACGAAAAAAAAACGAAGTTTAACGAAAACGAGCAGAAGCTATATAAAGATGAACAAAAATCAACCGAACAGTACCGACCAAAACCGATATTGAATGAAGACAATACAAAAATCAAATCGATCCCAAAAGGATTTTTTAAAATTAGAATATTTTTTTCTGATATAAATGCATATTAAATGAATGTTAAGAAAACCTTTAAACGCGTTTTTTAAAGAATGATTTTTTCAGACGTCGGAGCGAGACCTGGAAGATTTAATATTTTTCAGGTACTGTTTTACCGAAATTTGACTAAACACTTACGACGAATTTAGGTGGCAAAACCCCAAAAACCGATAATTTAAAACATTAAATTCATAATTTAAAAAATGTTAAAATTAGAGCAGTTTTAAAAATCGCCTTTTTTCTGTGCTCGAGGAACAATCCCGAGCAACACCGGGTAACATCAGCTAGTTTTAAATAAAAAAAAAATTTTTGATTTTTTCAATTGGAATTTTTTTTTCTTGCTTTCTCATTGTTTTGAGAATGCTTTGGGATTTTATATGAGTTGTCAACTTCGTTTTGACATTTACGGCAGTACGCTCTCTTCTAGCGAGTTTACCTTATTTATTCTACTATGCATACGAGTATTGTATTTATGAAGAGCTTATTTAATAATATTAATTCAATTTTAGCAGATTTCCTTATAAGCTTAGTAAACAAACATTTTTAAAAATTGTAAAGGAACTACATGTTTCAGCGAACTAATTCCGCTGACCAAAAGAGACGTTCCATGTTTGTTCCGGCTCCAGAACTGTTTAGCACAAGCCTACACGAAATCAACAAAATTTCTATGTTTCGTTGAGGCAGAAAAATAAATTATCAAAATGACTTTTTTTTAAATAACGTTAAAAAATTTTTCAAATTAAATTTGTTTCTTTTCAAGTTTATTGAAAAAAATCCTATCGTTTTTATGATTGAATTGAATTAAAAAGTTGAAGTGTATTTTCATCAAAAGCAAAATTAATATATTTTGCCATTATATTGTGCAATTTAGCAAAACTAATATTAATAAATATATTAATAGAAAATATAAGTAATTAAAAACTGTAACCAGCTTCAACCTCAGTGTTAAAATTTTTTCTTTAAGCTCATCAGAAAGATTTGAACGGTTATCGCTCGGTAATAATATATTTGAATAATGGTTATAATTAGGGATGACCAAAATACATCGTTGCATCGAAAAACATCGATGTATTGGTTCGATGCATCGAAAAACTCCGATGTTTTTTTCACAAAATTTCGATGTCGATGCATGGATGTTTTTTTATTTCGATGTTTTAAAGTTGTATTTTTCGATGCATGAATGTATTTTTTCAATGCACTGAAAATTTGTGCGTATTCGGCCACTTACAATACGCTATTAACATACTTATAAAGTATACTCGAGTATACTCGAGGTGTTTTTAATGTGCGCATTGCAAAAAGGAACATATTTTGCAACCTTGCGTTTGCTTCCTTGGTATTGTTGTCAGCGTCGCCATTTAAAAGACTAAAAAAGTGCTCCTTCCATAACATCAGTGTACTCTGGATATCTGTCACTAAATTCCCATTCTCATCCTTACAGGAAGAGGCTCCGGTCTCAAAACCATCGGCCAGGCGTCTTATTTTTTCGAAAAATTTTCGAGTCTTATGCCTATCGCCATGCATCTCAATTTTTTTCGCACTTACGCATTTCTGCCTCTCGTTTTTTGCACCTGAAAATGCGTCTATCTGCCCTCCTCTTCCCTCTGTATCGCTCCATATTAGGGTGGCCGATAGGGTCAATAGGAGGAGTGCTATTTTTTTTTGAAGCAGGAGTGAGAGTCGAGTTGCGAAGGTACCATATTTCTCATTTAATTTTTGATAAAAACTAAAAATTCTAAATATTTAGCCGAAGTGCAGTACTGCGAAAGTGTGATGCAGGAAATTTTTATAGAAATCTTGTCCGCGTTGCTGAATCAGTGTTGCAAGTATTTTATAAAATATTCAAAAGTCTCTGAAAATTATATCTTATGTTATTTGAATATAAAATATATTTTTATTATAGTCCGCACAAAAACGTGGGCAGTTTTATTACAAGTATACCCTCTTCAGTTTTCTACCAGTTTTACTAAAAGATTTGAACAACTTCTTCAGTTTATTTTACCAATACCGAATATGCTCAAAAACGTATGCGAATCCGTTTAAAACTTTTTACGAGACCGACAGCGCGGAATTCCATGTTTTATGTTTCGACGGACCCATTTTGAATACGTTGTGAACCCGTTACTAAACCACAAAAAGTATTGTCAGAATGTTAATATGAATCGAAGATTTCAAGTTGTAAATTGCATTCTTTAAAAAAGAGAGTCAGTTTTGAATAGAAAGAAGAGTTCCAAACGGATTAATGTCTAGAGTCCGTTCCGAAGTTAAAGATGAATCTGAAAAAGCAGAACAAGCAATTCACGTTTTCGAGAGGAATTTCATACGGACACGGATCAGTTTCGAATTTTAAACGTTTTGGTAAAACATACGAAGATAAAGCAGAACAAGCTTTTCACCATTGTACGGGCGTAAAAAAGTTATTTTTTATGTAAGTATTTTTTAACGTGAAATTTGTGGCATTTAATAATTTTATATCACAAATTTTCCAATAACTTATTTCAACACATTTGTCTATTTTATTGACTTATAATTTGTTTACTTTGTTTTAGTTTTTTTGTCAATTCAATTATTGCCTACTTTTGGAAAAGGTGGCAACCCATGAAAAAAGGGTCAGCTAGAGTAGATTGGTAGATGGGTACTTGGGTAGAATGGCACTTTTACAAAAATAAAATGTATAGCATTTGCCAATTTACCCAACTACCCAAGACAGTGTGAATATCCCTATTATTTATTGTGAAAAAATTATATGACTGTAACATGGATGGTTGCCATGAATTTTTATTTGATATAGATTTTACTGCATTTTAAATTTGTAGATTGATTTTAAAATTTTTTATTGATATGTTTTTATTCTCAATGATTTTGTAATGCTACCTCTTTTGCATGCTTTTCTTCCAAAATCCTGGATTTTACAATTCCCGTTTTTTTATTCTACGAAGCAAACTGTTTCCTCTTTTAGCTCAACAGTCGATAGAAGAATCTCTCAAAAAGGAAAATTTCCCTCAAACAGTCGCGGATACAAGGGGGGGGGGGTAAAGGGGGTAATTACCTCCCCCCCAAGAACTTTAAAATACTTTTTTTTAATACTTTATTTGGAGAAAATAATTATGCCCACAGCTTAAGGGTACTTTTATGTATACATAAGCGATTCTGAAGGCGTGTTTTGAAAGAATACTAAAAAAAAAATGGTCAGACCAATTGTTAAACTCTAGTTTTTTTATTGATTTCAACAATTATAAAAGCATATATAAAAAAAAATTTTGTTTATTTTTGTTTTGTGACGTCATTTGCGTGTAGATGACGTTTTTATGAAGCGATGCGAGAAGAGTATGACCATTTTACTTGTAACCTTGTAACCTTTGCTTGTATGACAAACCAAAATATAATTATATGTAAAGCAAACACTTACGTTAAGGTAGTAACTTCGCTTTTTTTTTAAATGAGCTTGAAAATAAAGTAACAGATCGTTATGTTCTCAAATTTACAGCCATTTTTTAAACAATCAACTTTAAAGACGCGTTATTTTCTTACAAATAAAAAACTTGAAGTCACTACCTCAGCGTAAGTTTTTGCTATACAATAATTATATTTTTGCAAAATATTAACAATTAGTTTAAAAATGCCCTTTTTATGAAATAACTGAGCAAGTAACAAGTAATAATTGAGCAATGCAGACAAGAGTTGCCACTTAAAATATTTTATTCTTCAAAATTTGAAAATATTTTATTCTGAAAACCTGCCAAACTTTTTTGCAACCTATGTGCCAACGAATTTTACCATAAAAAACAATACGTGCTTGTACTTTCAGTTTTCACTTTATAAATTTTCACTTTTTAAATTTCACTTTTTAAATTATTTCTTAGATATATTTCAGCTATATTCAGTTTATGAAAATATTATATACATTTGTAATACTTTTTGATGTATATGATATAAAGGGTGTTTTTTTATGAGGTTTTTTTTCAATATGGATTACTCTATTGTCTGACAGTTGTTTTGAGAGTTTAAAGTGACGTCTCTACTCAGTATTGTTTGGCAAATCATTATGAATAGGTTAACTCCAGAACATCGCTTCCAAATCGTGGAAATTTATTTTCAAAAACAGTGTTCAATTAAAAATGTTTATAGAGCACTTCGCAAATTTTATGGTGCACATAATCGTCCGTCTGAGACTACCATAAAGAACGTAATTACCAAATTTCGTTCTACATTCACTCTTTTGGATTCCAAGCCACCGAGAAGAATGAGAAGAGTGCGTACAGAAGAAAATATTGCTGTCGTTGAGGCCAGTGTCGAAGAAAACGTTAATTTATCGATTTGTCTCTGAAAATGAGGAAGGACGACGCGTTACCGGGAATAGAAATCGACACAGAACCATGATCAATGAATTTTTGTTGCCAAATCTTCAAGATATGTATGTTGAAATACGCCCTCAAAGACTTTTGGGTCGCAAAGTGGACCTCCAGAATGTCCTTTGTGCAAAATATTCGTGCTAGCCATATGCCCAAAATTATATTTAAATGTTAAATGCCAACAAATTATCTACCAACCAAAATTTTTTTTGGCTATTTCATAATTTGGCATGTGTTTTATTTAAATTTAAAATCAGCAAGCTCTTAAAAAAACACCCTTTATAACAGGGTTGTTTTGAAGTGAATTAATGTTAGGTTAAAGTTGCTTAAATTGTATCAACTGCGCAAATAATTTGTTGCATACAATTATTTTTGTTTGAGTTAATTCTAAATTATTTGAAATTCTGAAATTTTTCAAGCCTACCTTAACTTACTTTTTATATAAATAGGCGCAGGGAAAACAGTTAAGAACCATTTTCTCCCGTGTTTTTCAACCGATTTTGATAATTCTGTTTTTAAATGAATAAGAGTGCGGAGAAGGACTCTTTGGTTGGTTTGTTATAATTGCAACAAACCAACCAAATTACCACAACCGACTTTCATGAAATAAAACTGCCACTTTTAGTAAGGAACTAATTCAAATTCAATTATTTCATGAAATTAAAATTTGGCAGTGTAAATAGGAGAGCGAAACTAATGTTAATGATATTAACGCCGTTTTTACTCTTTGTAATAATGAAATTTTTCTACTAATTTCTATAACGTTTGCTATCTTTGCCACGCTTCCTATCAGTGTAGAAACAGCTGAGCGAAGTTTTCTATACTGCGACGATTAAAAATACGTTCCGTTCGAATTGAGAACGATTGAATGGACTCGCATTATTGCATATACTTAGAGACATTTAAATAAATATTAACGAAGTTATTGATTATTTTGCGATGATTTTGTCATATGATTTTGTCAGTAACAAAATTAAGATTTATGAAAGGTGCAGTGATCTCGATAAACAATCCCGAATGAATTTTGGCTGCTTATATCAAATATTTTACTCTACTCTATTTTTCTCCAACAGTTCGAGTTTTTGGCAAAAACATGTTAATCAGTTTTTTTTCTGATAATATTGCTATATCTATTATATTGATCTACCGATTTGTTTTACTATGACTGATTTCAACGAAGAAATACTAGACCTTTCAATTTTTGCACATTTAATAACAATATATTCGACAGTTTCGAAGATATCGACGTTCAAAGACGAAAAAATTTCACAATTTTACGTGGGCTGCTCTTGTTAGATTTAGAGTTTTTATTTACTTTTCGCTGAGATATTATTCCAGAAAAAGGGAGAAATAAATAAATACGGAAATGTGCGTGTATGTGTCTGGGAAAAATGGTTCTTAAACAATTCAATAATTTCAATTCAAAAAAGTACAATTTATCTATTTGTAAAAAGGCAAAATTTTCTCAAATCGAAAATGTGTGTCTTTGATAATTTACCCCCCCCAAGATTTTTTCCAGATCCGCCCCTGCCCTCAAACTGGCAATACTGCACTGAATGTGGCCAGAAAGGCAGTTGTTTAAGTAAATGTCAGGTTGTTAACTCTGCTCAGATTTACAGTTGAATTTATTTATTCATTATAAATTTTTTTTTCAATGAAAGGCTCAAAAGCATAAAGAGAAACGAGAGGGCGAGATGCTATTTAAAGCGAAAATGACAAACGTGCAATAACGTTTCTTTATTTCGGCAAAAATTAAATTTTTTGCCAACGAACGAATTTCGCCTCCAGTGATCGTGGCAGCGTGGGTTCGAATCCCACGTCTGCCTTTAAATTGTTTCAGCAATTTTTTATTATTTTTATTAATAAATGTTTGTTAATTTTCAAATTAAAAAAGTAGTTTTGAGGTATTTTACAGTCGGCTGACGCATCGCTAGAGTTTCTATACTTGTATGGATTAAACTTAATTTCTTGATCCGTCAAACTTTCTTTTTTTAGCAGTGATGAAAAATTACACGTCGACTAGCAAAAGCAGCCATGAATATCCTGAGGAAACCATCAAACTATTGTTTTTGTTTTGTGTATTTTGCTGGTTCTTTTGAGTTAAAAAAAAAAATATTATAGTTTGAAACGTGCGAATACATTTAAACATCCTTAAAAGAACAGATTGGCAGGTTTATTTCACTTTTTTTTGTTTTGTTTTTTTTCAAGCGGATGGTCTTATAAGAAAGTCAGCAACAGCACTAGAACTGTGATGTACTGGGCGAATATTTGAAAGAATCTCGTTAACTTCTGCATGCATTGTTCAACTGGTTACTGGTCTGCTCAATTCTTATGTGCTTGAAGTTTTTACGAAGTTGCTACGTGAAGTTTTTATCTAGAATGGCAAGACAGAAGACGATTGATGCTTAGTACATTGAGTGCATTTTTATTGAAGTAAGAACAGTTTCAGTAGGGCATATAAACCGTGTTGCACACACAATTTCAGTTTTACAAAGAATGACTGGCAAACCATAAATCAAAACTTGAAATATTTGAAGTAATGCCAGTTGAAATTGCAGCATACTCTCTTCTATCATGATGTGTAACTTAATTTGCACAATTGCAAAGCATCTGCTGAGAATACTAATTTCACAAATTCTTACAGACTCCTGCAAATAATTCTTATGTTAAAATAAATCCTTTGCTATCTTCTTGAAAATTACACTTTATTCAACAGCACAATAAACGAAATTGTATAATTTGCACTTAAACATTCGCAGAAATAAAGCACTACAACAATGTCAACGCGAAAATCTAAACATTGCACTAATGAAAGTATGCATTTGAACAGGATCATCACCATCATCATCATCATCCACAGCAACAGTGGCACTTCGAACATTATCAACTTCATCATAAAGCTTATTTGCATGAACTTCATTGTCACTCTCAACATTCGAATCAAATTGTACCATAACCCACGTCTTTGTCCGAACTAAATCCACTATTTTGCATTTTCACATGCCGTTAGTGGTATCAAGATTTTGTTACCAGCAGAACGCGTTCAAGAAGTAGAGCAGTTTCAAATGCATTGCGACTGACTGATATTGAAATTCAACGCCAGCGAATTTATGCAAAGCTTTAAAAGCTCAAGCAAGCAGGTCGCAAGTGAGTGGAAATCGAGTCAGTTTGTGGCAGGACTTGAATTCCATGGTTAGCGTAGATTGAGCAACTGTGGCTAGTATGCAAATTTAGACATCATTGAAAGTCATCGCATGACTTTTGGCTGAATCAACACAACTGATTGCAGACAGAAAACAACACAGCTAGAAAACCATTCAAAAACCTCAAAAAGAAGAATATAGCTAAAATTGTTCTGTTACGAATTCGCTGCGCAATTCCATCACATATGCTGCGGTTGTAGAAGTTGTCGAGGGTCTAGTCAATGAACGAGATACTCTATGTTGGATGTGCGAAGTGTTTCAAGAAAGAATTTAAATATCTGCAGTCAATGCATAACAAATGATATTGAAACTATTTGTACATGAGGAAAAAGCTTTAAACTGTTGGCAATGCAAGCAGTTAAAGTTACTTATACCATTATTTTGTAGCTTTGATTGCAATTGCAGTTTGTTTCACAAACTTGCGATAACTAGAAGACAATTTGTTTTTGTTTTTTATTTTTTTAACAAGTAACTTTAATCAGCTCAACAACTTATAAATTGTCAAAGTAAAGCTTATTGTCTGTAACAAAATGTTATATTAAATGTTATTCAACTAAATTAACTGCTATGTAATAAAATTTGACAAAACTAAATTTTAGTTGGTAAAGAGAAACAAAAAGAGTGAGCGAGAATTGTATAACTAGAATTGTTTCAATGTAATGCAAAAAGATTATTAAATATAACTGTTATAAGTAGACTGCGGATTTTAATGCAGATAAATTGTTTTCTCAATATTAATATTTCAACGAACCTTACCGTTATATTTTTATATTATATAGAGTATCCTACAGTTTATTTCAATATGCAATTTATATGCAAGTTATATGCAAGTGACATATAAGTTATATGCAGGTTATAAGCAAGTTATATGCAACTTTAAAATATGATTTATCATTGAAATCAAGATAATAAGAAGGTATTTTTAACCTTTTGTCCCACTTGCAGCCTTGAAGGCAACATATGCAAGTTGTATGCAACATATGCAAGTTGTATGCAACATATGCAAGTTGTATGCAACATATACAAGTTGTATGCAACGTATGTCAGATATACGTATGTAACATATGCAAGTTTTATGCAGCATATGCAAGATATAGGCAACGTATACAACTTGTATGCAACTTATTCAAGATATATGCAATATGCAAAATATATGCAATATGCAAGATATGCAACATATATGCAATTGCATTTAATCCGCAGTCTAGTTATAAGTATTTAAATGAATAACAACCCTAGCTCCGTATAAGAATTGTATTCACAAAAAATTTGAAGCACTTATTTTAAGCAATTTCATTTGTATTAAGATAATAAATTTTCAATTTTCTGTCATCAACTGGCAAGGAGAAGTAATTTAAGTTTTTTTTCTGTGCTTTATTCTTGAATGGAAACATAAAAATTTTCCAATAAATCTTCCAAAAATTTTGGAAAAATTCGGCAATACCATCAATTAATAATATGTATACACGATTTTGTGTGAAAAAGTGCTTTTTAATTTTTTTTATTTCATTGTTCAAATCAAAAAAGGGTTGCTTACAAGTACCTTACATTTAAGTCCTTAAAAAGACTTGGATCGAACTTCTTAAAATCAAATTCTATGAATGTGTTTTCAATTTTTGTAAACCACTGATCGAGATCACAGAAAGCTAGAAACACCTGTGGAGGCCCATGATTAACATTAAAACATATCCCAGATATTAAAGTACCTGCCGTTCTTTCCCAGACCTCTAAAACTTCAATAACATCGGCTGATCAGACTGGCCTGTTAATTAGGCCGGATCATTCTTGTATGGATGAAAAAATTTCAGCAGTTCACAAAATAACTGCTATTTTTGACCGATAAAATAAAAGTCAAAAGTAACCTTTATATATCCTCGAAATATACTAGGCAAGAAATTAACTTCTAAAGAATCAGTTTCAAATTTAAATATTCGTGAGGCTGAGGACATTTGTAACATAATGGTATATTTGAAAAAGTCTTTCGACAATTTTTTCAATTGAAAATTTTAAAATAACTGTTATTTTCGGTACTTGTCTTAGTTCAGTTGGTGTTTTAGTTGCTTTCGAATGTCTTTTCAACATTGTTACTTTTTGAATGCTGGATTGCATTGGCATA
The DNA here is from genome assembly GCA_958299015.1 of Tetanocera ferruginea. NCBI lineage: Eukaryota > Metazoa > Arthropoda > Insecta > Diptera > Sciomyzidae > Tetanocera > Tetanocera ferruginea. The sequence continues at coordinate 133,640,967 of OY282640.1, forward strand.
GTATTCTTTGAAGGAGCCTCCGAAAGCAGAGGCAAATCTTGTTCATTATAACCTCCTACTTCCTGATCATAATAATTGCTATGTTGATAGAGGGCCTCATAAAGCAGCGAACGTTGATTGTTGAGTGTATCAACTTGGTTGGCTTTAAAATTTTGTTGAGATGATGGCTGAGTTCCAAAATACATTTTTACAAAGCATCAGTGTGTTTTTTGGGGATTGGTTCTTTGTAGATTCACCAAAATTCACTGATGTTTCGTAAAAATGCATTTTGAAACTCAGCCGTTTTTGCAATCACCTTACTTTCATCATTAGTTGCAGACCCAGCTGCGGTTGTATTCTTAAGAGCTCTAACCCAATAGGCAATTAAACCAGCGCTATTCATACGAAGGCCTGCATTGAGTGCTACTTTTGAAGACTAAACACATCCGTTCCTCGCTGCTCTTATGAGTACTTCTTGAAGCCCTTCCTTTTCTGCACAAAAGGCAGCACAACAAATTTGTTTTCCCTACAAAGACTGACTTTTCATATACTTCAGGGCAACTTTTTCGTTAAAAGTTAGAATGTATATCAGTTTAAAAATATGATACAATAATGGCCCTTCTTACTGCTATATCAAAGATTATAGATTGAAATTAATCTAACTTAAAAAAACATAAGAGAGAAGATAAAATCATAGAATATATAAATAAATAAAAAAGGTGTAAAAGAAAAAAATATTTTTTCAACACTTTTTGTTTACCCCTACTTTTTGCCATTCTAAACAATTGCTTCTATCGGGCCTCTTTTGAGCTATCGGAGCGGAAGGCCTGCGCAATTTTCCCACTTCATATAAAAAAGAAAGTGTAATTGTATATGAGTGCGGCAGTACTATAAAATCCACAGGAAGGCCTGCTTGCAGCGATGTCATTGTCTACTGGGAATTCGCTCTCTATATTCACGAACGAGTTCTGCTCCTGTTTTAGCTATTTTTCTATTTTTTTTTCCGTGCATACTTGTGGATGAAAATTAATGTTTCGGTTATGTTAATAATGTAATGTTTATGTTAATGTAATGCTAATGTTAATTATGTTATTTTCAGTATGTTACGCGTTTAGTTTTAGTTACATTTTGTTTGGCTGATTAACATGTGCCTACGTGGCTTAAAGATATAAATTCCATCTCTTAAGCAACGACGTTCGGGGTTCAATTCTCGGCAGCAGCAACAATTTTTTTTTATTTGCGTATGAATTTAGTGGAAATAACCCAAAACTGCATAACTCAAGTTAGGTAGTTTTTTAAATATCCTTAAATTTGAAATCATTGATATCTGTTGCATTTATAAAAAAAATCATTTCCCTGTTATCTATATAATGCAAACGGATATTTACAAAAATAAAAACGACTTAACTCATTTTTAACAATTTTGACTTAGAAATAATTTTAAATTACTTTTACTATTTATTTCTTGGTCAAATTTGTATTTTTATAATAAATATATTTATTTTTTTATGATAATAAAAGCTTCTAGTCAGCGCTAATCATTGGTGTAAAATCATGATTTTTCGCCATCCCTACTCTATTTATGACTTTTTTATTTGTAAATATCCTGCTTGGGTGACGCTGTATTAATTTGTAATCTTAATTTTTCTTAAATCTTAATTAAAATGCTATATGTGTGTTGCAGCTGCACAAAAAATCTGATTATATTAGCGCCGACTTCGAAGCTCTTATTATCATAAAAAAATAAATATATTTATTATAAAAATACAAATTTGACCAAGAAATAAATAGTAAAAGTAATTTAAAATTATTTTTTACTTTCTAGTGATTTTGAAGTAGGTTTTTTTTTTTGTTAAAAAGTTTTTATTTCTTTCTTTTTAGAGAAAATGATTTATATTAAAAAAGTGTATAAATTAATTAAACACCAATTATTTATGCTCATAATATGGAAAAATGCTTTTCTGTCGTTTCTTATTCTGGTCTTTGTCAGTGTGTTTATCAGTACCTACTCTTGTTTTTTTATCACTACCCCATTGTCAATATTGACTGAAATATAGTGTGTTTATAATATTGACACGCCTCTTTGTCGAGAATATCACACTCTTTGTCATAGTGTTTTCAATAGTTCTACCCATTCTAACAAATAATTTTATCACCCTTAAGTCAATATGATACAGTTTTTTACACACTGCCACACCCCTTAGACGAATAACGCCCAATTCTTCGGTAGTAATTTGTAATAATTGTGTCTACGTCTGTACTTTTTCAGTTAGTAGTGTCAGTATTCGATTTAGTGTTTTCTAATATTGCCACACTCCTTTGTCGAATGACGCCCACTTTATTCACAATAACTTGTTATAAGTGTGCCTACCTTTATACTAAATATCAGTACTCTAGTGTCAATATTATTCGCGATACAGTGTATTTTATATATTGCCACACCCCTTTATCAAACAAGGTCCACTGTATTGAAATTAATTGTTTTATAACTGTGCCTACCGCTGTAGTTAACTTTAGTACTCTAGTGTCAATATTATTCGAGATACAGAGTTTTTATAATATTGCCACACCTCTTTGTCGACTAACGCCCACTTAATTGACTGTTATTTTTTACCTACCCTTGCATTTTTGCTGTGAATTTAATTAACTCTAGTACTCTAGTGTCAATATTTACTGAGATACAGTGTTTTTCTTACAGTGACACGCCCCTTTATCGAATACCGCCCACATTACTGACAGTTATTTGTTATATTTGTACCTACCTTTGTACTTAATTTTAGTATCGTAGTGTCAATAGTAATCGAGATACAGTGTTTTTATTTAATATTGCCACTCCCCTTTTCGATTAACGCCCAGTTTTTTAACAAAAATTTGTAGTAATTTTTCCTACCTTTGTAATAAATTTCTGTACCCTAGTATCAATATTATTCGAGACACAGTAATTCTCTTATATTGCCACACCCCTTTGTCGAATTACGCCCACTTTTGTTATAGTAATTTCCAATAATTGTACCTACCTCTGTACTTAATTTCAGTACTCTAGTGTCAATTTTCGTCGAGATACAGAGTTTTTACAATATTGCCACACCCTTTTTTAGAATTACGCCCACTTAAGTGATCGTCATTTTTAATATTTGTGCTTGCCCTTGTAATTCTATCGTGAATTTTATTACCGTAGTGTCAATATTTACTAAGATACAGTGTTTTTCTTATACAGACACGCCCCTTTTCCGAATACCGCCCCCTTTCATAAACGGGCACCTCCGCGTTGATAATCTCTATATGTTGACAAAAAATTACGGCAATCGGGCAAGTACTTTAGGAGTAATCGATGTACATACATTCACAAAAAAAAAAAAAAAAAAAAAAAAAAAATAAAAAAAAAAAAAAAAAAAAAAAAAAAACAGAGAAACCAACCAACTTGAGAACCTCCTCCTTTTTGAAGTCGGTTAAAAACAGCTTATCCCAGATAGTGCTTTTTTCCACATCTTTTAAAAATTATTTACCTTATTTCAATTTTGAAAAAAATGAATAAGTGAATTAAGTACTGTTTTCATCGCCGAGTTATGTAGTTTATGTCCGAAATAAGAAGTTCTTCGGAACTCAAAATTTTCAAAATAGTTATTTTATTACAACTTAAGCAGTTCTTCCTAAGTTGAAGAAGTTTACTTTGCGGCTTATCTCAGATATGTGTTTTTTTCCAATAATAATTAAAACAAAAAATTGTTGTAACTCGTTTTAAGTAGTTCTTTCGAATACAAATGGTAATGAAAATATGAGTTAAGTGTATTTAGTTCTTGTTGTTAATTAACGAAATATAAAAATTTTATTTGAATTTATTTAATATATCGATTCTTTACTTAAATCTGTATAAACCTACTTCTCTTGTGTCTACTGTTTTGCTTATCAATATATACAAATCTCGCGTCACGGTGTTAGTGTTTGAATTCCTCCGAAATAGCTGGACCAATTTTAATTACATTTTTTTGGGGGGGAGAGGCGTGGAACTTTTTCAAGAACATAAGTTTTCGGCTTAACTTTCGACCTTTAAGTCACACATAAATGAAACGCGGTACGAACTCATAATTAAGTAATGCCGTTCCATTGGAAAATTTGAGAAATTTTTGTAAAAGGGGCGTGGCACCACCTAAACAGTTAAGTTTTCGATACCGAATAGATTTGGAACTTAATATCGTGTAACATTGAAACTCAGTATGAAGGAATTTATTGGCTAGGTCTTAATTTATGAAACTGACACGGGCATTGGTAAACGGGGCGTGGATCCGCTCATACAAATAAAATTTTCGATACAGAATAGCTATGGAAGAATAAGGCAGAGAAAATTTTCACTACTATTTGGTAGTGTGCTGCTACTAGAAAACCGGAACGGGCATTCTACAAGGGGTATAGCTCCGCTCATTTAAGGCACACTTTTTAAATTGAATCGCTTTGGAAATAATAGTCGCAGATCAAAGAAACTCGGTTTGGATTTACTATTTGGTGACATCCTACTACTGGGAAAGACTTGAAAACTAGAACGGGTATTTTATAAGAAGCGTGGCTCCGCCCATAAAAGAAAGCTATTTTTATATATAATAGCTTGAAAATAATGGTCACAGAATATTGAAACTCAGAGTGGAGTTACTTTTTGTTGATGGCCTTCTTTTAGCAAAATGGAAAAGGCATTGGATACGGATGGCAGCAACGCGTCGGGTACCAACTAGTATTATAATAATAATCAAGAATGATTTGAAATTGGGGGCATCGATGAAAAATTTTTGTATACAAATTTTTCAGTCGTTTGAACTATTTTAAATTATTTTCATCTATTGCTTCTTGTTTCTATATAAAATTAAAAAAAAAAGAAAATTAAATCAAGCTCGAACATAAGAATTCACTCTTCTCGAATTTTAGCTATGAATTTAAAAAATAATTCATCAATCCAAAAAGAAAACAATCCAAAATTGCAGCATATTTGTAAGGTTGAACTTTATAATAATTTTTAGCTGGTTATTTAAAATTTATTCGCCTTGTATACCATGTTTATTAAAAAGACCTTCACCATTTTTCTGATGGTGATGATTCACTTTAAGGAAATTTATTTAAAACGCCGTTGTGTTAATACTTCTGATATAAGTGCAATAAAGAAATGCTATTCAGAGCCCATTAAGATATTGGATGCAAAAAAGAAAGATCTTCTCGGTTTGTTGCCACTAATTAATGACAGGGTACAGGATACATTTTTATCTTAATTTAAATTCTAGGACCTGTCTTCCATCCTGATTTTATAGTAGAAGAAGAAGATGATGATAATAAGTCCTAAGCAATTAACTTTTATGTATTTATTTTAACTTTCTAATACGATAAAAGCATATTGAGCTTGAAGTAATAAAACAGCTTAACTAAAACATTTTTGTTATCATGCACTTTCAATAACAACTTAAAATCAGATACTTTTGATTTGGCATCAAATTAAGTTAGAAAAAAACAACATAACTGAATTAAGTTCTTGAAAATAAAAATATTAATTTTAGAAAAACAACATAACTCACTAATTTTAAAATAGCTGCAAGCCTAGAAACATTTTGGACATGTTGTATATTAGATAAGAAAGGTCGTATCTTGATAATTAACAGTAATTGAGTATATTATTGGTACACTCAATACGTTTTTTAACAAATCAAATTAAAACTTATTTTGCGATTTCCCAAAATTTATGTTTTTGAGTTAAGCAGTTTTGGGTTATTTCCACTGAATTGAAAACGTTAGCCTAGCGTCACGAATAAGAGACCTTGAAATTTCACTCGCCGCCAAAGAAGTTTCACTTCAAAAAAAATTGCTTCGGCGGATTTTCTCCGATTTGAAAAAAAAATATGCAAAAATCATTGTAATGAGGTTTTCTAACTTTTGAGACCCCGATTGGTGGAATCTAAATTTCGATCCGGTCTACTGTTTATGTTTGCTCAGTACGACTCTGAAGAGGGAACTGAATGTAGACAGCGATGATGTTTCAGCAAAACTTGCCGACAGTAAGATTGAGGAAATTTCCCGCAGTATTACAGTTTTTCTGAGACCGACCCTCGGACTCTGGTGTTGAATCAGAAGTTTCTTATTTGGCTGAAATACTCAAAGCTATTAATAAATCCATCGATGTAGATGCTGATATTGATGTTGACATTGAGAATGTACCAGAACGTCATGAAAGAATTGTAAACGCCAGCCACATCGTGTTAAGGTCGATGCACTGGTGTTGGTCAGTGCATTGCTCAACTCGGTGCTGTTGCATTTGGAAAATTTGTTATTTTTGTACAAAGGTCAGCGTGTCTTGGGCAAAGTTTTCGATGCACTTGGCCAGGTTGCCGATCCTTGTTACTGCGTGCACTTTAATTCAAATAGACAAATTTTGGAGAAAAACATCAGAATAGGCGAACAAGTGTATGTAGCACCCAAAACATACAATTTGTAAAACTTTTGAGTTTCATAAAAAACGTGGTTCTAAGGTTTCATCGGAAAATGATGTAGACCCACCGCCACGCTATTTATATAACTCCGATGATGAACAGGAGCGAGATGCCCGCACTAGGCTACGTAAACGTCATCTACCTTCGAGTTACCAGCTTTTACCACAAGAATATCATCCACGTGTCAGTTCATTCGAACTAACCACAGCCTTACGATTTTCCATCACAAAATTTTGCAGCTGTTTCTCCTTCGCATGTATAGTTATATATGCGCAACTTCCAGTAGCACTGTCCAATCTACAATTTTTCCTCTATTTCAAATCTTCGTTTTAAATCCTTATTCAGTGCGCCCTCCGGTGCTGGCCTATACTTATCCACAGACTTTTCCGAAGTACACAACGTTCTAACCGCCACCTCCACCACCAGGAAATATTTAAATCTTAGAAATTTGCATCAAACCATCAGAGAGAAAAAATACGCACAAACCCAGTTAGTGGCATGATTTAAAAAAAAAATCATGCATAAAGGGTTAAATATTATTTTCTTATTAATACAAATAGTAATATTTTATTGTTTTTACAAATTTTAATTTGGTTTTATTTGTATTGACAATGTAAGTAATAAACTCAACTGCAAAGAAACAACAAATATATACCCTAAGGAGAAAAAAATCGGTTAAGAACCTATCACGTAATAAGTTCCAAAGTGAGAGTGACCAGTAGAGTGGGTCGAAAAAAAAAGTTTGAAAAAACTACCCCCTATTTGAAAGTTGACCTCGAGAGGATTCCGAAAACAAAAAAAAAAATTTTTTTTGGACCACCGGAAAAATAGCCAAAATGGTCTTTTTTTGCATAACTTAAGCATTACATGTCAGATCTTAAAATATTATATGTCGTTGAAAAGGGCTTTACGAGCACTACAATGTCTTCTCAGAACATTTTTACTTCTGAGTTCATATTCAACAAGTAAGCCCCATTAGCCCGATTTACCCCCCTTAAATTTTTTGTTTTTTTTTCTCATAAGATTAAACTCTTTCAAATTTGTTTAATTTGTGTTAAAAAAATTATTTTTTTAGTTTCTTTTACAATTTTATTTATATTATGTGCTTGTTCGTTGACGAAACTAAATGTAAATTTTTTATAAAAAAAGGAGTATATCAAATATTTGAACTTTTATAACTTCTTTGTTTTTAAACTTTATAAATAATTTTTTGAACACAAATTAAACAAATTTGAAGGAATTTAATTATATGGGAAAAAAAAGAAATTTAAGGGGATAAATTCGGCTAATGGGGCTTACTAGTTGAATATGACCTCAAAAATAAAAATGTCCTAAGAAAACATTGTAGTGCTCGTAAAGCTCTTTTCAACGACATATAATTTTTTTTGATCTGACATGTTGTTTAAGTTATGGTCTTAAGTTATGCAAAAAAGACCATTTTGGCTGTTTTTCCGGTGGTCCAAAAAAACAATTTTTTTTTGTTTTCGAAATCATCTTGAGATCAACTTTAAAATATAGGGTGGTTTTTTCAAACTTTTTTTTTTGTATGGAGGCCGACCCACTCTAGTGACCAGTCCTAATTCCGCCACCAAAATATGAAACACACCTGTCTCTTTTACATGCCGTTGGCATTGAATAATAACGTTGACAGGGATAAATTGACACCGGCTAGATTCCTTTGAACTAATCTAAGAACCGGTTCAAAAATATATCTGCAATGGTGTATAGAACACGGTATACACGCCAGTTTTAATGAAATTGAAGCAATGTTAATACTTAATTGATCTGGGTTCTGTTCAATCCCCGAAAAACCACAAAGGAATTTTTCTTAATTTAAAATAATTTGTTTTTTTTTAATTAAAAAATCAAGTGTCATTTTTTTCCAATATAAGCTGCGTTCGATTTGCCAGCTTATACTCAATTAATGTCGCTCATTTCAAAATTTGTATGACAAAACAATAACAAAGTCAAAGCTAGTTGAGGATAGAGAAAGTCAACTGCTGATTGAGTTGCGTAAAGTTGCGTTTTTTAATTGGTTTGTGTACGGGTTGGGATAAAATGTCATAGATTTTACCAAAATGTAACGGAGTACAAAAACAAAATTCCTTCAAGCGGTCAACTGCGTTATTTTTAAAGTACTTCAAAATGTCTTAGCCGACGATTGATTTATTGACAGAAAAAAAATTTTATTTTATTTATTAATGTGGTCTGTTATAACAAAAGTGTTGCCAGCTATTGAGCATAAAAAAAGCAAAATGAGTAGACGTTTTTTTACAAAAGAGTTGAGCACTGGTGAATCGAACGCAGCTACTGTTTACAAACTTATTTTGAAGGTGTGACCAATCAGTTAATGAAACGGAATAAGAATTTAAATGACTTCTAATGACTTCAAATGTTTGATACTTCCACTACCAGGATACGAACCCACTTCCTCCGCATGACAGTATAGCACGCTTCCACTGAGATATTGGTAACGATAAGATAACTGTAGCAAAACATATTGAAAAACTATTGGTCCCCTTCTGAGTAATATCGAAGATAATACCGAACCTGTCCTGCGATAGGTAAAATAAGAACTGTCACTGAACCGGTCACGTAAGGGCAATCGACTCTGCTTTTTCCGTAGGGTAGTTTGAAATTTAGAAAATCTACTGCCAGAATCAATTTCGCTTAAAATGCGATTTCAGAACAGAACTTATTGTCTTTAAAAATACCTTTCGTGGGAACTCGAGCTATAAAGCTATTATAAATCTTATATATTAATACGCTAACACAAAACTTGACCCCATTTTTCTGAATTTTTAGATAAAACATTTGAATGAAACTTATATAATTGAAAAGTACTGAACAGAGATGAGCGAAATGTATATATAAATAATATAACTCATGGAGTTGCAAAGTTAAAATGGTGATCTGGCTACAGATACGCAGTGCACATTGACAATTTCGTCCTTAGAAAATGCGGTCCGACACCGCCAATTGACGATGATGTAGTGGCAATTCCATCACCAAGCCATGACGAGGTTAAAGTTGCTATCAAGCGACTCAAAAACAACAAAGCAGCAGGTGCTGACGATCTGGCTGCAGAATTGTTTAAAACTGGCAGCGGTGAATTGATAAGGTGCATGCACCAACCCGAGGTATCAGTCGTATTTCCATCGCAAACAGGGTTCTTTCGAACGTGTTGGGGGAAAGATTGAAGCCGCATACAAAAACACTGCTTGGACTTTATCAGTGTGGCTTTCAATCTGGCAAGTCCACGGTCGTCCAGATTTTTACACAATGCAAAATCCTAGAAAAACCAACGAAAATCAAATCAACGCCCACCATCTCTGTGGTGGGTTGATCGATTATAATCATTGATCATAAAGCTCAGCACTGTCTGAGTTCGGTATACCTGCAAAATTGATATGACGCTGCAAGATGACGTTGAGCAATACATGCAGCTCCGTCAAGAAAGGAAATAACCTTTCTGAAACCTTTAATACCAAACGAGATTTAAAACAAACCGACCCGCTATCATGCAATCTCTTCAATTTCATCATGGAGGGGATCCTACGAAAAGCAAGAGTACATTGCAATGGAACCATATTCTAAAGAGTTGTCCAGCTCCTTGCATATGCTGGTTATATCGATATTATCGGCTGAACCAAGAGAGATGTAACTGCTGCTTTCGCCGCTATTGCAAATAAATCATTAAAAGTGGGTTTGACGATGAACGAGAGCAAAACAAAGTCTATCGATGATTAGGCTCAGTAAAGTGTTAAATGACCTTTTGACAAAAAAGGCTTACTACATTTTCCAAGTCATCAATATAATATCTTGCTTGTGTTAATTTGTGGAAAATAAATAACCAATGAATGTTGCTCAGTATACAGTTGAAGTTAGTGTTTGGTACTAAGATATATAGAAATTTAAAAACAAAATCAACATTTCTGAACATTTAAAACCTTTCACTTATCACTTAAGTGCGCTTAACCATCGATATGCCATTGTATGCAAATAGGGATGCGCGGCGTCTAGACTCTCATGTAATAACAGGCAAATTGAACATTGAAGTTGTCAAGTAGTTTACATACATTGGCAACGCCGTAAACAGCAACAACAATGTCAGCCTGGAGATATAGCAAAAAATAACAATTGCTAATAGGTGCTACTACTGGCTAATTAAGCAATTAGGTTCCAGAGCCCTCTCTCGATCAAAAAAACTAACACTCTACAAGACGCTCATCATACCTTCTCTATGGCGCTCAGACATGGGTGGTATCTCAAACAGGAAAGTTCGAGAGGAAAGTTCTTCGCAAAATCGTTGGTCATGTTCGAGTTGGCGACGACTATCGCATTCGAATGAACCACAAACTGTATGAGCTCAACGACGATATTGACTAAGTTCAGCTTATAACAATTGTGAAAAATTGTGAAGCTTCGTTGGCTGGATCATGTCTTTCATATGAATGAAGAAGCTCCAGCAAAAAAGGTGTTTGAGACGAAAGCCGAGGGTTGACGACCAAGAGGAAGACCATGCCTCCGATGGATTGACCAGGCTGAGGAAGCCATAACCACGCTGGTGAATGAGATTGGAGACGGCGTGCGCGAAGCAGAGACGCCTCACAGTGTCGCGAAATGCTCCCTGGGTGATCGAAATTCTGTAACTTTTTAACGGGTTGAGGTAATTTATTTATATATTAAAAAGATATTTACAAAATTATATTTTTATACCCTAATCCTGAAAGGTGAGGTTATATTAACTTTGTGCAAACGTTTGTAATGCATAGAACGACGCGAGTGCGGTATGAAAAAGTATATATATTCTTGATCAGCGTCACCTCGTGAGTCGAGCTATTCATGTCCGTCCGTCCGTCTGTGTGTTGTCCGTTAACACAGGATAAGAAGAAGGAGTTGATATGATTGGCTGAAATTTGGTACACATGCTCACATACACCCAAGAATCTGCACTATTGAATATTTTTGGAATCCGCTCACGGACTCGCCTACCTCCCATACAACGCAAAAATTGAAAACTGCATAACTCAGCTCGTAATAAGCCTACAACAATAAAATTAAGTATGTATGTATTTTTTATCAACACAAAGATGTTTTCAAAAAATTGACGTCATTCGCTCACGGACACGCCTACCTCCCATACAACCTAAAAATTGAAAACGCAATAAATAAGCCTCTGTTTAACCTACAAAACTAAAAATTGACATATATGTTTTTTTATAATTAAACAAAAATGATTTTGAAAAATGGACATCATCCGCTGAAGGACACGCCTACCTCCCATACAACGAGAAAATTGAAAACTGCATAACTCAGCTCATAATTAGCCTACAATGATAAAATTTTATATGTATGTGTTCTATACAAACACAAAGATATCTTCGAAAAATGGACGTCATCCGGTCATGGACACGCCCACCTCCCATACAACCCAAAAATTGAAAACACAATAAATAAGCCTCTGTTTAATCTACAGAGCTAAAATTTGACACGTACGTTTTTTATGACAAGATAAAGATGATTTTAAAAAAAAAAAATTATCCGCCCACGGACACGACTACCTCCCATACAACGCGAAAATTGAAAACTGCATAACTCAGCTCATAATTAACCTACAGCAATAAAATTTGATATGTATGTGTTTTATACAAACACAACGATGTCTTCGAAAAATGGACATCATCCGGTCACAGACACGCCTACCTCCCATACAACCCAAAAAGTTTAAAACTCAATAAATAAGGTTATGTTTGTCATCGAGTAATTAAATTTGGTATGAACATATTTTATACCAAACCTAAGGTGTGTTACAAAATTGGGAGTAATCTGTTCATGCACACGCCCACCTCAAATAGCGAAAGCACAATAAAGACATTAACTGTGAGCTACAGGAATAAAACTATGTGTATGTGTAAATTTTTCATCAACATTTAAATGCATTTCAAATATAGGCTTCATCCGCCCACGGAGACGCCCATTTACATTAAAAAATTTTTTGTTTTTGAAAAGTGGGTTTAGGGTATTTCATAGTCGGCCTAGACCGACTTCAGACTTTCTTTACTTGTTTTTTTTTTTAATTTATAGCACAGAAAATAAATTTGACAAAAGGTGGGCTTTAAAGGGGGGGTTTTGCTGGGTTGCCCCGTTCTCACCGTACAAAGGATTTCGTTGATTGCGTGTTTGAATTATAAAACTTTTTCACGAATGGAAATATTTCTTTTTGTTTTTGTTTTGTTAAAAAGCGATGTGCTTAAGAAAACAGAAAAAATATGTTCAAAAAAATCGTAAGTGCTTTGGTAAGGTTGCCTGTAACTTAATTAAAAAATTTTAAAACTATTAGAATCCTCTTCTTATTAGTTGTTTGAAATGATATCATTTCTTACAGAATAAGAAAATTTAAATGCACTTAAATTGTTCTAATTTCTTAACCCTTTGTTACTGAAAGTACCTTTAAAAATACACCTTAAAAATATAAAGTAAAATTAGATGATTTGTTTTTATAATTATCAATGTAAAATTTTATTTGAAATAAAAACCAAATTTTTTTTCTTTTCCTCCGCTGTTTCATTTTAGGTTTAACTCACAAGCAACCAAAACTTTTATGCATCAATAAAATAGAAATCAATAATTTATACATTAGTTTACTGTTTTGTTTTTCTCCATAACCAAATCAATTACAACAAATTAGTTTCAAGTAAAAAACAAGAATAAAACTAGAATTTGATGTATATCTACTTTTTAATCAAGTCTTCTATTTCACCGAATATACCGTCATAATCTTCAGAATATGGAATTTCTCAATTTTTCTAACCGATATTATTAACGGATCTGACGAAATCATTAAAATAGTAATGAGATCCATGTTTTGGTTTTCTGTGCTATTTTTTCTAATCTTAGATAATCTAAAATTTTTATACTCCTTATTTTATGCCTCCTGAACCTTTTCAGATAACTCTCCTATAGCGAAGAAGTATTGACAATAACAACAACAATAAAACAAAACAAAGCAAAACAACTATATTAACCTATTAACAGGTGATTCTTCGTTATTAGAAGCTTGCATTTTTTTAGCAGAAATCTTTATATTCAATTAAAATTGGCTGATAAAAAAATAGTAGCTCTGTTATTTGGAACAATATTTTTTTTTTAGTGCAATGGTTATTAGAAAATTATAAAAATATTTTGACTTAAGTCAACAACTGTTGTAAAAGAAACATAATAACACACTTTTAATTAAAAGTAAACTTGACGTAAAATTTATAGAAAATTGTAGATATTTGTATAAAATTCGAAAAGTGGTGACAAATATATTTTTTTCTTTTTATATACCATAATGTCACAGTTTTATAGATAGAATGTAAAACAAAAAAAAAAGAGATATTAAACTCTAAGTTATACTATTTTGTTGAGTGCATAAGTTAATTATGAAAACACAATACATATCAGGAAACATCGTAATTTTTTTCTTCAAATGACAAGTTTGTTCAACTTCCGGCAGAGCCCGTCAGCATATCATATATGAATGTAAAGGGGATACAAAAATAGTTAATAGTTATTTATTATATAAATAAATATTGTTGGGCAGATGCCAAGTCAATGCATTAAGTTCACGAACCAAAACTATTTTCTCAGTGTACCTCAGACAGTTTTCAAATTTCTTATATTTTACTTGTGAGAGCGGGGCTGTTTATGTGAGAGTAAATCTTCGTTATGGTGCTTCTTAAAGGCAATAACGAAGTACTTTGCTTAACCACAGTCAGCTTTAAATACATTTTCTTTGACTTTTGAGAGAAGCAATATCGAGGCTGTTTCGAGAGCGAACCTTTTAAGTACTCCAAACGTACTTCCAAGAGGTTTTGCAAAAGTGTTTAAGTGGCAGCCTGAAAATTCTGTTAAATATACTGTTTAAATATCTACTTGTACATTGCCAAATATTGAAAAATGGCTTGTTTTTTCTAAGACAAAATGATCCTTTTATTCCTCTGGATAGTTGCATAGTTCCTTAATTTTCCATTTTTTACATTATCAGCCTATTTGAAAAACGAACCAGATTATTTTCTAAAACTTTGAAAGCAAAACAGCAGTCTAACTGCTAACTAAAACAACAATTTTGGCAGTTAAAATGTTCTTTTTGTTTGAATAGAATGTCCTGTTATTTGTTTACGTTTGCAAATCTGCTGAATGAGAGTTAGTAAAAATTGCTATTTGAATAGAAACATTTACATCTTTTTCAATTATATATCATTTTTCAACATAGTTGTATAGAGAATAACATAGAATTTATTCTAAACATAGCATTGTATATTTTTTAAAAAAGTAAGTATAAATAAAAAAACTGGAGCAAAAACTGCAAAAATAAAACCCAGAACTAAACTTTACGAGTTAGTTTTGTGGCGCTGTTTTGGCTATCGTTATAGTTATTTTGTTTATATTTATCTTTGTCTATTTTGTTGTTGTTGTTATTGCTTTAATTGTTGTCAGTCTGCCAGCTTGCAAATTCTGCAATTCGGTCATGTTTCCCGAATTTCATTTTAGTTTTTGGTCGTTTGTAACTGCAACTATATAATGCAAGTATAATTTCAAAATTAAAAAATAACCTAAACCATATAAACCATACTAGTCAAATTTTTCATTCTGGCAGTAGTGCAGCAAAGTTAATTTAAATATATAAATATTTTTATGGCTGTGAAAATGCGTATTGAGGAAAAAAGTGCAGTGAAGTAAATTTTTAAAAAAAATGCAAATTAATTTAATGCACAGAATGTGCTTTAATGGCCTTTAGGCTATTTATTTTGTGAGCTTCCAAGAATATTTTCAGTTCAGTGAAAATAAAATTTATTCTTATATCAGTTTATCTTGAGTTTTAAGCATACACCAACAGCTCTCCTTTTTGTGAATATAAACAACATTTTTCAATGTGTGGAAAAGAAAAAAAAACGTAAAATATTTGGTTTTAAACATTTATTTTGCTTTCCCTTCAACATGTCTACCCTACTCTTCATGAGTAATGCAGCAGCTCGTGTTCGTGTCTGCCATTTTTTTTTGTGCTGCTACTAATTGACTTGAAGTACGAAGAGACCAAAACAAAGGCAGAAAAGATATTGACATGTCCCAGGATGAACGGTTAACTTAATGAATGGTTGGGTTAACGGTTGACATTTAATGATAGGATTTTAAAAGCAGTGCATTAATTTGGTTAAAAGAACTTTTAGAGCTATTTTTTAATATTAGAAAAATAATTTTGCAGAGTTTGTCAAGCAATACATGTTTTGTTTTTTTATTTTTTTTTTATTTTTTAATATTTAAACTAAACAGAAAGATATTAACTTATGTAAAAATTTAATTGTGTGTCATCCCGATGCTCCTTTAAAGCCATATGGTTAGCTCTATTAACTGCTTCCACGAAGTCGCTTATGTCTACTTATTTACAGGTAATTACATTTGTGCAGTAAGAAACTATACAAGAAGGTATTATTGCGCATTGATGAAATTTTTTCTACCCTACGCAATAACGTCAAAATTTCTCATTTCCGTTAATATGCATTCCAACCATTTATGTATGAGACTTCGTGGCGTATGAGTGACAGTATTTCAATTATACACATTCATTTTAACAAAAGCATTATGTCGATGTCGAGTTATAATTATTCCAACAATAATTTTAAGCAGCTTTATTTAAATGAAAGGCTTAAAAAATAAAATATTTTGCCTTAAGCAATGTCAAAACAATGGACAAAATGCTCTCAAGTTTGCAGTGCGTACAAAAAAAAACATTGTCACTTGGGAAAGATTTTTAATGCAACGTCATGACAACCATTTGGAAAAAGACTGTGATGAAATTTAAGCAATGTTCATCGCTGCCAAGCCAAAAAATGACATGAAAAAGCCAGGGCAAGTCTAAAAGGAGCCAGACTCAAATTCTAATTGTCAATAAAATGAACATGTCTTTACAAAGAAAAACTACGTAGATAAATGTGATAGAGGAAATGAGGCACTGATATTCAAATGTATGTAAAAAAATGAGTGTATAAACATGTGTGGTCTGTGTGTGTGCGTGAGTGTAATTTCATTCGTTATCACACAAAATGTGCAAGCAAAGAACTTATTGTTTTAATTGACATTTTATTTGACGTAGTTAGAGTGATAAAACTGTACAGCAAGGCATTGACTAGCCAAGGTTATCAGAATGATGCACAGCGTATGCGGAGTTGCAGATTTCAATAACAGGCTTATATAATTTGCATTCTAAAAATTGTTTACTTATTTATAAGAAATGCTTAACTTAATTATAAAAAATGCGAACAGCTTGGCAGACAAACATCCACTTCATTCACATTAAAAACAAACTGGATTTTAAAAAAAAAATGTAGTTTTTGTAGGATATTGAAAGAAATTTGTATACATGAAATTCTAACAATGACACAAACTTCTATAAAGATTGCAGCACACTTTAAAGTAGCTTATTATAAAAACTACGTAGTTTCTAACAGCACGCTTATTGTCTTCTATAACAGCAAAAAGGCGAAATTTTTGTTATTTTGTAGAAGCTTCTTGGGCTTTTATTTCATTAAACTTCGGACGCAACTTTCGTAGGATTAATGCGTGCTTGATTTTACAAAAATTTTACAGCTTATATATATTTCTAATATACTTCGGAAAGTAACCTGCATAAAACTGTTCCAAATTGAATGTTGTACGCTTTATCGAAACTCCAAAACTAACAACAGAAAATTTGCAAGAAATATTGCAAAAGGTACCTATCTTTTCTGTTATTTGTATAAAACTTAAATATTTTTATAAATTTATTTATTTTCACGTTACTTAACCTGCATTTTAAAGGTAAATGATTTCATTTCAAAATTATTAATTTACTTATTTAAAAATGGTAGTCGTACCTATAACCTACCACATGCTAGGTCGGAAGGTAATCAATCGATCTATTTCTATTTTATATACGAAGAACTGGAACTGAATGGCTTCATGCTTGTAAAAACTTTTCTGTACATAAGTAAGGCTTCAGTTTTTACTATAGACCTTATCAAAAACTATTTGAAATAGTACCTTCGAAAAGCAAAGGTGAAGTGTTCAAATCAGTAAATTATATGATTTTACTGATAAAATAGATTAAATATGATACATTTATGCAAGAGGCTTAAGTTTCAATAACATCCCCACAGGGGAGGATCAATAATTTTGAGATCCTTCGGGCCTATCAAGCCCAGTTAAACAAACCCAGGTGCGTCTGCCTCAGATTGGGCGGCTCCCTGGTCTGCGTCTGTGCCGTATCAGCCGGCAGTATTTTAACCTGTCTGTAGTATAAGTGGAAAAGTAAATAATTAAAAATTAAAAAACTAAAACAAAAATAAATAAAACACAACAATATAGAGAAAATGAGGAAAAAGGGAAAATATAAAATAGGGGAAAAAAAGAAGAAAATAAAACAATCAGAATAAATAAAAACAAAACAAAAAATAAAAAAAAAATACAACAATTATATAAAAATAAAAGATAATAAAAAAAAACCCAGAAGCGTCTGACCCATAGCAGGAGGCTTTCTGATCTGCGTCTGCACCGTAGCTGTCGGCAGTTTTTGAAACCTGATCGTTAAAATAAAAACAGTATAGAAAGTCTAAAGTCGGTCTAGCCCGATTATGAAATACCGTAAACTTACTTTTTCAAAATACAATAATAAAATTGAAAATGGGCTTGTTGTGGGCTGTGGGCTGATGAAGCCCTTATCTTATATGCATTTCCATTTTGATGAAAAATTTACATAAAACATGTTTTAATCCTTTACATTGAAAATTTACATAAAAAATACAAGGGTAGGCACGATTATTAAATATTACGGTCAATAATGTGAGCATTATTCGAAAAAAGGGTGTGGCAATATTAGAAAAACTGTGTTTCTCAAATAAAATTGACATTAGAGTACTAAAATTTAGTACAGAGGTAGACACACTTATTACAAATTACTATAAATAGAGTGGGCGTCAATCGAAAAAGGGGTGTGGTAATATTAAAAAGTACTGTATCGAATACTATTGACACTAGGGTAATGAAATGAATTACAGAGATATTACAATAATAACAAATTACTACCGATGAATTGGGCGTTATTCAACTAAGGGGTGTGGCAATGTTTGAAAAAAACTGTATAATATTGACTCAAGGGTGATAAAATTCATTTTAAGAACGGATAGAATTATTGAAAACACTATGACAAAGTGGGTGAAATTCGATAAATAGGCGAGTCATTATTAGAAAAAACACTATATCTCAGTCAATATTAACTCATATTAACTCAGTCAATTAGAAGAAGATTTTATGATTTCTCCAGCTAAAAACCAATAATTTTTTTTAAAGAATTATGAAAAAATGCATTGCATTTCTTTTGCATATCGTAAAAATGTCCATATTTGGTACTTTGGATGATTAAAACTATTGTGTCCTGGTGCTATGAGACTTACAAGAAAAAAGCACACATTTTGTATGGAAGCCCTATGATATATAAACTTATCCGATTCCATATTTAAACATGAGAATAGGTCATAAAAAAATAAAATTTTTGATATCCATATTAGGTACTTTTAATTTAATGAATTTTTTTTTCTTTAAGGAAAATAAATGCGTTTCAATAACATAAAAATTTTATTATAAACAGAAACAGATTTAAAAAAAAAAACAAAAGAAAGGTAAGTTTATAAATTGCCTTAAGTCCAACATAAATTAATATGAAATAATTGTGTAAATTCGATAAGGAGGCGTGTCACTATTAGAAAAAACACTATATCTCAGTCAATATTAATACTGAAAACGATACAAGAGTAGGTAGAATTATAAAAAAATACAATGAAGAAAATAGGCTTGATTCAACAAAAAGGCGTCTCACTAATAAAAAGAACACTGCATCTCAGTTAATATTGAAACTAGGGTACTAATATTTAGTGCGTGGGTAGGTAGAATCATAAAAAACTGGGATTATAAATAGGGTGTGGTACTTTAACCTTTTCTTCCCGGAGGTGAAACACTTGATTTTTATTTGCAACCACTAGAAATATAGAGCAAAATTATTAAATGTGTGGTTTTACTGCGAAACCATTAGAAATCAAATGGTTAAAGAAACTATTGTATATCGTTTTATACTGTTTCTAGGGAACAAAAATTTAGTACATGGCTAGGTTGAATTTTTATAAAGTATGAAAAAATAAGTAAGTGGGATCCGAAAGAGAGCGTTCAAAATTGAAAATATCCAAAAAACCAGAAAATAATAAATCTTCATTTTTAAGAACATAACTTCATATTTTAAATTTTCCTCAAGAATAATTTAACATACAATGATTTCCTGCAAATATATTAAAAACATATAAAAGAGTGCAGAATAAAAAACGGCAGAAAAGCATTTTCTAAATAATGGTCATAAATAATTGTGTTTAATTCATTTATGCACTTATTCTAAAATTTATCATATTCTCTAAATAGGAAAAAATAAAAAAAATTTAACAAAAAAAAAACTTTCTTCAAAATCACTACTAACAGTGACGATATTTTGATATTTGAGTGAGTACTTTTTTGAGTACTATTGACTCTACAAAAGTATCCGAGCACCTTCTTGCCGAAAAAGTACCTTTGTACTTTTATATTTTATACTTTTACTATTAATTTCATATTTAACTCCTTAAGATATTTTGCAATTTTTATTTTTTTGCTCAAGGTACCCCATAACTTCGATTTAAAATTATTGTTTAAATAAACTACAGCGTAACCAAGGCAGGATATTCACAAATCAAAAAGTTTGAAATGGAGTAGGTATGGTAAAAATATCTTGATTTTATGTCAAGGACTTGCAGTGATTATAAAGCTATTATTATCATAAAAAATTAATATATTTATTGTTAAAATTAAATAAACTAAGAATAATTGATATCATAAGATGTCCAATATAATCTTGTATATATATAAGAATCAATTGCGTGTGCGTTAGTCTTGCTAAGGCTCGGGAACGGCACGACCGATTTTAAAAATTTTTTTTTTGTACTCTTTGCCTTAATACGTGTGTGGTTTAGGAAATCAGAAAATGGCGAAAAACTCGAAGGAACTGCGAAAAAAATCGAAAAATAGAAATTAGTATTTTTGTATGGGAACTGCCACTTCAACTGCCTTAAACAGCCAACAAATCTTAACTGCTGAACGGATTTATCTCCAATTTGGCACACATATTACTTGAATCCGAGATAAGGCACACTTAGTTTTGACCCACGTCTCTTCCGCCCTTTACAAGAAATTCAAATGTTCCTTCTTTCGTCCTTTTTTATCGAAAAGCACTCAAAGATTCCGTCATTTCTTCAACACCGCATCAAATTCGCACATTGTTTGCTATTATCATATCTACATGTTTCCCTTCGAATCCGAACGATAAGTGGGTCAAATACAAAGACGACATGTCTGAGGACGTTTTGCATCGTGTGAGTCGTCAAAACTTAAATCCGACATTGCAAATGACTGCAGAAATTCACAATGAGACATTGATTCTTATAGAAGACATCTTCTTATTGATGGCGAATAAAGTGTTGTTGTATTTGGGTATGATATCACCCAATCGTCTAATGCACTAGCGTTTGTTTAACCACGAGTTACAAAAATAACAACAATACGACACCGAATCATTAGCCGAAACAGTTCGTACAAATGTTTCGCAATTGAATCTACAACAAAAGACTACGTACGACTCTTTGATAGAAACTATGGACAATGGAACTGGTGGAATTTACTTTCTCGGTGCTCCCGGAAGGACTTGAAAAACGTTCTTAATTTCATTGCTTTGGCGAGGATTTGATCGCAGAATGAAGTTACCCTAGCATTGGCTAGGGTAACATTGAAAAAACAGCAACTTTTTTAGATGGTGGGCGAACGGCACATTCTGCTTTGAAATTGCCCCTTAACATGCAAATCAACGTGACACTAGCTTGCAACATTGCCAAAAACAGCACAATCGCAAAGGTTCTACAGATATGCAAATTGATCTTTTGGGACGATTGCACGATGGCCCATAAGAGTTCATTGGAGGCGCTGGACAGAACGCTGAAAAATCTTCGTGGCAACCAAAACGTTTTTAGTGGAGCCATGATCCCGTTGTCCTGTGATTTTCATCAGACTCAACTGTAGCTGTAGCTGATGAACTAAATGCGTGCTTGAACTCATCAAATTTGTGGCGGTATGTGAAGACACTCCGTTTAACGACTGACATGCGAGTGTTTTTGTAACAAGATCGATGTGCTGATGTGTTTTCAAAGCAATTGTTGGACATTCCCAACTAACACATGAACTTCGATAAGGCTAGGAAAGTTGAATATTCGACAGCTGCAGCTTGGTTTGTGCTTCTATAAAGCTTGCAACTAGAAGCTGACTTGTTAACAATGATAAAGCTGATATAATAGCTGTTGTGAAGTACTTCAAAAGTTAAAATCAGCAGTTTTATAAAGGCTTATTCAAAGTTTCCAATAAGCTTAAAAATGTTTGTATTCGGAAGCATAGGAAGTTTTAATTTCAAAAGAGCTTCCGTTAATAGAACAACCAAAATTGCTGCCTCTTAGTCTGCAAAAGATTTCTATGAATCTTTAAAAGAATTAAATTCAAAATTACCGTCAGTTTTGTTTGAGTAGCTCTTTAAAGCTTATGAAAATTATGTGAATCGAAGTTGGAATCTCTCAGCCTGAGAAAACAACGTAGTCAAACTTCAAACAATTAAAAAAATTAAAAGAAAAAAAAACATTTTTGGAAAAATGCACCATGTTTGGATTAGACCACAAGCGTTATGCGATTGGGAAAATAAAAATGCAAGCGACCAATCTTTTTATTATTGAATCGGGACTACAACAAACTAACTTTTAGTCTCTGCAACCAATACAATGTTCGGTAACTGTTACAAAATTATTAACGGAATTATAAAAACAATATTTTTTAAATTGAATTTAATTATTTCTGAAACTGACAGTAAGGAAATGTCAACTTCGAAACTACTAAAAAACGTAAAATTTTGTATTGATAAATATCAAATTATTTGTTAAACTGTTGATTGACAACGCAAAAAAGAGCGAAAACGTTAGGGTTGTTTTGAAAATCGTAAAAACTATAAGAAATTGATTTTTTACGTGAGGCAGCAGCCTCGTTTATACTGAATAGAAACTTATAAGAGGCTTCTATTTCAGTTAGAGCTTGAATGAAAGGTTAAAACTTCGATTAAGTCTGTGGTGCCAAGCTGCACTATATTTCGTTTGTACTGAAATTAAATTTACTATTTCCAATTATTTTCGATAAGGTATGTTGTTGAAACTAAAGCCACTCGCATGTATTATATAGAAGCTCTAATTTCAGTAAAAGCAAATAATTTATTTATTTGAAAATTTGACAGTTGCATTTTGAAGCTTATATTTCCAATAAGTTTTGATAAGGTTTGTAGTGGAAACTGAAGCCTTTCGTATGCTCAGAAAAGACTCTCAGTTTCCATAAGCATGAAGTCATTCAGTTTTAACTCTTCGCATATAAAATAGAAATAGGTCGATATATAACCCTGCGACCAAGCATGCGGTAGGTTACGGGTTCGAGTCCCATGAGTGCATCCGAACAATTTCGTGAAATTTTTAATTAATAAAATATAATTAAATTAAAACATTTAGCCTTAAAATTCAAATTAAGTAAGGTAAAAATATATAAAAAATTTGAAATATCATACAAAAACACAAAAAGTAGGTATCTTTTACAATAATTCTTGTAAATTTTTTGTTGTTAATTTTGAAGCTTCGGTAAAGCTCACAACATTCTATTTGGAACAGTTTTACGCAGATTACTGTTCGAAGTTTATTGGAAATACATAAAAGCTGTAAAAAGCTTTTATAAGCAAGCACGCACTTATCCTACGGAAGTTATTTGTGAAGTTTAATAGAAGTCCAAGAAGCTTCTATAAAATAATAAAAAGTTCGCCTTTTTGCCGTTATAAAAGTCTATAAACATGCTTTCAGAAACTACGTAGTTTTCATAATGAGTTGCTGTAAAGTTTGTCGCAATCTTTAAAGAAGTCTTTGTGCTAGTTGTGTTGGTAATGGGAAAATTGTAGTTGACATCTCCACTGGATTCATCACACTGCTCACTGATTTCTGTCAGTTGACCGAATCAAAGGAGGAGTTCTTTCGGCGTGTTTTTCCGAACGTAGAGCAGAACTTCAAAATTTATAATTGGCTTAGTGAAAGAGCCATATTTGTGGCGAAAAACAAAGATGTCGATGGCCTCAACGAGGCTATTCAAAATTTCATTCCGGTACAGCTGTTTTCCTTCAAATCGGTAGACACAATTATTAACCAAGATGAGGTTGTCAACTATCCCATAAAAATTTTTAATTCAGTGGAATTGCCTGAATTACCACATCACAATTTGCAATTAAAAGTAGGCTCAGTCAACATCATGTTTCGTAACATCAATCAACCTCTACTATGCAATGGAACTAGACTAGTGCCCGTATTCACCAACCTCGATATAGTACTCGCTTTATTTCAGCAGGCGTTTAGTTTACTATTTTTTTCGTATTCACCAAGCAATCTACATTTTTTATTTCGAACTTATGTTCGAATTTTTCGAATAGTAGTTTGCCATACAATTTTTGACAAAGCAAAGCCTACTATTAGATATTGTTTTGTTTTTAGGTTGGAATCGATTGCTATTTTATAGAGAAGTCAACGGTTGCTTAAAAATAAAATATTGGTGAATATCAAAAAGGCAAAAATAGCACGCTAAAAAAAATAGTAAGGTTGGTGAATACGGGCCTAGCTGTCAAAAAACTTATGAACAACGTAATCGAGGCGACGATTATTAAAGGAAAGTACAAAGGAGTGGATGTTTAAATTCACCGCATCATGATGGTTTCAACGGCCATTGCCTTTGCAATGACCATCAACAAATCACAAGGCCTGTCGTTGGAAGTTTGCGGACTCAACTTGGTGTTTCCGTGATTCGCTCATGAGCAACTGTATGTCGCCTGTTCACGTGTCGGAAAGCCATCCTTATTGTTTATATACGGGCCGGAAATCAAAACAAAATACGTAGTTTATAAAAATGTTAAAAGTATTTATTTTTTTTTAATAAAAGGCATTGAATTTATTTAAATTATAATCGAGTTTCATTTTAAAACCAATCAAAATTCAAACCGTACATGATGCGGCCAATATTATTGATCTCAACAATTTCATATGCAAATCGCAAATTTTTATATTTTCCTAAGCTCGCACTCAATTTTCCTAATTTTTATACCCTAAACCTGAAAGGTCAGGGTATATTAACTTTGTGCAAACGTTTGTAACGCATAGAACGAAGCGAGTCCGGTATAGAAAAGTATATATATTCTTGATCAGCGTCACCACGTGAGTCGAGCTATCCATGTCCGTCCGTCCGTCCGTCTGTCCGTCTGTGTGTTGTCCGTATACACAGGACAAAAAGAAGGAGTTGAGATAATTGAATGACACTTGGTACACATCGTCACATGGACCCAAGGATCTGCATTATTGAATATTTTTGGAATCCCCCACGGACACGCCTACCTCCCATACAACGAAAAAATTGAAAACTGCATAACTCAGCTCATACTTAACCTACAACAATAAAATTTGATATGTATGTGTTTTAAACAAACACAAATATGTTTTTGAAAAATGGGTGTCATCCACTCACGGACACGTACACCTCCCATACAACCCAAAAATTGAAAACGCAATAAATAAGCCTCTGTTTAACCCACAGAGCTAAAATTTGGCACATATATTTTTTATAATAAAAAAAGAGTGTTTAGTGTTTAGTGTTTAGTGTTTTCTAATACTGTCACACCCCTTTGTCGACTGACGCCCACTTTATTCACAATAACTTGTTATAAGTGTGCCTACCTCTATACTAAATATCAGTACTCTAGTGTCAATATTATTCGCGATACAGTGTATTTTATATATTGCCACACCCCTTTATCAAACAAGGTCCACTGTATGGAAATTAATTGTTTTATAACTATGCCTACCCCTGTAGTTAACTTTAGTACTCTAGTGTCAATATTATTCGAGATACAGAGTTTTTATAATATTGCCACACCTCTTTGTCGACTTACGCCCACTTAATTGACTGTTTCTTTTACCTACCCTTGCATTTTTTCTGTGAATTTTATTAACTCTAGTACTCTAGTGTCAATATTTACTGAAATACAGTGTTTTTCTTACAGTGACACGCCCCTTTACCGAATACCGCCCACATTACTGACAATTATTTTTTATATTTGTACCTACCTTTGTACTAAATTTTAGTATCGTAGTGTCAATAGTAATCGAGATACAGTGTTTTTTTAATATTGCCACTCCCCTTCTCGATTAATGCCCATTTTTTTTTTACAAAAATTTGTAGTAATTTTTCCTACCTTTGTAATAAATTTCTGTACCCTAGTATCAATATTATTCGAGACACAGTAATTCTCTTATATTGCCACACCCCTTTGTCGAATTACGCCCACTTTTGTTATAGTAATTTCCAATAATTGTACCTACCTCTGTACTTAATTTCAGTACTCTAGTGTCAATTTTCTTCGAGATACAGAGTTTTTACAATATTGCCACACCCTTTTTTAGAATTACGCCCACTTAAGTGATCGTCATTTTTAATACTTGTGCTTGCCCTTGTAATTTTACTGTGAATTTTATTACCGTAGTGTCAATATTTACTGAGATACAGAGTTTTTCTTATAGAGACACGCCCCTTTTCCGAATCCTGCCCCCTTTCATAAACGAGCACCTCCGCGTTGATATTCTTTATATGTTGACAAAAAATTACGGCAATCGAGCAAGTACTTTAGGAGTAATCGATGTACATACATTCACAAAAAAAAAAAAAAAAAAAAAAAAATTGAGAAACCAACCAACTTGAGAACCTCCTCCTTTTTGAAGTCGGTTAAAAATCGACGTCATCCTCATATGGACACGCCTACCTCCCATAGAACCCAAAAAGTTTAAAACTCAATAAATAAGGTTATGTTTGTCATAGAGAAATTAAATTTGGTATGTATGTATTTTATACCAAAACTAAGGTGTGTTCAAAAATTGGGAGTAATCCGTCCATGAACACGCCCACCTCCTATAGCGATAGCACAATAAAGGCATTAACTGTGAGCTACAGGAATAAAATTTGGTATGTGTAAATTTTTCATCACCATTTAAATGCAATCAAAATAAAGGTTCATCCGCCCACGGAGACGCCCATTTACAATAAAAATTTTTTTTATTTTTGAAAAGTGGGTTAAGGGTATTTCATAGTCGGCCTAGACCGGCTTTAGACTTTCTTTACTTGTTTATTTTTATTTTTTACTTTGTAGTGATTTTGAAGTAGGTTGTTTTTTTAGAATTTCGCTCAAACCTTGGCATTTTTCGGCCCATACTGACTGACTGATGAGAAAACCTCATCTTCTAAACTTGACCAAGTTCTTTTATTTGCTTTTTGGCTTATTTTTGTTCATAATAAATTACAAATAGAAACTTGCCCAATTGAGAAAAAACTGTTGTTGAAATTTCTAATCGTTCAATAACCCGAAGGCATCTAAAATCTAACTGAACACATCTTCTTTTTCTAAACATTAGCATACTTTTAGGCATTTCTAAAATGGAGTTTTGGTAAACGTAGAAAGCAAGCTGAGTTTAGTTGAGCACTGGAAACGCAAGTGTTTATATTGAGTTCAAGGGCAAATTGCAATTTTGTTCTGGAAACGCAAACTAAACTCTCTGTGTAGACATGATAAGTTAATTGATGATAAGACTTGTCCTCATACCATTTGGCAGTATTGTTTGCAATCATGTGAGTTTTTTGTAAAAACATAAATAACTTATATTTCTTATTGTTTGATTTATTCTTAAGCATAGATGATATGGCAAAACATGCAAACCTTAACAATTTTGTAGAAAATGCATGTATCCTTTTGTTCAAGTGTTGTATAAAGAAATGTTGGAATAAACCCAGAATAAACCTCACTAAGCTGCAAAAAATAAAAAGTTTAATTGTTGGCATACAAACACACATGCATTCACAATGCATTACTTTAAATTTTACTAGTAAAATCTATACATATGTATACATACACTGCAGAAGCTGAGATATGCTCAAGGACTTTAGAAGGAAATTGAAAAGCATCCATTGCTTGTAATTTACGGCAAAGAAAAAAAAACGCACTGAAACTCAAGTACGAGCAAGCTATAATGCGATAGAGAGAAAGAAACAATAAAAGCAAATTCCTTAAAAGATCAGAACAAAAAGGAAGAAAATATGCAAAAGAATGAAAATATTGCGTTTTGCATATTTTGACTGCAAGCAATACATTTTTTAAACACAATACATATGCAATACAATTTCATTTAAATAGCAGCTGGAATAAATTTTGTGTTATGCAAAAAGCATAAAAATAGCTCGTACAAAAGATGTACAAAAGTCAGTACAAAAAAAAAAAATTGCAAATACTACCAATATTACAGAGCATTCAAAGGCTAAGAGCAAAGAAAAATTGCCCAAAGCATTTTTAGAGGATTTGAAAGCAAATCGATGTTGTAAGAAAACAAAAAGCTTGCTATGACGACTATCATAAAGTGTGTGTGGTTAAGGTTATGCATGCTCACATGCATAGAAAATGTAACGAACTATTTTGTGCAAATATTTTTGAAATGTTTCTAAATACAATGAGTGCAGGTGCTGTTGCAGTGCAAATATTGCACCAGCTACGAATGACAAAAGCAACAGCAAAACAATAACAGCACCTACTGTGTGTAACGCCTAAAACTATGTGAACAATTTTGGCTTTGCAAATAGCTGCAAGGATACTTATACTAAATAGAAGAAAAATCCTTGCAATTGTGTTGGTTGCTTTTATTGCCGAGGCAAATCAATAAACAGCATGATAGGGGACGTTTGGTTTAAGAGCTATTTCAACATGACCTTCAGTTGACATTTTTTTGTAAGGAAAAAAAGAAATAAGCTAAAAGAATTTGCATTACTTTGCTGCTGACCAGCAAGAGAAGCTTCAAAGAATGTGCGCTACACTCTTTCACATTCTCCTACACACACACACACACACACACATACTTCTGAAGCTATTCATAAACTTCCACACTGCTTTTTTTAAAGTTTTGTATTAAGTTTTATTTTTCCTCTGCTGTGAATTCTCTTCAATATTCCATGCGTAGTCTTGTCTGTACAGATCCTTGATCCTTTTCACTTGATTTTGCTGACCTTCTTTGTTTTGTCTTTTCTTGTTGTTGTTTTTGCTCATTTTGCTAGCCTTTGGCATTTATTTGCAAAGCAGCAGCAAAGCAATTTGATCTCAAGTTAAAATGCAACGGAAATAATTTTCATTTCTCCAGCCCCCCACTTTATTCTAAGTGTTGTTGTTGTTGGTGTTTTTGTTATTGTTTTGGTTGCTGCCAGCTATATCAGCTAACACAACTTGGCAGCCTTGCGCTGGCTCTTCGTGCCAACGCGTACCTTCGACAGGTTTGTCTAAACTATATATCTAGATATTCACCGCAGCAAACAGATTTTTGTTGTTTGATAGTTGCTGCTTCTTGGCTTTTTGCTAGCTTCATTTAACATTGTTCTTGTTATTGTTGTTGTTGTTGCTGCTGAGGTTGTTTTTATCGTTTTTGTTGTTGTTATTTGTGTAGCTGTTACACACAGCATCTGCTGATGTTGTTGCCTGCGGCAGCGTTCCCTGTGTTGTTTTTTTTTTTTTCTTTTTCTTCATAACCACTATCTCCGCTATCATTGAAGCCGCCGCCATATTGTGGCAACCATTTTCAATTTGGTTGCAAAACAAAAACAAAAAGAAAAAAAAGCTCCAATCCAATCCGTGTGTCATTCATGTATGTGGGTGAATGGGTGTCTTAATGGGCGTCAAGTTTCATAAAGAGCTAAATTTGAACAAAGCTTTTGTGCAGGCAAATTGTTGAATTTCGACTCTAGCACAGTGATCAAAATTTATCAAAACTTGGTTAAATTTTTGCAGAAAATAATAAGGCACACTGAGGGAAATATGTGTTAAAACGAAATGAAATTGTGTTAATATCAAACGAATTTGTGTTTGAAATAGAGCTTGAAACAATTTCATTAAAGTTAAACACAAATGTTTTTAAAGTTTAATTTAAAACAAAAGTTTTTGTTTTTAAAACATTGTTTTTAAATGTAAAAACAAATTTAAAACAAAACTTTTAATATTTAAAACAAAGGTTTTAAGCTTGATGTCTTCGATGCCAGTTTTTAATTTTTTCTGCGTTTTCGACACGAGATTCGTATTCAGCTACCCCTGGGACCCTCCGAATACCGAATTTCAACTCCACTCGATGAAGTTTGACTTCTAAATATTAAAAAAATTAATTAGTGATTATTTTATCGTTTATGTTCGTTACTTGCAAAACACAAAATTTCAAAAACTGTCATATTTTTCAGATAGTTATTTTTTTGTTTTTTCAAAAACATAAGAAAAATTATAAAAAAGGAAGGAGTTGATAGTTGAAATTTAAACACGTTTGTTTTAAATTTTGTTTTCTAGAAACGCAAATGCTTTTAATTTCTATTTTAAAATTTTTTGTTTAATTTTAAAGTATGTTTTTTTTCTCAGTACAGGTAAAGTTAAATTTTTAGAACATCTCTATTTTATAAGTATTTGATTGCTCAATGGAACCACAATATCTTTTTTAAACTCCGTTGACTACTGCTAGACCACTGAGAAATTCGCAAAACCGACACCTGATTCACGTTCAGCGACTCCAAAATGCTAAACAAGTGTCGAGAAAAACAATTTTTTATCTGCAACGGAGTAAAAAATCACGGGATCTATACCTTCTGTTCCAAATTGAACTTCATTGAGCAAATAAAACAACATGAATACTCATATTTTTTTCAAGCCGATTACACTGTTATATGCCGAGGTGTTAATTTTTAACGCGATCTGTCACATAATTTCTTGCTTAGTAAACAATTTCACCTCGAGTCTGGCGTGCAAACTTCATAATGGAAAAAGGTTGAACAACGTGTGTTTTTGAGATTGTCTTTTATCAACGAAGTTTCTTGTCCGGGTGCATTGTAGAATACTTATGGAAAATCTGCTCAATCACGTATCCAGGTATTTGTGTGGTTTAAAGAGGATCGTAGAGCTGCAGTCAAAAAAACAGTAGCGCTCCCAACGTTTCAACAATAATTTAAGAGAAAACTCGTTCTTGGATTTAACAAAATTTTCTAATTAAAACAACCTATAAACTCAAGAAAACTTAAAATATTTGTAACTTGCGTCATATTACAGCGGTCAAAAAAGCAGTAGTGATTATAAAAAGATCAAGAAAAATAGAAAAATTACAAAAAATTTGTTAATTAACTTTGCAGTCTAGATAAATTGTAATTTCTTCTTGTAAAAACAAAAAAACAAATTGGCCTTTACAGCCCTTGAAAGGACTTTGACCGAGCTTCATATGATCAATTGTGTTGTATGTGTTATTAAATGTTTGCACACAATTGCCCGAGAACTGGACCTACATGTTTTATGCCGACTCCGAACGGCTCATGTTCTCAAGAAGCTTTACATGGCATTATTTACTCTCTGAGGTTTGCCATTGTCAGCAGAGAGGTGGTGACCGATCAGA
This sequence comes from Tetanocera ferruginea, assembly GCA_958299015.1. Taxonomy (NCBI): domain Eukaryota; kingdom Metazoa; phylum Arthropoda; class Insecta; order Diptera; family Sciomyzidae; genus Tetanocera; species Tetanocera ferruginea. The sequence goes on from OY282640.1 coordinate 133,672,102, forward strand.
AAAATTTTTTATTGAAAAAAACTTTTCGCCGCGGCTGGGGATCGAACCCGGGCTCCAAGCATGCTAAGCCACACACTTAACCTGCATGCCACGGTCACCACAATTTCTTCTTGTAGTTAATACTTAATTGTATGACTTTTGTACGCAATTACTGTTTTACAACGACGAGGCAGATCAAAATCCTGAGATCTCTTGAAAGGTGTGGAGTGCCAAATTCGCTCAACCTCTTCCCAAAGCTGATGTTTTTTTGTGGTCAGCAATGTCCCTTTTTAACATCACATCACAAATTTTTAATCGGATTAAGATATGGCGACTGAGCGGGCCACTCCAAGAGCACGATCCGATTGTTCAAGAACCTCTTCATCGCAAGTTTACTCGAATGTTTCGGGTCGTTATCTTGTTGACAAAACCCATATTACCTGCATATCCTCTAAGGCATACGTAAGCATATTTTTCTTTAATATTTTGAATTAAAGATGTCGATCCATTACTCATTCTATCAATATATATACCCTACCCTAGTAGCACAAATAGTATTTATAGGTTCTTTTATAGGCCTTTTAAAGATAATTACAAAAACATGGAATTGTATTTAAATGTTCTTTATAGGAGCTTGTAAGGCCAATTTGGCGTATGGGTTATAAAGACGTGTTCCCCTCCATGTTATCAAGACAAATGTCTTGTGTAGAGGTATTTCAAAGGACTTTAAAATTCTCCTTACAAAGACTTAAAAAAGAGTTGCGCGAAAAATATATATAAAAAACTTAATTTGTAATATTTTCTCTTTTATATGTTACAATTTATTTTAAATATGATTGTTATTATAAAGCCATTATTATTTTACTTTTAAAACTTTATTTGTACTTACCTGTTATATCCGGATTCGAACCAACGTCCTAACGCTCCATAGTCATGCACGCTATCCACTAGGCTATATGTGACATGTACAAATTTACGTCGAAGACGAATCATATTTTTCTTTGGTTTGTCTTGATAAAGTCTTTAAATATAGCGTTATAAAGTAATAAAATGAAGAAAAGTATGCCATCGTTCAAAAAATCATTTGCAGTCAATCTCGACGCATACAAGTTTTTTTTCAAGTTTTAAGAATTTGTAGATATGATTCAATCTTGGAGAAAAGTTAAAAGAAGTGGGACATATTACCGAAACTTGAAATCACAACGTATATCATTCGAGAAAAAGCTGAAATTGTTGAAAGGACAAATATGGTCGTCAACAAAACTCAATAGTTTGAACAATATTGCTGCACTCGATAATGTAGTGCCTGCTTCACCCAAATTTGTGCTGAAACCAAGTGACCATGGAGTGACCCTAAACAATAACTCCGGCAACATGAATTATTCTGGCCACTATTTTTATGTTGACAGTGAAGATTTAGATTATGACGATGATTTATGGAAAACCCTGAATTTTCAGTCAGTGATCATTTTAGAGAAAATATCAGAAATTGGGCCTTACAAACCGTATCAGCCATTTGGCATTGAATCATTTATTGAAGATAATTGATACCTGTTTTGGTGAAAACAACGGCGTTCAAGAACTCTGCTACAAACGCTTTTTGACGTTATTCAGGCGCTATTCAGGCGTTATTCAGACTCAATCGTGGTAGAGTAATGACACAATAAATTGAAAATGAGTTTATCCAATGTATTTCAAAACTTGTATAAATCCATTTAAAACTCCTTGAACATAAATATTTTATTTTATCTCCTTGGATAACAATATATCAATAATTCTCAATAAACTTATTGACCTTTTTATCGCTTTTGACTTCTGGCCATGATAGCACTCCATAATTCTCCCAAATAGCTCGAATTGTGCTCGAATTTTACTATTTATAAAATATATCTTACCTTTTCGTTTTCCTTACTGCCCGTATGCTTATTAACCACATCTCCTGATGACACGTTCACTTTGAATGAAAACGCAGGATACATGCACGCAAAGAAAAAAAACGTTTATCGCCAGTTTGCTGCAAACGAACTTCGTTTATCGTGCTTAAAATCATTTTTTGGAAACGTTTGAACAGTTGTCATAATAATAGTCAGCTGCGGGAAACGCGTTATTAAGTTGCAAGAAATTAATTTCGCTTGCCATTAACATAAGTTGTTTTTAAATTTTAAATTGCGGTAACCGAACAATTTGTTTTGTTCAACTCAAAACTTAATTTGTAGAAATAAGTACATTTCCCGCCAGTATTGAGAGTAATCAATTGCCTACTCATCACTAGCTACTTTACTAGTTCTTTGCGTACTAGCTACTTTTCTGTCCCTAGGTAATGCATGGACGGGTCAGTTGAATCTACTTCAAGCTCGTACTGTTTATTGTTTATGTTTTTTTCGGCTTTCTCTCATGAAAATGGCTGATATTATTCAAAGCAACTTTTTCGGAAAAAACATGATATATGAGGCCTTTTAATTTCATTGAACAACGTGAATACAAAGTTGTAATAAATAAAAACAATTTAACTGAACATTGATGTCTCAATGCCTAGGTTGTTTTTTTTTTTATATTTCTGACTAGCAAATAAGATTGCCCTATAGCACTAGTGAAGTGGCTAGGGAAGAATGGGAATGTAAAAGGTAGCAATTGACTCCCTCCTATGACATCTTCACGTTAAATTCGCCAGTTGAATGCAAAGAAAGTAGATTGAAGTAGAACTAGTACTGGCTACCTAGGGGCTAGTGAAATCGCTAGTTCTATACTAGTGCCAAATACTGCTGGGTTCTTATGATACACACATTTCTAATCTTAAAAAAATTCATTCATTAAAAAATTAAAAAAAAACATTATTTTTAAAAAAAAAAATTATTAAGTGTTCTTGTTGGGAATTGAACCCAGTACATTCGAGTTCTTAGACTCGAACGCCAGCACACTCGGCTAAACTTAAACTTCCAAAAAAATGATAAAATTTCATTAAGTTCGATGTTTTTTCGTTTCAAGCAAGAATATTTTTCAGTTGATGTGCCGAATCGCAATCTTTTTAATAATTTTATTATGCACAGTAAAAAGACACTAAAGAAACATGTCGCCCTCCCTTTATAACCACTACAATCTGAGCTTTAAAAATGCATATTAAAGACATTTCTACTTCTCTCTTTATAATGATTTTATATATGCTCTAGCAAGATATTATAAATTCAATATTTTGATATAAAAGCCTATATTCTTTTAATTATTCTACCAGAGCTCATATAAAGACATTGCTGTTTTATAAGCTGGATTCTGAACTTATAACTTCCCCTTGTGTTACTAGGGTAGAACCAACACTAAAGAAAGAAAAGCATGTTCAAACCATGATTCTGCAACCACCATGTTTAATGGATTTTGTAGTATACTTTGGGTTGTACAGACCATTTTGGGGATGTCGAAGGTATTGACGAGACCCTTAACCACCGCACATTACAATTTGCATTCGTCCGACCAAAAAAAATTCCTTCATTTTTCATTTGATGCGTAAAATGATCACTTGCGAACTGAATCCTTTTTGAACATGCTTCTAGGTTGAAAGAGACACTTTCCAAGGACTATGCGTGCATAAATATTGTTCCTTAAGAAGTCTACGAAAAGTGCAAATACTTTTTTCCACATCAAGCTTTCATACCCTAAACCTGAAAGGTCAGGGTATATTAACTTTGTGCAAACGTTTGTAACGCATAGAACGAAGCGAGTCCGGTATAGAAAAGTATATATATTCTTGATCAGCGTCACCTCGTGAGCTTAGCTATTCATGTCCGTTCGTCCGTCCGTCCGTCCGTCCTTACGACCTTCTGTGTGTTGTCCGTAAACACAGAATAAGAAGAAGGAGTTGAGATAATTGAATGAAACTTGGTATACACATGGTCACATGAACCCCAAAGATCTGCAATATTGAATATTTTTGGAATCCGCCTACGGACACCCCTACCTTCCATACAACGCAAAAATTTGAAACTGCATAACTCAGCTTATAATTAGCCTATAACAATAAAATTTGATGTGTATGTGTTTTATACCAACACAAAGATGTCTTCAAAAATGAACGTCATCCGCTAACGGACACGCCCATCTCCCATACAACCCAAAAATTGAAAAAGCAATAAGCCTGTTTAACCTACAGAGCTTAAATTTAGCACATATGTTTTTTATAACAAAAAAATATGGTTTTGAAAAATAGACATCATCCGCCCACGGAAACGCCTACCTCCAATACAACGCGAAAATTGAAAACTGCATAACTCAGCTCATAATAAGCCTACAATAATAAAATTTGGTATGTATGTGTTTTATATCAACACAAAAATGTTTTCGAAAAATGGAGGTTATTCGCTCATGGACACGCCCACCTCCCATACAACCCAAAAATTGAAAACGCAATAAATAAGCCTCTGTTTAGCTTACAGAGCTAAAATTTGGCATGTATTTTTTTTATATTAAAACAAAGATGGTTTTGAAAAATGCACGTCATCCGTTCACGGACTACCAAACAACCCAAAAAGTTTAAAACTCAATAAATAACATTATGTTTGTCATAGAGAGATCAAATTTTGTACGTATGCATTTTATACCAAAACTAAGGTGTGCTCAAAAATTGGAAGAAATCCGTCCATGAACACGCCCACCTCCCATAGCGAAAGCACAATAAAGGCATTAATTGTGAGCTACAGGAATAAAACTTGGTATGTGTAAATTTTTCTTCAATATTTAAATGCATATAAAATATAGACTTTATCCGCATACGGATACGCCCATTTACAATAAAATGTTTTTTTGTTTTTGAAAAGTGGGTTTAGGGTATTTCATAGTTAGCCTAGATCGACTTTAGAATTTCTTTACTGGTTTTTTTTTTAATCTAGATAAAAAAATTTTTCTTTTCGTGTTCAAAAACTTAAAGCGCGACAATCCATTTTTTAAAGTTTTGCCTTCAAGAATCAAATTTTTCTATCAACTTTGGTTAGCTTAGGGAGTGTTTAAGACAATTGAAAATAATTGAAAAAATGTCACAATGTGATATTATCCTTTAATAATGCGTACAAATTCATGGAAACGCATTATCCCTTAATAGCCATCCAGTTAATGAATTTTGTATGAAATTCAATTTTCGTGGTTGTGGATTATTTATTTAACAATACATTTGGGAGTACTTTGGTTGTCTTACAGGGCTGTCTAAGCCAACTGTATATTTTCTTAAGAAGAAAATCAGCTTTGTTTGCTGAAAGCGTTCTATGCTTTGGAAGAACACAAGTAGAGGCTATAAAAGATACATTTTGCAAGTATACTATATGTAGAATGATCCCTAAGCTTTATTTAACTCGAATTCTGAATATAACAATGCTTGTTTACATGATAAGTTTCAACAATAATTCCATTTTGAAGGGAACATTTGAAAATTGATGGCGACCATGTGTCTACTTTGGTAATGCACTTGTAAATTTATGTATAAAAGAATTGCAATAAATTATCATAAATAATAATAATTAGTGTTTTATTTAGCAGTGTTCATTCAGCGCATTCTTGGAATGCAATATTTATAGTCGTAAGTGCGTTTACATATCGGTGATTTTTTGTCTAAAAGTTTCCTTATTTGACATCAGTATTTTTTGAAAATGTTAATCTTTTTCTGTAAATGGTTCTACAACGGACTATGAAGCAGCTTCGCAGAGCCATGGAATTTATGTTGCCTCTTAAAACAGCTCTAAAGGGAGCTCATGGGTAAATTTCTACTCATTTTGCTGGTTGGGTTGTCTTATTCATATAAACACTTGTTTTGATAATAATTTCCAAAATTAATTTAAAATTAATGAAATATCGTTTAATATGGATGTTGATGAATGTCTCGATATAAAATGCAGTTTTATTTCCATTCTTATTTTTATTTTCTATTCTTTATTAGAAGACAATTTCATTGCAAATGGTTTCAAAGTTAATATAATTTGCTATGAATTCATGAATTTTTACGAAAATAACTGTTCACGCAAAAGAAGTTTACAAAAACAAAAAAACTTGATATTCGTATTCTACAAACTAAAAATAATAAGAAACCATATAATAAATATTTTATTTGACGCCTCAAAAGAATGCACAAAACTGCTGACTTGTTGACAATAAAACTATAAAAAATATCCATAAGTTGGTTGACCATGGAATAAATAACGGGATGAAATATAAATCAGACCATTTTATGCATAGACGGTTAAGCAACAGGCTTTCAAATCGATCTACAGTGTTATCTATACACCCATCGCCAAAGGGTTAACTGATGTCAAAATGCTCACGAAAAAAAAAGACTGGCGCAAGTTCTTAGAAATTCTTCGACTGACGCTAAGTAAGTATGTGCAAACGTTTGTTACGCTTAGACATCAGCGAGTTCGGTATAGAAAAGTGTATATGTTCTTGATCTGAGTCATCTCGTGAGTCGAGCTATCCATGTCCGTCCGTCCGTCCGTCTATCCGCCTATATGTTGTCCGTATACACAGGATAAGAAGAAGGAGCTGAGATAACTTAGTAAAACTTAGAACACATGCTCACATAGGCTAAATGATCTGAACTATTGAATTTTTGGGATCCGCCCACGGACACGTCTACCTCTCATACACCCCAATATTTTAAAAATCAATATATAAGCTTGTGTTCAACCTGCTGAGACACAGTTTTCTATGCATGTTTTTCTAACAAACAAGATGATCGAAGATGATCTAGTAAAATGGTTGTAATCCGTTCACGAACACGCCTACCTCCCATAAAACCCACAATAGGAAAAATACTTTAAAGGCATTACCATGTGAGCTACAGGAATAAAACTTGAAATTTTTATAAATTTTTGTAAATTTTTCATCAAAATTGAAATGCATATAAAACATGGGATTCATCCGCTCACCGACACGCCCATTTTCAATATTATTGTATGTACTTTCTTTACTTGTATAGTATTTAATATATGTATGCAATTGACCGAGATCTGAACCTACATGTTTAAAGACGACTATGAACGTCTATTTTTCATGTTTTCAAGAAGCTTAACATGGAAACAGAGAGGTGACGGCCGAAGAGAAAAATCTATTTCTATTGAAACAATTTTTACCCGAGGTGAGAATTGAACTTGTGGTGACCGTGGCATGCAGGTTAAGTGTGTGGCTTAGCATGCTCGGAGCCCGGGTTCGATCCCCAGCCGCGGCGAAAAGTTTTTTCAATATAAAATTTTTCTGATCGGTCACCACCTCTCTGCAGACAATGGCAAACCTCAGAGAGTAAATAATGCCATGTAAAGCTTCTTGAGAACATGAGCCGTTCGGAGTCGGCATAAAACATGTAGGTCCAGTCCTCGGTCTATTGTGTGCAAACATTTAATAACACACACAACACAATTGATCATAAGAAGCTCGGTCAAAGTCCTTTCAAGGGCTGAAATGGCCAATTTGGACCTACATGTTTTATGCCGACTCCGAACGGCTAAAGTTCATGTTCTCAAGAAGCTTTACATGGCATAATTTACTCTCTGAGGTTTGCCATTGTCTGCAGAGAGGTGGTGACCAGAGAACTGCAATTATTCTTGTTTTTGAGTCATTGGTTGACTAACACAAAAAAGAGTATAAGTGAATTTAAGTCAAAGAAAAACTTCCACTTATATCCACTCATACTCGTTCGTGTGCCGTACACATAGCGAATAAATGAACAAGAATAATTTTTATGTTGGTATGAACCGATGCAGTGCTCAGTTCTCTCTTTGAGTTAATTGATTTATTGTGCTATACCATAATGACTCATAACACCAATAAACACCACGAGTTCAGTGAAATGACTTAAGTACTTAGAGTAATTTTTAGTTCAGCTTTCTTGTCATTTCATCCAAATTTAATTGTTAAATGTCCAGCAACACGTGCCAAACAAAACAATAACTGTTTTGTAAAAATCATTACAAAAAATAATACTCAACTCTTTCATTTTCTTACACGAAAAGTAAACAAAACGGCGAAAATCAGCAGCAGAGCATAACACAAAATAATACTCACTCACTCATAGTTCTTATATTCCTCTCTCATGAATAAGTGAGTCACATCAGATTGTTAACCCACATCCAATAAAGTCATAATTTGCAGACACACATGCATGTTAGAGAACTGTGAGTATGTTTTGTTTCTAGTGGGAATGAGTCAAAGTATTTTGTTGAGTTGCAATAAGTACACATTTGCACCAATAATTATGGCTCATGACTTAAGTATACTAATTTGTTTGGTACTCATTGCAGATCTCTGGTGGTGACCGATCAGAAAAAATTTTTTTTAGAAAAACTTTTCGCCGCGGCTGGGGATCGAACCCGGGCTCCGAGCATGCTAAGCCACACACTTAATCTGAATGCCACGGTCACCACACAAAGTGGTGGTGGCTTTTATTTAATGCATGTGATTAATTAGTCAGCCCAATCTCACATGGTTTTTCTCACGTGGAGTATGAGTGATTTTATTTATTAACATATTTACAAGATTTTACTCACATGGCGTATGAGTGATTTTATTTATTAACATGTTTATACCCTAAACCTGAAAGGTCAGGGTATATTAACTTTGTGCAAACGTTTGTAACGCATAGAACGAAGCGAGTCCGGTATAGAAAAGTATATATATTCTTGATCAGCGTCACCACGTGAGTCGAGCTATCTATGTCCGTCCGTCCGTCCGTCCGTCTGTGTGTTGTCCGTATACACAGGATAAGAAGAAGGAGTTGAGATAATTGGATGAAACTTGGTACACATGCTCACATGAACTCAAGAATCTGCACTATTGAATATTTTTGGAATCCGCCCCCGGACACGCCTACCTTCCATACAACGCAAAAATGTAAAACTGCATAACTCAGCTTATAATAAGCCTACAATAATAAAATTTGGTTTGTATGTGTCTTATATCAACACAAAGATGTCTTTGAAAAATGGACATCGTTCGCCCACGGACACGCCTACTTCCCATACAACGCGAAAATTGAAAACTGCATAGCTCAGCTCATAATTAGCCTACAATAATAAAATTTGATATGTATGTGTTTCATACCAACACAAATATGTCTTCGGAAAATGGACGTCATCCGATCACGGACACGCCTACCTCCCATACAACCCAAAAATTGAAAACGCAATAAATAAGCATGTGTTTAACCTACAGAGCTAAAATTTGGCACGTATGTTTTTTATGACAAGACAAATTAGGTTTGGAAAAATGGACTTCATCCGCCCACGGACACGCCCATTTACAATTATTTTTTTTTTTTTTTTTTTGAAAAGTGGGCTTAGGGTATTTCATAGTCGGCCTAGACCGACTTTAGACTTTCTTTACTTGTTTATTTTTAACAATTTAAAAAATTTAAAAGAAAACTTAAATAACAAAGACCCTTTTTTCATTCTTTCAGACTATTATGGATTCCCTCATTTTTGTAAAAATCTGCACATTTAATTTCTAACAAAGAACTAACATTATTATTTAAGCATTGGAAGGAGGGGCCTTTTAAAAAATTGTTAAACTACACAGCCAGCAAAATGAGTAGAAATTTCCGTATGAGTTCCTTTTAAAGCTTTTTAAAGAGGCAAAATAAGTTCCATGACACTTCGAAGCTGCTTTATTGTCTGTTGTAGAACTTGACACGCCTAAAGCTGCTTAAAGGTACGTTATGGAACTTGCCACACCTAAAGCTGCTTTATGGTGCCAATTTCAGGCAAAAGGCCTTATAGTTCCAAAAGTTACAAGCTATACTTCTATGCAGGTTTAAGATAATTAAGTCCAAAAGAGTTCTGAAGTGCAAGCTTCTGACCTTGGAGTTGGAGTTTTGTTCAAATAATAATAAAGAGTTTCAAAGGTTTTTATTTCAATTTTATTTTTATTTCATAAAGTTTTCTTTACATTTATTTTGAACTTAAAGCTGCTTAATGGTTCGATTGAACCTAATTTTGCAACTTAGCGATGCTTATTCGTATTTACGACAGAATTCGCTGTATAAATGAAAAATCTTTGTTTTGATATAAAGCTACATTGCAGAATGGCTAAGGCGTCGGACTACAAATCGGCGAGACAAGGGATCGAACCCAGGCACAGGCAAAATTTCAAAAAAGTTTTTTCACTGCGAATCGGATGGTAAAAGTTGAGAACAAACGCGATAATGCGATAATGGGAAGAAAGAAAGAACAAAATAAATAAATTAATTAAAAGCAAAAATTTAATTTTTACAAAAACATTGACTTTTCGAATTTGAATGATTATTTTAGGTTTGAAAATTTTCGAAGTTTAATCAGAAAGCTGCTTAACAGTCTATGCAACGTACTTATTTGTACCTCAAAGTACGACAAATTACTTAAATTCTGGGCTGCTTACACTGCAAAGCAGCTTAGAGAATTCGCTGTATAACACTAATTTCGAGCGTTCCTTGCTGGTTGGGTACTTATACAATAAAATAAATAATTATCGATTAAATTTCGCTGATCATCAATATTGATGATCAAAGATCAGCGAAAAGCTGTTATCAGTGAAATTATATTGATCATCAATATTTTCATTGAATATCATTGATTGAAAACCAGACATTGATTTTAAAGCGGTATGAAGTTGATTTGACAGAACTGCAGGGCAGTCTATTCAATGCAAGCTTCTGACCTTCGAGTTGGAGTTTTGTTCAAATAATAATTAAGAGTTTCAAAGGTTTTTATTTCAATTTTATTTTTATTTCATAAAGTTTTACGCTTTATATACAAATTGATCTCCTGTGTTAAAATTAGCACAACTTGTGTCCTTCCATCTGTTTAAGACAAGCTGTGTAGAACTACTTGTATCCTTTCCTGTTGAAAATATTATTTTTTCTACTAACAATTTATGCAAAAATGTCTTTTGCTTTACAGAATCTATTGCCTTTTTCACAATAAAAAATTTTAAAATGTTTTAAACATACAATAAAGAATGCGAGTGAAGGGGAAATAAAAATAGCTCCCAATATTTTATTATTTAAAATTGATGTTGACATATTATTTCCAACAAGCCGAATTTTATCATTATATATAAAAAAATTTTTTAATAATATTCTCTATAAAAATTTTGCAAATATGCCCTCAATACGATTAAGATGACCAAGTAAATGTCAAAATCATTTTATTTCTTGTATTCAAGCACTTCAAGCACCCTGCTAAGATTTTTAATACATTTCTTATTCGACAAACAATAAAGCTTTCTTTATTTAACATAGAAAATATTTTTAAGTTACTATTTTCGAAAACAGACAGACTTTTACTTTAATACCAACAAAAAAAAAAAAGGCCAGCATTTTTCTGAGAAACAAAATAAAAAACAAATTCTAAAGAGCAATCTAGCTGAGCAGCACTTAAGGAGTATAAGCAGAAAAAGGCAAATATTTGTTAAACCAAACAATATTATATAAATTTTGGTAAATAAGTATATTTATGTTGGTATGTAATTTTGTTAAAAATCAATGTTTGGCCACATTTTATGTGTTTCGTTTATTTCTGTGAAAAATGTTTGAAACTGCAATATTGCATGCCATTGTTTGGTTTTGGTTTTTTTTTTTGCCAACATAAATAAATATATCGATGTAAAAGCATAGTTCACTTGCTCAAAGTGCGTTTGCAGCTTTATGTATGTTTTTGTATTAAAATATATTGCATTTATGATAGCATTCTTATCTACAAATATACACTTGTACGCACCTGAGTTCAAATGTTAGATGCTTGCTTAGTATTCAGCATATTTCGGCAAACTACTGGAAGACCAGCAGCAAAAGAAGCGGCAAATATAAAAATGTCTGAAAGAAATAAAAAAAAATGTTAACAAACAGGATAAGATCAGAAATAAAAGTCTTAGATAAATTTTGACATTTAATATTAAAAATTGACAATTAATAAAATAAATTTCAGATAAATTGCACTTTATTATATATAAATCATAAGTTTTTATGATAAGAACTAAAGATATAAATATTAAGAACGTATACATATCACTTTATTTGTCGTTGCACAATCTCGCATGCAATACTACTGTGTTCAAAAGGAACAATCGCTTGCCAAGCTTAGTAATATTAGTTCATAATACCCGTAATTTTTAAGTATTTTCAAACTTTCTGATCCTGATTTGTTGTTATTTTTAAACTGTATTAAAGCTGCATGTAATTAAAACTAGTTGATCCATGAAACTTCACCCCAAATATGCAACAACAAAACCATGCATTGTTTAAAAAAAAAACAAAAAATAAAAATTAAAACACAGCTACCTATTCCAGAGCAAGCCAACATCAGCGTTGAGTACGTTAACAATGGCACCAACAACTACAGCTACGGTTTGATGAGCACTACATTGAAAGCGTTGACAGAATGTTGCTAAGTATTTATAAAAAAAAAAACAAAAAACACAAAAACAAACTACAGTTTGTCAAGCTAAACGATGCATACAATGAACACGTTGAAAAGTAACGCTAATCTGGGGGAAGTAACCAATGTAACAACTTGTGACTGCATGGTTGAAAGCATAGTAAAAGAGCAACAAAACATTTCAATACTCTAACAACAAATACAACTTTTCTAAATTGTAACTGACGGATAGAAAAGTGTTTTTGGTATGGAAGAAAGTTTGGGTTATGTCAGCGAGTGCGTTTAAAAGTATATTTTAAGCGTAAACTAATTTGGAAATTTATATGCTTATCAGCTGTACTCGCATTAAAACTTAAAATTTATAAAAGCAAGCTGATTATGGCTAAAACTTGGCTAAATTAGAGTGCTATTTTGTAGCTCAGAAACAGTGATAGAGACGCCTCACATTGGTTGAGGTTCATAGAACGAGCGGCTTAAAATAGAAGAAGTTGTCGAAGGACAATGAAACTTGGCACACATGCAGTTTTTGTTTGAATCAAGAAAAAAATTGTCAAATTAAAATGATCCGCCCACTGTTCCGCCCACCTTCCATAGAAAAAAAAACAAAGAGAAAAACATGAATACGTAATTTAAGCATAATTTAAGCAGGTAGGAGCAGCTGATTTTTATACCCCCACGCGTACTGCGTAAGGGGTATATTAGTTTTATATATTGTACAAAATTTTTTTTAATTTTGTCTTCTTCTTCTATTAAACTTAACGACAAATTTTGAAAATAGAAAATAGTTTTTAAACCCAGCATGCTTTCGCTTTCTGAAATTAAAATTTAATTGGAATGCGATGAGTAGTTATTTTTTTATTTACATCTTAACAACAGTCCAATTTAAATTTGTGTGAGCATTGGAAGTGAGCAAACAAAGCAAAGCATTTTGAGCAGGTAAATATAATTTTTTTTATTTTATAATAGCTAAAAACAAACCTATAAATTCCATTTGTTAATACTTTGTTAACAAATTAAAAAAAATTATGGAAAACAAATTGTTTTGCTAACTTAAAAAAAGTGCACAATATGTATATTGTACAAATTTCTCAAAAGCAAACTTACAATATATTGTACATAAATAATTTGGTCAATTTATTGTACAAAATACAGGGAAGGTTGCTGATTTTTTAAATTTCATAGGCAATTTTCTGGGCTTGCTGAAATAATTGTACAATGGGTTTACGCAAAAAAGGTTGTCAGATAAAGAAATTTCAGAGTTTTTGGACCGGATAGAAGCAGATTTATCAAATTATGAGGAAGAGGAAAGCGATATTGTTGAAGCAGCTGAAATCAGGTTTGAAGGTGAAATTGCCGATATCGATCCTGAGGATGAGATTCTTATAGATTCTTTTATACAACACAACCAACGAAAAAATACTCGAGGAAAACTTTGACGACTTTCAAGATATTCCAAATACAAGATTGTGAGCATGAAGTAAATGTTGAAAATGATGAAAATGCACAGCCAGAAACAGCAGAATCAGGAGCAGAATGTGCAAATTCAATTGGTATAAAATATAATATAACACAAAACAAAGACATAAGGTGGAACAGATTGGAATTTCAACCAAATCCATTTACTTTTGTAAAGGCCTTATGAATATTTTGAAGAATTTTATTTAATGTTGTTGGGCACGGCCATAGCCCAACAACATTAAATATATTTCAAAAGAAGGCCGATCAATTTTTCAACATATTTTGAAGAATTTTTTACTAGCGATCTGTATGAAAGTGCCACATTTTATACAAACTTGTATGCTACACAAACTAGAATTGCTGGTTTTAAAAATACTACAAAGACAGAGATTCCAACCTTGATCGGACTCCAAATTGCTATGGGAAGCATGCAATTAAGCCGAACTTCTTTGTTTTGGGACCCAACATTGGGTGCTGCTCTTTTTAAAGAATCGATGTCATTAAGAAGATTTCAACAGCTGCGATTAAGCCTTCATTTCATAGATATATATTTCTATACCAAATCGCTGTGATGACAAGTTCATAAAACTACGCCCACTTATTGATACAATAAGGAACCGATGCTTGAAAGAACCTATTGAGCAGGATGTGTGCATCGATGAGCAAATTGTGCCATTTAAAGGAAGGCTTTCTTGTAAGGTGTGTCATAAAAGAAAGCCGAACCCATGGGGTATTAAAAATTATGTTCTTTGCGGAAAATCTGGATTTCCTTACGTTTTGAGTTATACCAAGGAAAACAAACAAAAATTGATTCGGAAAACTTGGCAAAATAAGGATTTTCAACCGCAATAGTTATGCACTTGATACAAAGATTAAAGGAGCCTGATCATTATCTCTTCTTCGATAACTTTTTTAACTCCTACAAATTACTTGAAATCTTTACGCAATCAAGTATAAATGCTGCTAGAACCGCACGTACTAACAGATTTGGAAGAGCAGCATTCAGTTCAGATAAAGAGTTGCAAAAAAGAGGACGCGGTGCATCGGAGTGCTTTATAAGCAACGATCAAAAAATTTGTCTAATCAAGTGGTAGGATAACAAGGTAATACATCTTGCTTCAAATTTTGTAGGCAGAGGAGAAAAGGACATCGTTAGGAGATATTGTAACAACTCAAATCTATTTGTTGAGATTTAAAAGACCGGAAATAGTGCAAAAATATAACTCCTCGATGGGCGGCGTTGACTTGTTGGATCAACTTATAAGTTATTACAGAATTTTTTTAAAGTCATCGAAATGGACACTACGTCTGACCACACATTTTATTGATTTTGCCTTAGTGGCCTCCTGGTTACTTTATAAAAAAAACTGCAATATCCTAAACTTAAAAAATAAAAATATAATTGACTTACTTCATTTCCGGATAAGTGTCGCAAACAATCTTGTGCTTACTACAAAAAATGATATAATAAGAAAACGAGGAAGACCTCTGCGTACTTTTGAAAATAATATTGAGCCAACAACCAGCAAAAAGAAATATGAAGCACGCCCACTGCGAGAGATTGTTGAAGATAAGGTTGAACACCTTCCAGCTCAAGATGGACAAAATCATCCCACAAGGTGTAAGAATGTTGGCTGCACAGGACGAACATATTTTATTTGTATTAAGTGCAATGTACATTTATGCATTTCCCGCGACAAAAATTGTTTCCAAGCCTTTCATGAAGTCAGTGCAAAGTAAAAAATTTAATTGGACATATTACAATATGGTATCGTTTTGACTTAATTTATGTATAAAAATTATTTCATGTTTAATCTCGAATTGACACAAAACTATGTACAAAAATAATAAATTTAATTATTTAAATATCACTTTTCCTAGCCATTAATGAATTTGTGTATATTTAGGGCTACGCTAATTTAAAAACCAATATTTATATTTGATTTAACGTAATAAAAAATTTTTTAAACATAAAAAAGTTTTGTTTTATTTTTGTACATAATACTCCTTTCATGTATTTTGGTTAATATATTGTACAAATTTTCAAAAGCTCTACACTCTTTCTAGAAAATTTTGTATAACTTTTTTTTTAATTTTAATACTAATTTAACCTAAATCTTTGAGTTTAAAGCAACAAAAATTTTTTTCGGTTCGAAATGGAAAAGTTGACCGGAAAGGATTAAAAAGAAATCTTAACTTATGAATACTTTAAATGTACATTAGGTTCATAATAAAAAAAAACTGACGGACAGCAATAACTGACTTTGTTGAATTAACGTACGAATTTGAAAAATCGAAGGAGTTTTGTAGAAATAAGGAAATTATTACAAGATATTTAAAAAAAAATTGTTCATATCAAAATGTTTAAGAACAAGATAATTTTATAAACTTTTTCATAGATTTATAATTATTTTCTTGACTTTTCTCAATTTTTTTTTTCCTTTTCTCAAGTTGTCACTACGTGGAAAACCTTTTGAAACAATTGAAGTCACCAAAGAGAAAAAGTCATTTTCGAAATTGTCCTATCAAAAATGATTTCAAGAATGGAAAAAACGATGTCATATGTGTATCGCCTCCGGTGGTGAGGCAATACAAGGAAATTAAATAAATGTTGCAACACAATCAACTGTTTTAATTACCCAGTCCACTTGAATTTTAAACAAAAGGCATGTATGCAGTATTATGCAGAAATTTGAGCTTGGAACGCTATAATTTTTTTACTTTTTTGAAAAATTTTATGAAATATCTTTAGGTCAAGATTTTTTACTTCAAACCAAGTTTTTGTATAATTTTTCAACTTCATCTCTAATACGCTACCACAAAACTTTAAGTCCTTTTTCTTAAAAAAATAAATTTGAAATTTTTGAGAAAAGTCCCGCTCTTTGATTAATATCCCAGTAGAAAAAAAAAGGAGAAAGAAGCAATTGCAGAAGCTCTTCTTAGCTAGGTAGAGGGCATTACGAACAGGATTCTTTTCTTACTTATTTTTTATATGAAACGAGCCAACATGCAAGGTATTGCACTCTACTTTCTCCAAAAAGAGCTTATATAAGTTGTTATATGCAAGGGCTCCCGGAAAACCTTTGCAAGAACAATTCCAAGAAAGCGTTTCAAAAAACAGCACTCAGAAGTGGTTATATTCAAGCCAAATACAGAAGTACTTACGGAAGTGGTTTTATGGAATCTATCAAAAACAAAACAAAGTAAATGTCGGGGTTGTGCCTCGAACATAGAAAAAATATGATTTTTAAAACTGCTTTAATTTCTTCATGTTTTAAATTATGAATTAAATTTTTAAATTTTTTAAGTTATCGTTTTTTGTGGTTTTCCTCCTCCCTCCGTCGATGTGTTTAGTCAAATATCTGTAAAACTGTACCTGTCGGACATGATCAAAAAATGACATCTTCAACTTCTCTATTTGACGTCTGGTTTCTGAGGAAAATGGTTACCAAGTTTGAAAGAAGTAATTTCGAGAAAAATACGATTAAAGTTTTTCATAGCATGCATTAAATATGCATTTTGATCTGAAAAAAAATTTCAATTTTAAATAATCCTTTTGGCATCGACTCGATTTTTGGATTGTATTCGGTTTTGGTCGATACTGTTAGCTTGATTTTTGTTTATCTCATATTCGTTAAACTTCTTTTTATTCGCTAGTCTTTGGTTCTTGACTTCGTTTACCTTCGGCTCATTCCTTAATTTTTGTCGAAAGAACTTCATCAAAATCAGTTCATCCATTTTGACGTGAATGAGTCAGATATAGTTGATTAAATAACGCGCCCTCTCACGGAAGTTTTCTGAAACTTAAACAGCCTCAATTTTGTTGCAGGGTCAGGTTATTCAACGTACCAATTTTTAGTAAAATCGGTCAAGTCATTTAGGAGCTATTGAGCCTTATCAATGCACTACTTAAATTGCCCTCTTGCGGAAGTCTTTGGAACTTTTGAAGTGAAACTTCTTTGGCGGCGAGAGAAATTTCAAGTTCCTTTTTCGTGACACTAGGCTAACGTTTTCAATTCATATGAAAATTAAAAAAAAATTACTGTCACTGCCGAGAATTGAACCCCGAACATCGTTGCTTATGAGCCGGAATCTATACGTTTACGCCACGTAGGCACATGATAAATAGCCAAACAAAATGTAATTAAAACTGAACGCGTAACATACTGAAAATAACATAACTAACATTAACATTACATTGTTAACATAACCGTAACATTAATTTTCATCCTTCAAGTATGCACGGAAAAAAAAAATAGTAAAATAGCTAAAACAGGAGCAGAACGCGTTCGTGAATATAGAGGGCGAATTTGAGCTCTTAAGAATACAGCCGCAGCTGGGTCTGCAACTAATGATGAAGGTAAGGTGATTGCAACAACGGCTGAGTTTCAAAATACATTTTTACGAAACATCAGTGTATTTTGTTGAATCTACAAAGAACCAATCCCAAAAAACACACTGATGCATCTCTACAAAATTTTAAAGCCAACCAAGTTGATGCACTCAACAATCAACGTTCGCTGCTTTATGAGGCCCTCAATCAACATAGCAATTATTATGATCAGGAAGCAGGAGGTAATAATGAACAAGATTTGCCTCTGCTTTCGGAGGCTCCTTCAAAGAGTACTATGCAAATGCAATCCAGCATTCAAAAAGTAACACTGTTGAGAAGACATTTGAAAGCAACTAAAACACCAACTGAACAAAAACAAGTACCGAAAATAACTGTTATTTTACAATTTTCAAATGAAAAAAATTGTCGAAAGACTTTTTCAAATATACCATTTTATTATAAATGTCCTCAGCCTCACGAATATTAAGTCGCTTTTAAATTTGAAACGGATTCTTTAAAAGTTAATTTATTGCCTAGTATATTTCGAGGAAAAATAAAGGTTACTTTTGACTTTTATTTTATCGGTCAAAAATAGCAGTTATTTTGTGACTTTAATTTTTTCGGTCAAAAATATCAAGCAATTTGTGTTTTTTTAAAGGCCGCTTGACAGATTGAACTGTTGACACCATGTGTAAAATGTCTCACCGATAAGATGAAAATAATAATATCAACATTTTTTTATCGGTAAAATAACTTGAACAAATATAAACTACCTGATATTTTTGACCGAAAAATAAACGGCAGAAAATAACTGTTATTTTTGCCCAAAAAAACTATAAGGCACAAAAAACTGTTATTTTTGTCGGAAAAAATAAAAATTAAGAGATAAAAGTTAATATGTGATACTTTCGACAAAAAACCATATTCGGTACGGTCCCTGGATGCAAATATTGAATCAACAAATTATTATTCCATTTCGTATTGATTGAATTTCTTTTCAGATACTTTCTCTCTCTATTTCACACTAAAATCTCTCTTATTTCTTACTGTTAAAGAAGTTTCACTTCTGCCACGTGTACGTTGCTACACGCGAGTTTTTTTTTATAACCTATGTCTTATCTTGGGCGCAGTTGAACCTTCAAACCAAATTTCATTGAAATCGGGCCAGACGTTTAGAAGTTATTATGACTATAAAACGCACTACTTAAAGCGCCCTCTTGCGGAAGTCTTTGGAATTTTGTACAGCGTATATTTTACTATGGGAGCAGTCGAACCTTCATACCAAATTTCATTGAAATCGGTTCAGGTGTTTAGGAGTTACTGCATCTTAAAAAGTCAGTACTTAAAGCGCCTTCTCGCAGAAGTTTTTGAAATTTTTAATAGCCTATGTTGTTTTTTGGGAGCAGTCGAACCTTCATACCAAATTACATAGAAATCGGTTCAGGCGTTTAGAAGTTATTTTAGAGTGCCACGCCCACAGACTTCCCAACCAGCAAGAAACGGTCTAAATTTGGCTTATACAGCGAATTCTCTAAGCTGCTTTGCAGTGTAAGCAGCCCAAAATTTAAGTAATTTTTCGTACTTTGAGGTATCAACAAGAACGTTGCATAGACTGCTAAGCAGCCTTCTAATCGAACTTCGAAAACTTTTTTTTAAAAAAAAATATTTTCCTGTTTTATTTCTGATTTTAATTTTTTTATTTTTTTTTATTTTTTTATTTTCTTCTTTTTCTACCATTACCGCTTTTGTTCTCAACTTGTACCATCTGATTCGCAGTGAAAAAACTTTTTTATTAAAATGTTGCCTTTGCCAGGGTTCGATCCCGTGTCTCGCCGATTTGAAGTCCGACGCCTTAGCCATTCTGCCATGTAGCTTTATATCGAAACGAAGATTTTTTCATTTATACAGTTAGTTCTGTCGTAGGTACCCATAAGCAGCGTTAAGGTCCAACATTAGGTTCAATCGAACCATTAAGCAGCTTTAAGTTCAAAATAAATGTAAAGAAGATGTACAAGTGGCACTTCAGAACTTCTTTTGAACTTAATTATCTTAAACCTGCATAGAAGTATAACTTTTTCCTTTTGGAATTATAAGGTCTATTGCCTGAAATTGACACCATAAAGCAGCTTTAGGTGTGGCAAGTTCCACAACGTACCTTTAAGCAGCTTTAGGCGTGCCAAGTTCTACAACGGACCATAGAGCAGCTTCGAAGTGCCATGGAACTTATTTTGCCGCTTAAAACAGCTTTAAAGGGAACTCAAACGCAAATTTCTACTCATTTTGCTGGTTGGGTTGTGCCCACTTTTTTACAACTCCTATGTACTTTCTCTCTATCAAACGTACTTGCTGTCTAAATTTCAGCTCAATCGGATAAACGGTGCGCGAGCCTATACGGAACAGACAAGCAGACAGGCAGACAGACAGACAGAGGTGATATAATTATACCCTAAACCTGAAAGGTCAGGGTATATTAACTTTGTGCAAACGTTTGTAACGCATAGAACGAAGCCAGTCCGGTGTAGAAAAGTATATTTATTCTTGATCAGCATCACCACGTGAGTCGAGCTATCCATGTCCGTCCGTCCGTCCGTCTGTCCGTCTGTGTGTTGTCCGTATACACAGGATAAGAAGAAGGAGTTGAGAGAATTGGATGAAACTACACATGGTCACATGAACCCAAGGATCTGCACTATTGAATATTTTTGGAATCCGCCCACGGACACGCCTACCTCCCATACAACGCAAAAATTGAAAACTGCATAACTCAGCTCATAATTAACCTACAACAATAAAATTTGGTATGTATGTGTTTTATATCAACACAAAGATGTCTTTGAAAAATGGACGTCATCCGATTACGGACACGCCCACCTCCCATACAACCCAAAAATTGAAAACGCAATAAATAAGCTTCTGTTTAACCTACAGAGCTAAAATTTGGCACATATTTTTTTTGTATTAAAACTAATGGCGTTTTCGTTTCTACCAAAAAATGTTGCCCTGTCGCAGTGCAAAATGTTTTCAATGTTGCCCGCAACCCTGTAAAAGTGCATGTTTTTGCCTACTCGAAAAATGTCAACTTAAATAAACGAATATAATCATCCTTGTCTAACGCACGCATGTCATAATATTATCGTTTTAAAAACAGCTGATATGCAGGGCAATCATCTACCCTGAGAAAGTTTGCAAGGCAGAAAATGCGCCTTTTTTGCCCTCTGTGAGTGTGACATTTTAAGAAACGAACACAGAATTTACCCACCCGTTTGCACTTATTTTAGAATCGAACACGAAAAAAGGCAAGGGCAATGAAAAGGCAACATTTTTTGGTAGAAACGAAAACGCCATAAGATGGTTTTGAAAAGCGGACATCATCCGCCCACGGACACGCCTACCTCTCATACAACGCGAAAATTGAAAACTTTATAACTCAGCTCATAGTTAACCTACAACAATAAAATTTGATATGTATGTGTTTTATACAAACACAAAGATTTTTTTCGAAAAATGGACGTCATCCGCTCACGGACACGCCCACCTCCCATACAACCCAAAAATTGAAAACGCAATAAATAAGCCTCTGTTTAACCTACAGAGCTAAAATTTGGCACGTATGTTTTTTATGACAAGACAAAGATGGTTTTGAAAAATGGACGTCATCCGCCTACGGACACGCCCACCTCCCATACAACCCAAAAAGTTTAAAACTCAATAAATAAGGTTATGTTTGTCATAGAGAAATTAAATTTGGTATGCATGTATTTTATACCAAAACTAAGGTGCGTTCAAAAATTGGCATAATCCGTCCATGAACACGCCCACTTCCCATAGCGAAAGCAAAATAAAGGCATTAACTGTGAGCTACAGGAATAAAACTTCACTCAGAAAAAAGTGTCTCGGAATATGATAAAAAAAGCATCATATTTAGAGAAAAATGGTATAGACTTTGCTCCAGAGAATGCTATTCTCTAATTTCGATACTTAAAATTCTCTAAAAATGATAAAAAGGTTCCATGAAATAGAAAAATATATCGTTTTTAGAGAAAAATACTTTTTTTTTTGAGAAAATATTTGTTTTTATTGAAGAAAATACTTCTCATAGTGAATTTTTTATCAAAATATAAGAAAAGTTTTTCATTTTCAATAAAATTTCTCTATAAATGAGAAATTGCTTGTGCGAGAAAAATACTTATCATTATTAGAGACATTGAAATGTTTCCATTTCCTAAAAGTAAAGAAATATTTCTACGAAAATGTGAAAATTTATTCTAATTGAAGAAAATTTTATTTGAAAAAGAGATAGAGCTATTATCAAAAATAGAGAAATTTTTTACCGGAGCAAGGTATGTGTTTTTTTCTCAGTGTTGGTATGTGTAAATTTTTCATCAACATTTAAATGCATATAAAATATAGGCTTAATCCGCCCACGGACACGCCCATTTACAATAAAAATTTTGTTTGTAAAAGTGGGTTTAGGGTATTTCATAGTCGGCCTAGACCGACTTTAGACTTTCTTTACTTGTTTTTAGTATATTTCATTTTTTAACCGACTTCAAAAAGTAGGAGGTTCTCAAGTTGGTTGGTTTCTCTGTTTTTTTTTTTAATGTATGTACATCGATTACTCCTAAAGTGCCTGCCCGATTGCCGTAATTTTTTGTCAACATATAGAGACTAGTGGGCGGTATTCGGCAAAGGGGCGTGTCTCTATAAAAAACACTGTATCTCAGTAAATATTGACACTAGGGTAATAAAATTCATAGTAAAATAACAAGGGCAAGCACAAATATTAAAAATAACGATAACTTAAGTGGGCGTTATTATAAAAAAGGGTGTGGCAATATTGTAAAAACTCTATATCTCGAAGAAAATTGACCCTAGAGTACTGAAATTAAGTACAGAGGTAGGCACAATTATTAAAAATTACTATAAAAAAAATGGGCGTTATTCGAGAAGGGGAGTGGCAATATTAAAAAAACACTGTATCTCGATTACTATTTACAATACGATACTTAAATTTAGTACAAAGGTAGGTACAAATATAACAAATAACTGCCAGTAATGTGGGCGCTATTCGATAAAGGGGCGTTTCACTATAAAAAAAACACTGTATCTCAGTAAATATTGACACTAGAGTACTATAGTCAAAAAAATTCACAGCAAAAATGCAAGGGTGGGTACAATTATATAAAATAACGGTCAATTAAGTGGGCGTTATTCGACAAAGAGGTGTGGCAATATTAGAAAAACTCTGTATCTCGAATAATATTTACACTAGAGTACTAAAGTTAACTACAGGGGTACTCACAGTTATAAAACAATTAATTTCAATAAAGTGGGCGTTGTTTGATAAAGAGGTGTGGCAATATAAGAAAAACTCTGTATCTCGAATAATATTGACATAAGAGTACTGATATTTAGTACAGAGGTAGGCACACTTATAACAAGTTTTTGTCAATAAAGTGGGCGTCATTTGACAAAGGGGTGTGGTAATATTAGAAAACACTAAATCAAATACTGACACTACTAACTGAAAAAGTACAGACGTAGGCATTCGACTAAGGGGTGTGGCAGTGTGTAAAAAAAAGTATAATATTGACTTAAAGGTGATAAAATTCATTTTTAGAATGGGTAGAACTATTGAAAACACTATGACAAAGAGTGTGATATTCTTGACAAAAAGACGTGTCACTATTATAAACACACTATATTTCAGCTAATATTGACATTGGGGTAGTGATAAAAATACAAGAGTAGGTACTGATAAACATACTGACAAAGACCAGAATAAGAAACGACAGAAAAGCATTTTCCATATTATGAGCATAAATAATTGGTGTTTAATTAATTTATTCATTTTTTTAATATATATCATATTCTCTAAAAATAAAGAAATAAAAACTTTTTAACAAAAAAAAAACCTACTTCAAAATCACTAGAAAGTAAAAAATAATTTTAAATTACTTTTACTATTTATTTCTTGGTCAAATTTGATAATTTATTTATATTCATTATTATATTTGAAATCTTATGATATCAATTATTCTGGATTTTTCTTTATTTTTATCATAAATATATTAATTTTTTATGATTATAAAAGCTTTGAAGTCGGCGCTAATATAATCAGATTTTTTGTGAAGCTGCAACACACATATAGCATTTTGATTAAGATTTAAGAAAAATTAAGATAACAAATGAATAAAGCGTCACCTAAGCAGGATATTCATAAATAAAAAAGTCTTAAATAGAGTAGGGATGGCAAAAATATCATGATTTCATGTCAATGGTTAGCGCTGACTAGAAGCTTTTATTATCATAAAAAATCAATATATTTATGATAAAAATAAAGAAAAATCCAGAATAATTGATATCATAAGATTTCCAATATAATAATGAATATAAATAAAATATCAAATTTGACCAAGAAATAAATAGTAAAAGTAGTTTAAAATTATTTTTTACTTTATAGTGCATATCGTGCACTTTTCACCTAATGATGAGACACATTTTCACCTCAGTGGATTCGTCCATACACAAAATTACCGCATTTGGGCGAATGATAATCCAAGAGTGATTGTAAACCGTATTTTTACGTATAGTTACATATTTACGCGCATATCTTTAAAACTGTAACTCTTTCGGTAAAAATATTAAGCACATTTTTGAAGAAAATTGTTGGATCTATAATTTTCATCTGAATGATTTTACGCTAGGGCTTTTTGTTTTTGAAGACAAATACGAAGTAACTGAACTATTGAAAATTTTGTTTGTTTTTAAAATGCCTTGTTTTCAAAGAAAAAAATTAACCCCCCTAAGTAATTTTTTGAGCAAAAAATGGTCTCAACATGTAAAGAACCATCAATTGCAAATATTAAGATCCAGTTACTACACAGTATTTGAATTTAGTTTAAGAGTTATAAGAAAAAATTTGTGACTAAAAGGTGAAATTTGACCTCGAATTTCTCTCTTTTTGACCTAATCCGATAAAACTGAGTATGAGGGCATAATATATAGACCATGCACTACTAGAAACCATTGAGATATTTGAGGTTATTTTAGTTGTCTCTTAAATTGTCGCACAGTGTAATCATTGTGAAGTTCTAACCAAAAGTATTTTTAATGAATTTTTTAATATTGTCGTTAGTTCTATAGTATGTGTTTCAACCAAATTTCATGAGAGAGAAAAAAGCTGTCTCCAATTGAATGTTCAAAATTGGGAAGCCAATATCTCCGCCATCTTTGAATTTTATTTATTTTTTTTCTATATTTAAGTCTTAGCAGTTAACTTAAAAAGAATTATACAAATTTTACCGTTGCTTATTTGTTTTTATATAAATTATTCGTTTTAAAAAGAGATTACAAAATTTTAATTTTTCTCAAAATATGGGGTAACAATGATTTTTGTTGTAAAACCAAACAAAAACTCTAATTTGCACTTTTGATATTCTCTTAAAGTCTTTTACCAGATTTCAAGTGAATTTCAGATGATTTTGTCTCGACACTAAATTAATAAATTGTCCGTGTCATTAAAAAATTAAGGCTACCCCCATGAGTTTTTAACAAAATTAAATTTTTTCAAAATATTGGTTTTCTATTTTTTTAAAAATTAATAAAATTCAAAAATAATTTCTGTGAAGGGACTAACTTTATTTCTCCAATCAATTAAAAATTAAAGCTTCGAACTTATGTGAACCATCTCGCATATAATTATAATAGGTAAACAAAAAATTATAGAATTTCGAACTCGGGCGATACTAGTAATTATAAAAAGGCAATAAAAAAATTGAACGATATCGCAGAACAAGTTTTTCCATAACTTCAGAATTTGAAGCTTTTCTAGACCATGCTTTAAGGAAGGCTCTTATTTAACCATTTACTCAAACGCTAAAATAAACAACAACAACAAAAAGTGCCACAGTTGTCAAAATGACGAAGTTTGTAGAAGCGTCAAAAGAAATTGCTTAAAAAATCTTATATATAAAATCAAATGTTTGTCCTCCTGTCTGTCTGTCTGTCTGTTCCGTATAGGCTCGCGCACCGTTTATCCGATTGAGCTGAAATTTGTACAACGAGTACCTTTCATAGAGAGAAAGAAAAAAGGGGGTGTAAAAAAGTGAGCGCAAGTATGTGGGCGTGGCACTCTATAATAACTTCTAAACGCCTGAACCGATTTCAATGAACTTTGGTATGGAGGTTTAACTGTACCCAATATAAATCATAGGTAAAAAAGTTGGCGTGGCACTCTGTAATAACTCTTAAACACCTGGATCTATTTCAATTAAATTTGGAATGAAAGTTCGATTGCGCCCAAGATAACATAGGCTAAACAAAATTCCAAAGATTTCCGTTAGAAGGCGCTTTAAGTAGTGCGTTTTGAAGACTCAATAACTCCTAAACGCCTGAACCGATTTCAATGAAATTTGGTATGAACGTTCAACTGCACCCAAGATAAAACATAAAATATAAAAAAAAAACTCGCGTGTAGCAACGTACACGTGGCAGAAGTGAAACTTCTTTAACAGTAAGAAATAAGAGAGATTTTAGTGTGAAATAGAGAGCGAAAGTATCTGAAAAGAAATTCAATCAATACGAAATAGAATAATAATTTGTTGATTCAATGTTTGCATCCAGGGACCGTACCGAATATGATTTTTGTCGAAAGTGTCACATATTAACTTTTATCTCTTAATTTTTATTTTTTCCGACAAAAATAACAGTTTTTTGTGCCTTATAGTTTTTTTGGGCAAAAATAACAGTTATTTTCTGCCGTTTATTTTTCGGTCAAAAATATCAGGTAATTTATATATGTTCAAGTCATTTTACCGATAAAAAAATTTTGATATTATTATTTTCATCTCATCGGTGAGACATTTTCACATGGTGTCAACAGTTCAATCTGTCAAGCGGCCTTTAAGAAAACACAAATTGCTTGATATTTTTGACCGAAAAAATTAAAGTCACAAAATAACTGCTATTTTTGTCAAAAGTAACCTTTATTTTTCCTCGAAATATACTATGCAAGAAATTAACTTTTAAAGAATCAGTTTCAAATTTAAAAGCGACTTAATATTCGTGAGGCTGAGGACATTTGTAACATAATGGTATATTTGAAAAAGTCTTTCGACCATTTTTTTCATTTGAAAACTGTAAAATAACAGTTATGTTCGTTCCTTGTTTTAGTTCAGTTGGTGTTTTAGTTGCTCTGAATGTCTTCTCAACACTGTTACTTTTTAAATGCTGGATTGCATTCGCATAGTACTCTTTGAAGGAGCCTCCGAAAGCAGAGGCAAATCTTGTTCGTTATTACCTCCTGCTTCCTGATCATAATAATTGCTATGTTGATAGAGGGCCTCATAAAGCAGCGAAAGTTGATTGTTGAGTGCATCAACTTGGTTGGCTTTAAAATTTTGTTGAGATGCATCAGTGTGTTTTTTGGGGATTGGTTCTTTGTAGATTCAACAAAATACACTGATGTTTCGTAAAAATGCATTTTGAAACTCAGCCGTTGTTGCAATCACCTTACCTTCATCATTTGTTGCAGACCCAGCAGCGGCTGTATTCTTAAGAGCTCTAATTCGCTCTCTATATTCACGAACGCGTTCTGCTCCTGTTTTAGCTATTTTTCTATTTTTTTTTTCCGTGCATACTTGTAGGATGAAAATTAATGTTACGGTTATGTAATGTTAATGTTAATCTAAAGTTAATGTTATTTTCATTATGTTACGTATTCACTTTTAATAACATTTTGTTAGACTTGTTTCATGTGCCTACGTGGCGTAAGGGAATAGATTCCGTCTTATAAGCAACGATGTTCGGGGTTCAATTCTTAGCAGCGGCAATAATTTTTTTTTAATTTTCATATTAATTGAAAACGTTAGCCTAGCGTCACGAAAAATGACCTTGAAATTTCACTCGCCGCCAAAGAAGTTTCACTTCAAAAATTTCAAAGACTTCCGCAAGAGGGCGCTTTAAGTAGTGCATTGTTATGACTCAATAACTCTTAAATGACTTGACCGATTTTACTAAAATTTGGCACGTGAAATAACTTGACCATGCAACAGAATTGAGAACTATTTAAATTTTAGAAAACTTCCGTGAAAGGGCACTTTATTCAATCAACTATGTTTGGCTATGTTTGACAAAAATCAAGGAATGAGCCGTATGCAAACGAAGTCAAGAACCAAAGACGAACGAAAAAAAAAAAATTAAACGAACACGAGCAGAAGCTATATCAAGATTAAAAACATCAACCGAACAGTATCGACCAAAACCAAAATTGCACGAAGACAATCCAAAAACCGAATCGATGCTTATAGGATTGTTTAAAATTGGAATTTTTTTTGAGATAAAATTGCATATTAAATGAAAAACTTAAAGTGCATTTTTCTCGAAATGACTTTTCAAACTGCATTCAGAAAAAAGTTTCTCGGAATATGATAAAAAAGGCATTATATTAAGAGAAAAATGATTAAGACTTTGCTCCAGAGAATGTCTTTCTCTTAATGCGATCCTAAAAATTCTCTTAAAATGATAAAAAAAGTTTCTATGAAAAAGAAAAGTATATACAAATTTATCAGTTTTAGAGAAAAAGACTATTTTGTTTTAGGAAAAATTTGTTTTTATTGAAGAAAATACTTCTCATGGTGAATTTTTATCAAAAAATAGGAAAAGTTTTCATTTTCAGTAAATTTTTCTCTATAAATGAGATTTTTTTTGAGCGAGTAAAATAATTATCATTATAAGAGGCATTGAAATATTTTAATTTTTTAGAAGTGAAGAAATACTTCTTCGAAAATGTGAAAATTTATTCTAATCGAAGAAAATTTAGTTGAAAAAGAGAAAATTGCTATTATCGAAAATAGAGAAATTTTTCACCGGAGAAAGATATGTGTTTTTTTTTTTGAGTGTGGGTGATCATTTTCCTCAGAAACCAGACTTCAGAGCGAGACGTTGAAGATGTCACTTTTTTTTTAAACATGTTTGGCAGGTACAGTTTTACGGAAATTTGACTTAACACTTTCGACGGAAGGAGGGGGCAAACCCCAAAAAACGATTATTTAAAAAATTTTAAAATTGAATTGATAATTTAAAAAATTTTAAAATGAGAGCAGTTTTGAAAATCGTCCTTTTTCTGTGCTCGAGGCACAACCCCGAGTAACACCGGCTTACATCCGCTAGTATATATATATAAAAAAAAAATTAATTTTTCAATTAACTAGTGTAATTTAAGGTTTATTGTAAATCCCTATAAAGAAGTCGGGGTAAAAATCTGCTAACCCACACTAAGATCAATATTTAGTTTTGTATGTCATCAAACTCTTTTGTATCGTTCTTAAGGCATTGTTTCTAAGCTATTTTATTTAAAAATAACAACTTTTATATGAAATTCAAACTGTTGCTGGTTAAAGATTGTTTCAAGCCGCAAAAACCACAACTGTACTAATTATTTATATAAAGCAATATAATTATGTATGATCCGTAAGCTTGTAAAATCAAATCTTTCATGGATTGGAACCTTTTTCAACTCAGCATACTTCAAAACTTTTACAACTTATAGACATGAAACGTGTTTTTTTTTGTTCTTGTTTTTTGTTATTAAGCTAATTGCTCTCGATCTACTGTTGCTATTAAACAAAGTTTGTGGCAGGCTTGTCATAAAAAGTTTTCAATTCTCTTTCGGTTCGAAAAAAAAACTCAGTACCTTTTTTCAAACATAAACAAACTTTTACACTTATATTAACCGCCGCAAGGTTAAAATATGCTATATTTGTTTTTCCTTTTTTTTTTCATATACCTTTACATACATATACTCTGTTACAATCACTTTTTGGCTAATTACAATTTTCAACACCTTTTCAACCTTGCTCAATTGCCAAACTTTGACCTGCTACAAAGTAGTTAATACGAAAGGAGCAAGAAGTAGTGAAAGAGCGAAAAAAAAATGTAATCATGAGTTTTTAATCACTTTTGCCAAAGCTTAATATTACTTTACAGAAACATTTGCTCTCTACGGGTTATTTCTTTTATTCCTTCAGTCATTGTTAGTAATTTTTACGTAAGGACTATGAAGAACGGACCTTAAGTGCCATATCTGCTCTGGCTTTCTTTCATCTTTCCAACAAACTTTCAAATTAAATCTCTGTCAAAAGTCAACGCCAGACGTTCATGTGACAGCTCAGCTGCTTAACACTCTGGGAAGCAGCACTTAATTTATATACTAGTTAAGAGTAGAGAGCAGAAAAAAAGGGAAAAATTGTTTTTTATGAGGCTTTCAGTGTTCAGCTGCGTTGCACTTGAGCTTTGAATTAATTAAGTAAAAAATTAAGTTCACTATTTAGCCATTTATTTAGGTTTATATGTGTGTGTGTGTGTGTGTGTGTGTGTGTGTCTGTGTAAATGAGCGCGATTTGCTTAAAATTTAAAATCCTGCTGGGAGTAGTTAAAATTTCCATAATAATGGCCGGATGTCAAAAACATGTAACGGAAGCGGCCAAGCAAACAGACAGACAGAGACAGCTAGAGAGAGAGAGAGAGAGAAATAGTGGAAAACTGCTTGGTTAAGAAAGCAAACAAAAACAAACAATAAAGCTAACAACCAACACTTTCTAAACATTTCCGTTTGAGTCCAGACCGCGAGGGACTCATTAAGAGTGAGTTACAAGGGTGAACAAAAAAAAAAAAACTAGAAAAAAAAATGAGAATAAAACAAAAAGACAGCATAAAGAGTGCAGTCACCAGAGTGCATGTGAAAGAACAAAATTCAAAGGAAAGACATAAAATAGCGGAAGTAAAGAATAAAAAGCTTTTTATGCAAATTTTAGTTCTTTTTTTTTTCTTCATCATGCTTAAACACAGGCAGGAAGTTTTGAAAGAAGAAATAACTTTTTTTTTAAATTATTAAAAAATAACTCAAGGTTTATTGGCTTGCGTAGCTAGTTTTGTGGAGAACAAAGTTTCTACAATATTTTCAGACCTTATTAAAGCTCTCAATGCTCGCATTAAAAATTAATTTGTCTAAGAAAAGTTAAATCCTTAGAGCAAAAGGTTCCTTTTTACTTCTATATTGCCAGCAATGTATGCATTATTTTGCTCTTCACTGTAGTCTACTCAGTGAACTCCATTAAAACGCTAAATAGTACAGTTGGCTACAACGATATTGTAGCTATCCAAAACAACAATAATAGAAAAAGTTCTCAACTAAAAAAATCAAAAAAAAAACTGCCAAGCTGGCTAATGAAAAATCTACAAGAAATAGGAAAAAACAAATACTGCGATAAAAGAAAAGCGCAATCATAGAGCGCAAAAAACTATGAAGCAAAAAAAAAACAGCTTCAGTTCTTAAGTGTTTCTTTCGCACAGCTATTTATTTTTGTCTATTTTTTTTTTTTTTTTGTTTTTGTGTGTATTTTGTGCTCAGCTTTCTTTGTGAATTTAAATTGTGATTGCCGCATGTTAAACAACTTCATTAACTTTGCATTACGAAAGCTTACACGCAACGGCAACAGCAACTGACACCTCGCTGGCAGCGCAATGCCAGCCAACCGACCAAACGACCGAACGAACAAACCAATCCAACTCATCTCCAAACAAAGCCCAAACTCCACCCAATTTTGCCTGCCCTGCAGCTGAAAGTGTTTTCTTAATAGAAAAAAAATGCGCTGCTGGCGGAAGTTCAGTTGAACTTAAAATGGTGTTTGACAGCGTAAAAGCGCGCATTTGTGTCTATATGAGCAAATGTTTATGTGTTTGCTGGTGTGGTTGTGTGTATGTGTGATTGCGTGTGAATGTATCTGCTCCCGTTAGTGACTGTGTAAAATGTAATAAAATTAATCTTAACTCGTTCATAAAATTTGCGACACTTACTTGCGGAAACGTACACTATCACCGCTTCGTAGTTGTTGTGAAAATATCCGGTCATGAAAACGCACACATTAAACACACACACACTCCCATACTACCCACACATAAACTGCTCCACTTTATCTGCTTGTGTCGGAAATGTTGGCCTCTCACTTTGCAAAAAGTTTAAAGAGGAAAAAGTTTCGGTCCAATCTCGCATCGTCTGCAGATTGTTAGCAAAGTGTGAGTGTCGCATATTTAAGGGATTAAACCTTATATAATAGCATTTAATATTAAGAAAGTTCATTGTTCTGAAATTAAAAAAGTTAGCGTGCAATAAAAGAAAAACACATGTGAGGAAAATATAAATGAAAGTGTTATCGTTGGGATTGTTGCATAAAAGGGTGAAAGAAAAAGGCTCAGAATATAGCTTACCACTTGTGGGCAATATTTTAAATATAAGGCTCTGTAATTTTATAAGTCTGGTTTTGTTTGAGATCATCGACAATAAAAAAATTAGTTTCACCAAACTGCAAGACTGATTAATTAACTGACCGATAACACGAATAACTAATTTGTTTGTTCATACCTTGGCATGGGTTTAGGTTTGAAGAAACACAATTGTAAGTCCCCTTTTACACTAGTCAAGAAATGGAAGCAATTTTTCGAGTTCGAAAAACTTGCCAGTACACTTGACTGTGTACCGTCAACTTTTTCCTCTTTCGTCGCTTCCTATTTGCGGCGAATTGGCCTACAAGCTCAGAAAATTGACTTCAATTCTTGACTAATGTAAAAGGGGTAAAACTTACATTTAATAAGTTCATATGAAAGTAATGAAAGAATGACATTTAATATAATTATTTGTATATTTCAATGTTTTATTAATAAAATGGTGTAGATCTTTAAGTTCATCTTATCCTGTGTTTATGGACACAACACAAACAGACAGACGGGCATAACTAAATTAACTCAAAAGCTGACGTTGACCAAAAATATACATATATTTGAGCGATTCCATCAATTATCGGTCAACTGTGGACTCACCATCAAGGATTTTTTGTAACTTTTCAAATTTGAAGCATGGACGTAATCATTATGAGCAATATCGAAAAAATGTAGATATAATGATTATATAATGATTTTTTTGAAGTGAAACTTCTTTAGTCACGTATACAACATACGGCGAACAAAACTGGTAGTAAAATCGATGAAACGAATGAAACTGCGGCGAATTGAGGTGAATTTAGGCCAATTAGGTGAATTAAGTTGAAACTAGGTGTTCGCAAAACCTTATAAATTAGAATTCATAAAGTGTTAGGAAGGAAAAAATTATCAAGCAATGGTTTGAGTCCGAACTAACAGATGAATTAATCAACAAAGTTTTACACCGTACTTGTTGAAGGTGGAATTTTCAACAAGATACGTTATGCTTAAATTTCCAATCATGACGCGTTACGCTGGAATTTTCAACCTGTATGATTCAATGGCCAATCGGATGCAATAAGAATATCTGAGGTCACAAGAGGATCATTTGCACTTTTATGGATTCCATGGAGCAGTTGGTCATATGTATATGGTTATGATTCCATGGCCAATCGGATGTAATGGAATTATCTGAAATTACAGACGGGTCATTGGCAATTTCATGGTTTCCATGGATCATTTGGACAGAAATGTATGATTCTATGACCAATCGGATACAATGGGATTATCTGAGGTCATACTTTTATGGATTCCATGGATTATTTTGACCAAAATGGATGATTCTATGGCCAATCGGATGCAATGGGATTTTTTGAGGTCATTCGCAGGTGGTCATTGAAACTTGAATGGATTCCATTTTTAAGTACATCTTTTTACAAGACGAACTCAATTTATAATGATGATGAGAAATGGGTTCATACGTGTTGGGCTGCCCGGCCATACACAAAAATTGACGCCAAAGTCCAATATTCACAGTGACAAGGTCCTTCTCTGTGTTTGGGCTCTGTATTTGGTGAGGCCGTGATGTACTATAGGCTCCTACAACTAGGTGAAACTATTACAGAGCAACTCTACCGAACTCAATTGATGCGTTTGAACCGATCATTGAAGCAAAAACGTCCAGAGTGCGATCAAAGGCACAACAAGGTAATTTTGCAACATGAAAACGCTCAGCCACATGTTATGCAGCCGGTCAAAACATACCTTGAAACGCTGAAATGGGAAGTCTTACCTCTACTATTTGCTTACTTTGATGACGCATGACCTTGAAAATCAGCACTTTCGCTCTTTTAAAATAAACTTGATCTGCTCATGGCTTTATATGAAATGAGACTTTTTTAGTAAGACTAAATTAAAAACTTTCTACATTTTTGGGCTAAAGTTGCACTTATACCGTGCGTGACGGCCACACACATATTTTTTTAATTTTTATACCCCCACGCGTACTGCATAAGGGGTATATTAATTTTGTCACGACGTGTGTAACATCCAAAAGGAGGCGTGGTAGGTATGGAAAAGTATATATATTCTTGCTCAGCATCACCACCTGAGTTGATTTAGCCATGTCCGTCTGTCTGTCCGTCTGTCCGTCTGTCTGTCGACACGATTACAGCCGCAATTTTGAAGCTATCGTAATGAAATTACGCCTTGTTTTTTTTTACTTGTGGTAAAACCACGCCTACCTCCCATACAACCCCAAAATTGAAAACTCTACAAAGAAGCTAATATTTAAGCTACAATACTGAAATTTGGTAAATGTGTATTCTATGTCAAAACTGATATGTCTTAGAAAAATGGGCGTAATCCACCCACTAACACGCCTACCTCCCATACAACCCCAAAATTGAAAAATCTATAAAAAGGCTAATATTAAAGTTACAAGACGGAAACTCGGTATTTGTGTTTTCAATGTCAAAAATGAGGTATGTTATAAAAATGGGCTTTCTCCACCCATTAACACGCCCACCTCCCATACAACCCCAAAATTTAACAATCTATAAAGAGGCTAATATTAAAGTTACAAGATGGAAACTCGGTTTTTGTGTAATTTATGTCAAAACTGAGGTGTGTTATAAAATTGGGCGTCATCCACCTTTTAACACGCCCACCTCCCATACAACCCTAAAATTGAAAAATCTATAAAGAGGTTAATATTAAAGCTACAAGACAGAAACTCGGTATTTGTGTATTCTATGTCGAAACTGAGACATGCTAGAAAAATGGGCGTCATACAAAATCTAACACGCCCACCTCCCATACAACCCCAAAATTTAAAACATTATAAAAAGGCTTATAATTGAGCTGCAGGAAAACAATTTGACACATAGAAAATAATAAAATCTCTCAGAATCTCATACAAAAAGCTCTCCAATTTAATATTCTTCCACCCTTAAGAATCGGCCGTGGGGGTATTTTAACTTCGGCCAAGTCGAAGATATACCTTACTAGTTTAAAATAAAAATAAAAATTGTTTTCTGATTTTTATTTTTTAAATCGAAAATAGAAATTATTTGTTGATTTTTTTTTTCCTCAAGAAAAAAATCCTACAAGAAGACTATCAGTTATTTAACTTAAAAAAACGGTTTCTCTAAGCTGAAATTCCGGTTTTTTAAAATCGATTTACAACATCATCTAAATGTAGCCTTCTCGCTCTCTTTAGATAAGGATAACATAAATACAGGTTATAGGTAACTAAATCTCATCAGATAGATCTAACCGAAAACTAAGTTATAGTTAACCCTTAGATAAAACGTAAATATCAGTTTTATCTAACGTACGTCTTTTTAAATAAGCATGTAAACATTTGATTGGTAATAATAAATTTTCTTTTTTACAGTAAACTGGTGCTAGTGTTAAATCTAGTACTGATACTAATGCTGGTGTAAGCGCTGGTGCTGTTGCAGCTGAGTGCTGATGTTAGATAGAGTGCTGGTGTTGGTGTTAGCGTTAATGCTGTTGCAGCTGAGAACTGGTTATATAATGTATTTATTCCGAAGCACTGTGAAGCTCGTCGAATCGTCTTAATTTGTTAACAATGAACCGGAAATTTTTGCACTTTTCAGTCATTTTGTTAGAAAAAGTTTTTTTTTTCTTTTTTGTATTATGTTTCATGTTATGTTTTTGAATATTTTTTAAAATTTATGTTTTGCTGTTTATAAACTTTAATTGTAAACTTATCTTTTGTTGTTATTAAGTTTTAATTAAATTGTTTTGTTGCTTATTGAAAAAATGCCACACGTAAGCCGCACAATGAAAATAAATTATTGAATACAATTTGAATGTGAAAATTTGATATTCGTTTAAATAATAATACCTCAGCTTTTTTTTTTATGCATTTGCCACAATGTTAAATGTTTTCCCTTTTTTTCACAAATTTTGACACTGAAATGAAGATGAGAATGTGGTTGTAAAGATAAAACTGTGCGTGACTGTGTTGGAGTTTCGGTTATCCATTTCTTGTAGGGAAATCAATTTCGATTTTTATTTTGTAAAGCTTATAAGTACAACTGCTGCAAAACCAAAATCACCACGGTCTAGTCTGCTCGGTTGATCTGCAAATAACTTTGTTGTTGTAGCAAACCTGTTATTTCATGAATTATTTGGCATAAAGCTCTAAAAAAATAATTTTGAAAAAATATATGTACACGTGGCAGAAGTGAAACTTTTTAAACTTTTAAAAAATAAGAGATTTTAGTGTAAAATAGAGAGAGAAAGTATCAGAAAAGAATTTCAATCAATACGAAATGGAATAATATTCTGTTTATTCATTATTTACATCCAGGGACCGTAACGATTATGGTTTTTATCGAAAAAGTCACATATAAACTGTTATTATCTCTTAACTTTTATTTTTTCTTACAAAAATAACAGTTTTTTGTGCCTCATATTTTTTCGGGCAAAAATAACAGGGAACGTACCGGAACGGTTATGGTTTTTATCGAAAAAGTCATTAACTGTTATCTTTTAAATTTTATTTTTTCGGTCAAAAGTATCAGGCAGTTTTTTGCTGACTAAAAAACTATTGATACCAATCTTTTCATCTCATCGATGAGACATTTTACACATGGTGTCAACAGTTTAATCTGACAAGCGGCCTTAAAAAAAAAAGAAAGTATCGTAAGTGTAGACGTAGAATTCCGATTGATCTAAGGATTACTAATACCCACCCGGGTGACCATTCACAATTTCACTTTTTAATTATTCAGCAACGAAAAGAAATGTGAAGACCGTTATCACTGCATGTTTAGTGCTAAACAACTTTAAACTAACTGTCAAAAGCAAAAGCTTTTTAAATTGTATGAAATAAAAAAATGTAACACATCTAGTGTAAAAGTCTCCCGGGTGGGTATTCGTAAAACTCCCACGAAAAAATCTTCAGTTAACCTAAGGATAAGTTTTAACCTCTTCTACTATGTCTCTTTGGGCCAATTGTTTTGTCCATTTTGCACGTATTTTTTATTGATCTTCCAAAAATTTACAAATAAATTAAGAACACTCAAATTTGAACTTCTCATAAAGACCAAAACACAAAAAAAGTTAAAAGTAAGCATGATAAAATGAGCAACCAAAAAGAAACAAGCAAAATGTCAAATTTTTTCGATAATTTCGTAAAGTTTGACATGTTGAGTTCATTGATTTGAAAAGAAGACGATGCAAATGTCCTTACCATTGGTGCCATTTTCGTCTCTGCCCGATATCTATATATTTTGCAAGTTAAAGTCAGTTTTACTACTAATTTTAAAATAAAAATAAGACCCCGATTTTTTAAAAAAATCGCATGGTGGCTATATCTCAGGGCTTAACCAAAATAGACATAAAGAGACGCAACGAGTAAGTTCAAGCAAATGAAAATCATGTTAATACCCAAAATACACATACGTAACTGAACGAATTTGAACAAAACATTGCGACGAGACGATTTGTTCCGTTTACATTTTTATCAATTACTAGCGGATGTAACCCGGTGTTACTCGGGGTTGTGACTCGAGCACAGAAAGAGGACAATTTTCAAAACTGCTCTCAGTTTTACGTTTTTAAAATTATCAATTCAATTTTAAAATTTTTTAAATAATCATTTTTTGGGGTTTTGCCCCCTCCTTCCGTCGAAAGTGTTTTGTCAAATTTCCGTAAAAAGACGTGATTAAAACAAAAAATGACATCTTCAACGTCTCGATCTGACGTCTGGTTTCTGAGGAAAATGGACACCCACACTCAAAAAAAAAAAACACATATCTTTCTCCGGTGAAAAATAAAATTTCAAATAAAATTTTCTTCAATTAGAATATATTTTCACATTTTCGAAGAAGTATTTCTTCACTTTAAAAAAATGAAAATATTTCAATGTCTCTTATAATGATAATTATTTTACTCGCACAAAAAAATTCTCATTTAGAGAGAAAAATTTACTGAAAATGAAAAATTTTCCTTTTTTTTTTGATAAAAAATTCACTATGAGAAGTATTTTCTTCAATGAAAACAAATTTTTTCTCAAAATAAATAGTCTTTTTCTCTGAAACTGATATATTATATAGATATATTCTTCATAAAAACTTTTTTTATCATTTTAAGAAAATTTTTAGGATCGCATTTAGAGAAAGGCATTCTCTGGAGCAAAGTCTGCTCGGGAGCAAAGTCTTAATCATTTTTCTCTTAATATGATGCCTTTTTTTTCAAATTCCGAAAAACTTTCTTCTGAGTGCAGTTTGAAAAGTCAGTTCGAGAAAAGTGCACTTAAAGTTTTTCTTAGCATGCATTTAATATGCAATTTATCTCAAATACATTCCAATTTTAAAAAATCCTATAAGCATTGATTCGATTTTTGGATTGTCTTCGTTCAACTTCGGTTTTGGTCGATACTGTTCGGT
Source organism: Tetanocera ferruginea (assembly GCA_958299015.1). Taxonomy (NCBI): domain Eukaryota; kingdom Metazoa; phylum Arthropoda; class Insecta; order Diptera; family Sciomyzidae; genus Tetanocera; species Tetanocera ferruginea. Next base: position 133,710,927 of record OY282640.1, read on the forward strand.
TGATGTTTTTCATCTTGATATAGCTTCTGCTCGTGTTCGTTTAACTTTTTTTCGTTCGTCTTTGGTTCTTGACTTCGTTTGCCTACGGCTCATTCCTTGATTTTTGTCGAAAGAACTTTTAATAGCATAGGATCTATTTAAGTTACAGATACAAATGACTACCAAGTCTTATCAAAATCGGTTCATCCGTTTTGACGTGAATGAGCCAAACATAGTTGATTGTTCAACTATCAATCAATTCTGTTGCATGGTCAAGTTATTTCACGTGCCAAATTTAATAAAATCGGTCAAGTCATTTAAGAGTGATTGAGTCTTAACTTAACTTAATGCACTACTTAAAGCGCCCTCTTGCGGAAGTTTTTGTAATTTTTTATAGCCTTTGTTTTATTTTGGGAGCTGTTGAACCTCCATACCAAATTTCATTGAAAGCGGTTCAGGCGTTTAGAAGTTATTATAGAGTGCCACGCCCACATACTTGCGCCCACTTTTTTACACCCCTATGTTCTTTCTCTTTATGAAAGGTACCAAATTTCAGCTCAATCGGATAAACGGTGCTCGAGCCTATACGGAACAGACAGACAGACAGACAGACAGACAGACAGACAGACAGACAGACAGGAGAACAAACATTTGATTTTATTTATAAGATTGCAAGAAAACATATTCTAATGATTTAATTAGCATTATTAGAGATGAAGAAAGCATTTATATGTATTAAACTCGATTACCAGCTGATCAGCTTAGGCGAATTCAAAAACGTTTCATTTTGGGTTATAGGTCAAAACTGCCATAACAAGTGTACGTACAAAAGTGCGACGTATACCAGCGAATATGATGTATTTTTGCAAGGTAATTATGAAAAAATTTGTTTTGTTTTTTTTTTGACCGAAGCTTGAAATTTCCTCAAAATCCATTTAAGGCCTTCCAGGAACTTGTAGGAATATTTTTTTTAATTTGGAAAAAAAAAATTGGTCTCTTTTGAACCAAAACATCGATATGTCATTCAATATGATCAGACTTTTAATACAGAAGATATAATGAAAAAGAAACAAGTAAAGAAAGTCTTAAGTCGGTCTAGGCTGACTATGAAGTAACCTAAACCTACTTTTCAAAAACAAAAAATTTGTATTGTAAATGATCGTCTCCGTGGGCGGATGAAGCCTATACTTTATCTATATAATTAATAGGCTAAGGTTTTTTTTGTGACTTCAACTCCTCCATGACCAATGGACCGATTCTATCGATTTAGATGTCATTAAATCAGATTTAGGCTGTATATGTGCAAACCACTTTTAAAAATTGTGATTTCACTTCAGGGGGTTCCCAACCTTTTAAAACAGAAATAAAATTTTTGTACAAAAATCCGTTATTTTATCGAATTGAAATTTAGTTTGAGAAGAGCTTATGAATTGATCGAGTTTGAATTTTTTTCAAAACTAAAAATTTTTAACCAAAATTATTTTTTATGCATTCCTCAAATGTCAATTGTCCGAAAAATGCAGTTCCAAAATCAAAAATTCCAATTTCCGAGCAAAGAACTCAGTGAAATTTTAAGGGTTTTCAAATTTTTTTTGTTTTTCAAAATTTTTGTTTAATTTTCTTTGAAATGTGTTGGCAATTACGGTAATTATCTTGCCAAATGTATTTTTAATGAATTTTCTTAATATTTTCTTTAGTTGTTTAGCGTGTATTTTTATCAAACGCCAAGACAGAGAAAAAAACTCTCTGAAATTTAAAGTTCTGTATTTGGAAGCGAATATCTCTGCCACTTTTTAAAAAATTTCATTTATTTCTTTTTTGTATTTAATTGCAATTAATTGACTTTAAAATAAAAACAAAGTTTTTACCGTTACTTTATTATTTTTATTTTAATCATTGCCTTTAAAAAGAGTCCAATAAAATGAATTTTTTCTCAAAAAATGTATTAAAAATTGTTTTTGTTGTAAAAATAAAAAAATTATAAAATTTGCATTTTTGATTTTTTTTCATTGTATATAGCTTATTTTAGCCGAATTTGTTTTTGTTTGACAGAAAAATTAATAAATACTATGTGTCATCGAAAAAACAAGGCTACCCCCTATGGTGTTTTGCTCGAAACTTTTTTTTTTGAAAATGTTGTTCTTATAATTTTTAAATCTTCAATAAGCTTCAGAAACAATATACTTGAAAAAATTTCATTATAGCTACAACCAATTAAAAGTTATAGCCACGAATCTGTTTTAATCATCCTGCTTATCTATCTATATAATTAATAGGCTAAGGTTTTTTTTGTGACTTCAACTCCTCCCAGACCAATGGACCGATTCTATCGATTTAGATGTCATTAAATCAGGTTTAGGCTGTATATGTGCAAACCACTTTTAAAAATTGTGATTTCACTTCAGGGGGTTCCCAACCTTTTAAAACAGAAATAAAATTTTTGTACAAAAATCCTTTATTTTATCGATTTGAAATTTAGTTTGAGAAGAGCTTATGAATTGATCGAATTTGAATTTTTTTCAAAACTAAAAATTTTTAACCAAAATTATCTTTTATGCATTCCTCAAATGTCAATTGTCCGAAAAATGCAGTTCCAAAATCAAAAAATTCCACTTTCTGAGCAAACAAGTCAGTCAAATTTTAACGGTTTTCAAAAAAAAATTTTTTGTTTGGGTTTTTTGGTGTTTTTTCATCTAAATGTGTCATAAATCGATGTTGTAGGTGTTCTGTAAGTACCTTTTATTAATTTCTGAAATATATCTTAGTATTATTTATTAAATCTATTTTTTAATGCGTTTTTTTTTAACATTAGTTATTTTTTATAGCTGGAAGAGTTCAGCTGCGATGTTTTCGAATAGTAATAATGTTTTTCTCAGTTGTTATATTAGTGTAAGTCCGTCTTCGTATTTTGACAGTTACATTAAAAAATTTTGTGTCAGATCAAACGTTTAAAGTCAAACCATTCAGATGATGATCTTTTATATCATTATTGAGACTCAATATATCGTTTCTAACAATTAATTTTTATTGAATTGCTCGAATTCGGGCAACAGGTTTACTAGTATGCATTTAAATGTTGATGAAAAATTTACACATACCAAGTTTTATTCCTGTAGCTCACCTCTATGGGAGGTGGGCGTGTTCATGGACGGATTACTCTTAATTTTGGAACACACGTTAGTTTTGGTATAAAATACATGCATACCAAATTTAATTTCTCTATGCTAAACATAACCTTATTTATTGAGTTTTAAATTTTTTGGGTTGTATGGGAGGTAGGCGTGTCCGTTAGTGGATGACGTCCATTTTTCGAAGACATCTTTGTGTTTGTATAAAACACATACAAATCAAATTTTATTGTAGTTGGCTGAGTTATGCAGTTTTCAATTTTCGCGTTGTATGGGAGGTAGGCGTGTCCGTAGGCGGATGATGTCCACTTTTCAAAACTATCTTTTTTTTGTTACAGGAAACATATGTTCCAAATTTTAGCTCTGTAGGTTAAACAGAGGCTTATTTATTGCGTTTTCAATTTTTGGGTTGTATGGGAGGTGGGCGTGTCCGTGAGCGGATGACGTCCATTTTTCGAAGACATCTTTGTGTTTGTGTAAAACACATACATATCAAATTTTATTGTTGTAGGCTTATTATAAGCTGAGTTATGCAATTTTCAATTTTTGCGTTGTATGGGAGGTAGGCGTGTCCGTGGGCGGATTCCAAAAATATTCAATAGTGCAGATCCTTGGGTTCATGTGACCATGTGTACCAAGTTTCATCCAATTATCTCGATTCCTTCTTCTTATCCTCTACTCCCGGACGGACGGACGGAGGGACGGATATAGATAGCTCGACTCACGTGGTGACGCTGATCAAGAATATATAAACTTTTCTATACCGGACTCGTTTCGTTCTATGCGTTACAAACGTTTGCACAAAGTTAATATACCCTCACCTTTGAGGTTTAGGGTATAAAAAGACAGCTCTACGTTCGGCATAAAATTTTAAAAAAGTTTTTAAAAATAGTTTTGCTGGAAATAGCGATATACTTTTTGAGCAAAAGATTAATGATATTTTAAGTGTTTTATTTTTTTTGGTATAAGGGTGGTACATTAAGATGGTAGGAACTGAGATATGGAAGGTAAGTACTAGAACGGTGCACCTGAGTTCAATGACTTCTAAAGAGGTCATTTTGGTCTCTTTGAGACAAAAACATTGATATACCAAACTTTATGGATTGTAAACACCAGAGATATGAAGAAATATGACAAAAAAAGGTCTAGTGTACACGTTCGTCGAGTTGCAATAGTCTCGTTGCGTCTATTTTGGTACAGGCTTTACGCTGAACACATGTCTTTTCTAGTTTAATCATACCGGATCACAGACCCATTTCGTTAAGTTTGAAAGTTTGATTCCATTGACTGAGTTGAAAAAAGGTTGTTAATGATATCTTGTGTTAAAATAGAGCACTCATTTCTAAGTAGTACATACAAGAACCCAATGAAAAAGTAGTACATACAAGAACCCAATGTAGAAGCCTGGGAAACAGTTCGTACAAAACAAAAACAATGCAAGCAAAAACAAAGAACACAGGAGGAATAGCATAAGCAGCTGATAATTGAGTTTTTTATATAAACACATGCATTTTTCTTCTTATATTTAACTATTTTGTGACTTAAATAAAATAGTGACAAAATCCAAAATTAAAAATTCATTCAGCGCAGGATATGTCTGTTATTTAAGTATTTATATAATCTTTGAACGATGAGTATTAAAGGCTGTAGGTATACCCTAAAGTATTGGTTAAAAAAGTTTCATGGCCTTGAAAAAAATCTGTTTAAACGACCCCATACAAACCGCGCTGTAAGACGTAATTATATGTCAAAACACAAATAGCCTGATATTTTTAACAGAAAAAAAGTTAAAACTAACCGTTATTTATTCCCGAAAAAGAAAAGGCATAAAATAACAGTTATTTTTTAACTTTTAAGGAATCAGTCAAAAATTTAAAGAACATTTAATATTCGTGAGGCAACATAATGGTTTATTTGAAAAAGCCCTTCGACATTCTTTTCTCATGTCTCTTTTATTTGAAAATTGTAAAATAACAGTTATTTTCGGTCCCTGTTTACATCGCATTCAAATGGTGCTTTAGTTGCTTGCGAATGTCTTCTCAACTTTGTCACTTTTTGAATGCCTGACTGTATTTTCATAATATTCGTTAATGGAGCCTTCGAAAGCAGCGGAAAATCTTGTTGATTATTGCCTTTTGCTTCCTGATCATAATAAATAGTTTGCTATGTTGAGTGAGGATGTGGTGACCGTGGCATGCTTGGAGCCCGGGTTCGATCCCCAGCCGCAGCGAAAATTTTTTTCAATAAAAAATTTTTCTGATCAGTTACCACCTCTCTGCAGACAATAGCAAACCTCAGAGAGTTAATAATGCCATGTAAAGCTTCTTGAGAACATGAACTTTAGTCGTTCGGAGTCGGCATAAAACCTGTAGGTCCAGTTCTTAGTCAATTGTGTGCAAACATTTAATAACACACACAACACCATTGATCATAAGAAGCTCGGTCAAAGTCCTTTCAAGGCCTGAAATAGCCAATTTATTTTTTTTTTTTTTTATTTTGAGTGAGGGCCTCATAAAGCAGCAAACATTGATGGTTGTGCATATTAACTTGCTTGGCTTAAAAATTTTGTTGAGATAATGAGTGTTTGCTTGGCTGAGTGTCAAAATGCATTTTTACAAAGCATGAATGTGTTTTTCTAGGTATTGGTTCTTTGCAGATTCAGCAAAACTGCGCAACTGGTTTGCTATTTTAAGCACTTTTAATTGCTCAGTTTAAGTGAATCTATTATGAGATGTTTCAATAATTGGGTGTAATCCGTCCACGAACACGCCCACCTTCAATACAATCTGCAATAGCGAAAACACTACAACAGCATTAACATGTGACAGCATTTCAACAGCACTTCAACTTTATAATTTTTAAAAATAACTGTTGTGATGGAAACTTACTTGAAATCGTTTCCGTACTTTTTGACAAATTTTCTCATTTTAACAGAAAATCAAATTACTCTTTATTACTCGAACTTTTCTCGAACTTTACTTGAAGTACGTGCGAAAACATACCTGATATGAAAACCTTTATGAAAACTATAACAATATAAATTATTCTATCAAAACACTTTGAATAAACCAAAGTGTTGCTTTAAACTAAGATTGATTAGTTGCTGAGCATCGATCATTTTCATTCATATTATGAAACAAATAAGAGTACATTATAAAGCTTTTATATGTTACGTAAACTGTTAAGTTGGATAACATAATCACTTATTTAACAAAGTTTCATACAGAGTAGATTTAAATTAATTTTATAAGTGATTTTAAAATAAGGATACATATTTTACATGCATTTTAAGTAATAATATTTTTGTTTAAAAAAAAAAACAAATTGGCCATTTCAGCCCAAGGACTTTGACCGAGCTTCTTATCATTTTTGTTATGAAAACAAAATATAAAATACTTGCAGCTTTAGCAACCATTATTTTAAGAATTATTGATTTATACTTAAAGCAAAATTTTATCTTGTTTCTTTTTTAAATGGAATGGAAGCCATTAAAAATCATTTTATAATCCCTTTTGAGTAAACAAAATTTAACTCACAACTTGATTTTTTTCGAAAAAATATCTACATTTTCTGCCATTACATGTCTTTATCTTACATCGATTTTATATGCTTTAAGGAAACGCACATCATATTGTAAAGCACATATTGTGAAAACATGGTTTAAGGCAAAAAGAAAAGAACAATATAATTCCGCTGTAAAGGAAGACATGAAGGCATTTGAACTCATATTAATGTTTGTTACAAATTAATATTTATGAAATATTAAATCTAAAGCAAACAATAAAGAATCTGCGTAGCAAAACAGTTCAATATAAACTGTGGTTATTTAATGATGTGAGTATGCAAAAATACAACACACACACACACACACTCGTATATATACTAATGTAAAATATGAGAAATGAGTTGAAAGAAAAATCTGCAAATATATATTGTATACGTTGAAAAAAATAACATGTTTAATTTATCACAGCTAACGTACATCAGGACGTATGAGCAACATTATCATCATGTTGATATATACGATAAATTTTGTTATTACAAAAACGAATTTTTTTTTTCTTTCTTATTCTCCTCATTTTAGCCAAAATTGTTTGCTTTTTGTGCATTATCCTTCATGACTTTCAACTAAAAATCACATAAAAAGTGATATAAAATCAAGAGGTTCTGTTTTCTTTGTGATTCTTATGTCGGGTTACGGCTACGCATAAATAAACATCACTTAACAGATAATAAAATATCCTGTTTCAATATGTAAATTCCATAAAAATACATGCATGCACAACAATGACTGACTCACTACTACAGATATACGCACATATACTATACATATATGAACTGAAGTTCACATTTACAATTGTCACATTAACAGAGAGTAAAACATGCCCAAGAAAGTGTGAAGAAAAGTACACTCACAAAAAAAAAAAGAGAGAGAAAAACAAAAGCACACTCACACACAGATACACTACAAACAAAGCTTAAATCCAATGGGGAAAACCTGCTGATTGGGCTTATTTTATTTTGCATGACAGGCGGAAAATAAACAACAAAAGCAAAAAAAAAAAAAAAAAATTGTCAGCCATCCGCAGGCACTTAGAACTTACGCCAAAAAAAAACAAACAAACAAACAAAAACAAATACAGTCACGCATGTTAAATAAGGAACTGAAGCAATAGCCTGTATTGCAAAGTAAATCCCAGGAGTAAAAAAACACACACACAACACAAAGAGATGTTGACAAAAGAAAAAAAAAAAAAAAATAAATAAACAACAGAAAACAAAACACCGAATTCTAATATTTGCGTGTAAAGCAGTTCAATACACACTGATTTATTTAAGAATCTGTGTTTGCAAAAACAAATACTGAAGTATGAGAAATGACGTGTGAGAAATTTTTCTACGAATTTTCTGCAATTCGTATGTGTTAAAGAAAAGCATTTAAAACAAATAGGCTTAAAACAAAAACACAATATGTTAAACTAACTCCATTAAATTTGATTTGTTACAAACACGACCCCCTCAATAATCCAATGAATGACTTAAGTTGGCTTTAACGATTTCTTTGTTTTTCGAAGGACTTCAAGAAAAGGGTCTATTCTAGTTCGTGTTGTTAAAATTGTTGTTATTGCATTTGTGGTAATTTGCTATTAATTAAGTCATTGTTAATATTGGACTTCATTTAGGCGGTTACTGTAAATGTTGATGTTTACATTGTTACTGTCAATGTTGATTTGCCGCTGCTGTTCACAGGCAGATAAAGCTCAAATATATTTATGTGTGCACAGGAAGCTGTTTCAATTAGCTCACATGCAGCTGACTTTTATATTATTTTTTTATTTTACTTTTCCTATGTTTAATGCTTAATTTTCAAATAATTTTAGAGCTCATTCAGATGCTTTATTTATATTACTCAGAGTTACAACGAGTAACTTTTAAAAGCTTACTCGACTTAGGATTAAGTTTTAAATTACTTCATAAGCAAAAGAGTTTGAAACAAATTTTGAAGATTCAATTGAGGTATGTATTATGAAACGCAACTATGAAAAACCTGATGGTGTTTTATAAGAATCATGATAAAAAGTATTTTTTTTAAAAAAAGTTCATGTTTATAATAAGACGAAAAAGTATAACACAGGGTTTACTTCTATAATCACAGCTTTCATAGACTAAAATATTTTCATTCTCGAAGATAGACAGATATATAATATTGAATAAATCCGTAATCAAAATGAGAACAATTTAGTTTTCCAAATAAGCTTATAAAACAGTTGTTACAGGTTGTTAAGTTATGGGATGATATAGCCTACTAAAAATATTTCTTAAAATTTAGTTGGAAGCCTTATCAAGACAACACAGGATCATTTTCACTAAGCTGTATAAGTTGAAATGCATAGATTTTATATAATTTTAATTATCACAGACTTACAGTGTTACTTTGACTGTTGATAATAACGAAGTTGCTTAGCAGGTATAATAAAGTTTACTAGTATCGCCTGATTGCCTATTTATAATTGTATGCGAGATGATTGAAATAAGTTCGAGGCTATAACTCTTAATATATTAGAGATATAAAGCTATTTTCTTCAAAAATATATATCTTTCAAAAACAGAAAAACAGCATTTTAAAAAAATTTAATTTTGTCAAAGAAATCATAGGGGGTAGCCTTAATTTTTTCATGGTACGGAAAGTTTATTAATTTAGTGTCAAGACAAAATAAATTCACCTAAAATTCGGTATAAACTTTGAAAGCAAATCAAAAATGCAACAAAAATCATTATTTTCCCATATTTTAAGAATAAATCAAATTTAATAGTCTTTTTTTTAAAGGAATAATTTAAATATAAAAAAAAAACAAAACGGTATTATTTTCAAAATTTGTTTTAAGTTATTTAATAAGACTTAAATACAAAAAAGAAATAAATAAAATTTATTCACAGATGGTGGAGTTATTGGCTTCAGAAATTAGAACATTCAATTTGAGACAGTTTTTTCTATCTCTTGGCATTTGGTTGAAACACACGCTAAATAACTAACGACAATATTTTGAAACTTCATTAAAAATACTTTTGGTTAGAACTTTGCTGTAATTTTTAACACATTTAAAAAAAAATTTAACAAACTTTTAGAAAAAATTAAAAAAATTGAAAACCGTTAAAATCCGACCAAAATATTCACATGGAAAGTCAAATTTTTGAGTTCAAAAAACATTTTTTTACAAATTTAACAATTGATGAATGCATAAAACTACAATTTTTTAAGAAATTTTTACTTTTAAAAAAAATTCAAATTTGAGCAACTTAAGAACTCTCCTCCAACCAAATTTCATATCAATCAAATAGCGGGTTTTTTCTCAAAAATTTAATTTCTCTCTTAGAAGGTTGGGAACCCCTTTTATCAGATATATCATTTATATATACATTCTGCACAAAATAAATTCGGTACGGACTTTGAAAAAAAATCAAAAATGCAATTTTGAGTTTTTGTTTTTTACAACAAAAATGATTTTTACTACTATTTTAAGATTAAATCAAATTTTATGGTCTTTTTTTAAAAGGAACAATTTAAATCTATTCACAGATAGCGGAGTTATTGGATTTCCAAATTAGAACATTCAATTTGAGACAGTTTTTTTCTCTCTTGGCATATGGTTGAAACACACGCTAAATAAGTAACGAAAATATTAAGAAAATTCATTAAAAATACTTTTGGTTAGAACTTTGCTGTAATTTTTAACACATTTGAAAAAAAATTAAACAAACTTTTAGAAAAAAATTATAAAAATTGAAAAACCGTTAAAATTCGACCAAGATATTCATATGGAAAGTCAAATTTTTAAATTCAAAACATATATTTTTACTAATTTTATAATTGACGAGTGAATAAAACAACATTTTTGTAAAAAATTGTTACTTTTAAAAAAAATTCAAATTCGACCAACTCAAAAACTCTCCCTTAACCAAATTTCATATTGATCAAATAGCGGATTTTTTCTCATTAATTTAATGTCTCTCTTAGAAGGTTGGGAACCCCCTCCATCAGATATATTATTTATGTATACATTCTGCACATCTGGGCAACATAACCTTTCGAATGATATAAGTTTCATTTATTTTGAGTTTTAATTAATACCAAAAAAGCATACGACAAACTTTAATGTTCACGTATTAATATATAAAATAATTGCTGATTCACATGGTGTGACTACATTGTCAGTTTTTGTGTGGCAGGTTTTAATGATTTTTTGTAGGATGACAAGTACGTTCACATTGTTTGTCACAAAATGGCATGAAGCTTGTGTGGCAATGGTTGTTATACTAGTTGTCACATTTTTAATGACATTATGTGTGACACTAATTCAAACAGTGTGACAAACGTTTTAAATAATTTTTTGAAAGCTTATGATATTTAAAACAATTGACTTAGTTTATATTTTTTTTTTATTCAGAACAAAAGGTAACATAAGAATACAAATTTTAATGGACAGCATGATATTTTAGCGTATTGAAATGTTTACAAAAAAAAAAAAATGATAAGACGACCACTACCATTTAAGTAAACGGCTCAAATTTCATTCATTAATAAACATGCTTGAATAAATATGAATATATGCTAAAGTACATACATCGTATTTCTTTGAATTGTCAACTTATCTAACAAGGTACAAGATCATTTTTAATCTTTCTAATTCAATAATTTCACGACATTGAAACTTAAATTGCCATTCCTTGTTGAATTCCTACATTATGCGCAATTCACGTTTATTCCCAGTAGCTAGCTCTTTCCATTAGAAACTCTTACTATTGCTTAACTTTACTTTTTTTATAATCTTTTTTTTTCTAATCTAGTACATCTAAAATGAGTTTGATAAACCCATAATAATACTTTTAAAATCTTTCCTATATTATCTACGCTACTACCATATATTTCTGATTAACTCTGGCACATAAAGGATTTCCAAATAAAAAAGAGATATCTTAGATTCAAGTTGGGAAAAACAAAATTTTAAAGATTTCACTTTCATCCTTTAATTCAATTTTGAGAAACAAAAAATTAAAGGAATAGTATGAATGAAAGCTTAATTGAAACATTTTTTAACTAGCCTACAGTATAAAGTATATAAATTTTCTGTAAATGATTATTTAGAATAAAC